>JAYGXS010000003.1:47593711-47618536 GCA_036362985.1 Ligula intestinalis
GTAAACAAGTCTGAGACATGCGCAGACTTGTTTACGATTACCTATGAATAAGGATTCCCGACGGAATCCGAAACGTCAGGCAAATAAAACTCTTGTTCCAGTGATCGCATCTTCGTCTTCTGAACTGCTTCCTGGGACTCGAATATTCGCTACTATTGGCAGTATACGTATGCTTGCCAATTACTTTTCGGATTTCTGTGTTGGGAATTTTCGCAACCTTAATGCGTATGACTTTGAGGCCCTTGGACACCGACTCGTGCACCCGAGGTTCACCGGCCTGTAGCGTTGATTGGCTTAGAGCTTTCACCATGCTAGTGCTAAGTGATGTGCAAACCCAACAGTGAATCGCCAGAGAGCTTGTGGCGGTCGATGCAGTTGACGAATGAACAAGGAAATGCGAAAGTAGAAAGTGTCGCTGACGACAAAAACATGTGTCAAGACTCTCGTAGACACCGCGAGATGTTGAATAAGCTTCTAACCTGGAAGTTGTAGGATTATACCGAGTATGAATTTGGTTACGCTGCAGTTCAGATCTGATAGCAGAACCACGCGATGTCCAAGAAACGCCAGGGGTAGATGATTCGATCAATCCTTTGTGGCATGCAAAACGATCTTTCGTTGACACTGGAAGCGCCTAACCATGCCCTTGGCTGGTGGATGACAGGCAGTCGTCTGAATGCACGTGAATCCAAAAGAGCGCTAAGAGTTGAGAGTAGAGCAGATTTAAACTGCACATCTCGGTAAGTCGTGGCCGTTAATAGGGCACCGAACATGGTGATTCAACGACTAACGAAATCAGAAGAAGGAAGGGTGTGCACCGGGAGAGGTTTATTGTGTGTCTGACGTTTCGGATAAATCTTTTGTCTACTCACCTTCAGAAATGGAGTGCTCCGGCTAATATCTGCCACTATATGCCGCCCTTCATTCTCATGTGCGTATTTTGCCAATACCGACTGAGCCGCCGTACAGAAAAAGAGTCTGCGAAATCGTAGGTATATCCCTCGTGCCTTTCAGAACAAGAAGTTGCTCAAAGGCCTACCTTCACAATCCCGAAACACGTAATGCACTCGAAAAACTCTTCCTCTAAACAGGAGAAGTCAGACGTAGTCTATCGACTTCAGGGCAGTTACGTGATGTACAATCATGTTGGAGAAACCGGCCAGTACTTGTTAACGCGAATGCAAGAGCATCAGATGGTTGTTAGAAGTTTGGACCCAAAGTAGAAGCAAACAAACCATACTGCAGAGATGGGATGAACCTTCAATTTTGAAGGCGTTTAAATTGTGGGCATGCGTCAAGGCAGATTAAAGAAGCCTGGATATGGAACAATTGTTAAATAAACCGCCATATACATTTATCTACCCCAATCTGGTATAAAGGGCCTACTTATCAGAGCAGAGTCGCTGCATGGAACAGTCGGGGGCGTCAAATTTCTCGATTGAGAAGAAGAAGACTCGATCGCTGGGACAATACGTTTATTCGCCTGACGTTTCGACATCCGTCGTGGATTCATCATGAGAGACGTGAGTAGGAAACAGAAGCAGAAGCGGGAAATGCATGCACAGACGTTTGCAGTATTTATAAGATACAGGCATAACTGCAAACATACAGCGACAATTAACGTTAATTGCCTGCCTGCGCGTGGATAGTTTGGTGGGCGGCACGTGGGCTCTGACCTGTTGAACTTTCATCACGGGCGGTGGGCTCGGACGTGATGATTGCTCGGCCCTCTACCTCTTCGGTGTTGGCATAAGATGAGGCGGTAGCCTGCCCGTTCCCCAAGTGACGACTTGCTTTGGTAAAATTGAGTCTCGGCATTGAATATGGATTGGACAAATCGCTGCACTTGTTTATGGGTTCGGGGGCCATTAAACATGACACAAGTAGTTCTCGGCTCACCCAATTGTCACCTCTTGCGAGACTTTCGGCCTCATCGAATTTGAACGTGTGGCCGAATCTCGTCAAATGAGTCGCAACTTGAGAATTGGCATCATTTTGCCGTACTGCTCCCGCGCGTTCGGCAATTCGCGTCATGAGAAGTCTGCCAAGTTTTTTGAAAAAGATCGGAGTAGAATTACCCTATAACCTATATAGTTCCGATCAAAAAACCGACAACATGTCGGACCCGTGGCTCAATGGTTAGAGCGTTCGCCTCTGGCCGGAGAGACGCGAGTTCGAAACTCGAGCGTGGCAGCAATCTCCACTGCTACACTAGAGTTGACCTGCCATCACCTGATGAGGCCCACATAGGCCGAAAAGCTTCGTGATGTTGGTTTGTGTTGTCGGTAAAATAATAACATTGTTACCAATAGTTGGCAAGAAACATATACAATTGGGACTCCAATTAGCTCGCTACTCATGACAATGATAGAGGATGGGTACATACTGAAACAGATCGGAGTAGAATTACCCTATAACATAGTTACTTTGACCGCAACTGCACCAGATCCTGTAGATGTCCCCAGGTGTTTCTTGCTGTGGGAGGGGGTCTTTCGGCTTCATTACCTGACGCCTTATGGTATGTTTGCAGTAATGAGTGTATCCTATAAATACTGCCAACTTCTGTGCATGCATTACACGTTTCTGCTACAATTTCCTACTCATGTATCTGATGGCGAATCCGCGACGGATGTCGAAACGTCAGGCGAAAAAACGTATTGTCCCAGCGATCGAGTCTTCTTCTCAATTGCTTCTTGGGACTCGCACGTTCGCTTCTATTGGAACTTTCTCTATGGCCGACGTGTATGAGCGTAAAACAAGCCACTGCGATACATGGGTAGATGCGATACAATAGATGGCCATCGCGCGTGGAGGTGAAACAAACACTAGCGACATGGTGGCAGACACAACAGAGGTGGGCAGCGGAGGCACAAGCAAGAGTGTGATGCAAGCTCGCACACGAAAAAAGAGCACCATATGCCGAGGGCCACGAGCCGGAGTATCCAGCCTCTGAATAGGGGTGACGAAAGAAAAACTACCGGAAACTTCAGACGCAAAATCAACGCCCCCCGGTAGACGCTCTGCCTTCTTCTGACATACCACCTGGGAACCGCATTTTCACTGCGACTAACGAAATCCCTGACCATAGTATCAGTCTCCATTTGCAGCAAAGGCCGGTATACTAACTCTTTTGCCTCGAACCTGTTTTAGTATCTATTGGAGAAAGTTAAATTATTAGCGAAGCCTCTAGCTGCTAGGATTTCAGACCCGGTTCTGTATGAAAAGAGGAAAAGTGGGATTCCATTTGAAATGAACAGTGAATCCTGTCTACACAGAACTAGTGGAGAATGGGTTGGACGAACTTGGTCACCGGATGAGGTCCCATGAGGGCTTAGTCATGGGAATCCCTCAAAGCGTCTCCAGAGCGATGATGTGTGAGTCCTCCTTGAGGATAATTGGCTAGTTAGGGCAGACCGGATTCCCGACGGAATCTGAGACGTCAGGACAATAAACCTCTCGTTCCAATGATTGCTTCTTCTTCTTCTACCTTTTTTTCTTCTTCTGAATTCCAGGTGCGTCTGTTTACCTGACCTGGCCAATCACTTCACAAGGTTGACTCACACAAGGACCATTCTGGGCGCTAGTAACGATTCTCGCGCTCACTTAACTTCGGATACCCCCTGCGCTAGGGTACAGACTGCACTCATCTGAGAGTCAATTTCCTCCTGCCTTTTTGTCAGAATGTTCCGTACACAAGAAACTGCTCTCTCCATCTATCGTCTGATTTCTTCTCTTCGTCTAAGGAACCGGGCTTAAAATTCGCAGTTGCTAGGGTTTTACCTTAGAAAATTTACCCCTTGCAATAGTCGTTCCAGAATCCGCACTACATTTCTGGAAGGAGACATCTAGAAAATTGTTACAAATGTTGTCGACCTCACTGCGGCCGGTCGACTTCAGCATAGGTGTCAACACAAGGACGTCCGTTAATGATTCCTTCACAATTTGTGGTCGGGTGCTTGGAGGGACCTATTCAGGGCTTGACTCACGATTTCAGAATCCGCAACTTATCGAACGATGGGGTTGCTCCAAGTTATCTGATCCATAATGCAGTCTCGTTGGCTTGATAATTGTAGAGGGCTTCGATGGATTCAAATAAGTTATTCAGCTCACCGTGGCGTATCCTTGCATTTATGTGTCGTTGGCGTAAGCAGTGTATATATTGTTTGCCTTTGAATACGCAGTCAGTGCTGACGCGAACTTTGAAGATGTCAGGAGTGATCAATTTGCCATCTTCGGAATATTCACTCAGAGTGCATACCGAGTGTTCTAAAATTCGTCTGTCACTTTGACGTTATTTGTCATTGAAGGAGCGTACACGTCAATGAAGTCGAGGAATTTGTTTTCGCAGAATGTATTACTTACGATCATCAGCCATTTCGAAATTCCCTGTAGCAGGAGGAATAGCAACCCCACGCCGTTGTCGTTGATGGTGAAACAGACGCCAGCGTTTCGTAGCCGGATGTTGGCTCCGAAATAGGTCACTTTTCTTACACCAACCATAATCACGTATAATTGTACAGAGAATTAAATACCATTGCCGGCCGCAATACCAATTTTGAGTTGGGAAAGTTCAAGAACGGCCAGAGTTGTTTTTCGTTCGTACGGAACAGTGAATCATGTGAACTACTTACGATTTACATTAATCAACGTTTCGTCCTTCGTTCCTTAGATGCAGGCTGACGAAGTTAGGTTGAATGAGCCAGGGCATAACAACTTTCAAAAAATTAATACTCTCCCAATGAAAACTTTGGCTGCAATTGCCCTCTGTGCACTTGCCTCAGTATAACTGCCTGGCCACCTGTTTTTCCCCACCTTTTGTTTTAGAAACATTCAAGTTGTGGATATCGTACCTCGACACACCCTTGACTAAACTTCCACGTTTGCAAGCTATAATATTTTCTTGAATGGTCGGACTTCCTCGATGTATAACCTTTGATTGAACATACAAGCTCGTCACTACTAGTAAAACATGCTTCCTTAAGGTTACTGGAATACTTAGTATGCATTTAAATTCTGGGTTCTTTTTGTCAGGCGATTACTTAACTTGACTGGGCCAAACATTGAAATTTTCTCGCGTTTTAGAGAGCAAGTAAGGTATTGAAAATAGCAGGGTTAACAAAAACTGGGAACATTTAAAAAATGCTGAAATAAGCTATAGCTATCATCTATTTTGCTATGGCTATGTATCCGTAATGAAGAAACAGTACCATACGAATCGGAAGAGATTTAATTACTCTACTTGGGGCATGACACATACTGAGTGGGAATTTGGTCACTCGTGGCTGACGCAGATGACCCATGATGGACAGGAGCGCCAAATGTTTCATGTCGCCAGCAGGTCTATCCAGCAAACTGGTAGCCAGCTCGGTTAGCAGTGCCTGTTCGTTTCATCATCTGCAATATTCAAGGAGTAATATGAGATGGGGCGATCATGGAAACTCTTCTCAAAAAGTCCTTTTAGATGTGGAGGTAATGTAAGGAACCGCAATCATCATGACAATGAAACTATTGAGGCGTGTGTGGTGCTTCATCCTCTTTGCCTCTAATACTAGTCGCCAGTCACCTAATGTACTTACGTTAAACTAAAACGTTTTATTTTTGTGAAATATTGTATTATTCTATATTTTCAAGCACTGCCCTTCTTTGCCTTGAAGGCAAGGATAGAGTCACGTTTCAGACCCCTTCAATGTCTATCTATATCTAACCATGCTCCTGTGGGGCAGGTTATATTGTTCGAACAACTAGGTGGCTATCTAAGCGCACGCAAGAACACCAACCTGCTTGGCTAAACAGAGGTGAGTTCAAGTCAATATCAAGCGCAAATTTGGCTCACTTTATTGACAGACGTAAACCAAGCGTTTCGGGGCATGTATAAAGTGCCGGCGAAACAGTCCAAGTTCCTACGTCTGCGACGGCAGAGGCAGTCGCCATACGTCTCATTAACCCAATCTTATGTGCACAGAAGGCGTTTGTAGCGGCCCTAAGGCGCCGGGGGCCGAAGGCCAACAAAAAATTCATCCACAAACTTCCCACCATGCCACGGACCGGTGACGAGGCAGCGAGAGCAAGCATCCCCAGGCAACACGCGCTCTTACGAGACGATTACACTTTGTATCTTAAAGCCTCCCAACAAAACGTGAGATTAGGACGATGGGGCGACATTAACTAATTGTCGGACACTTCCCCTCCTCCACCTCCTTTTTCTCCCTAGTCCCCAAGTAAGACTAGAATCTAACCCCTTTGATCCCTTAACACCTCTTCCCCCTTTCGGCTCTAATTACTACTGATTGGCTGCTTAAACTTTTGTTAACTCTACTCTCCCTTATATTATTTTATTTGCCTGATGATGAATTAATCGAAAACGTTCGTTTGTCTACCTTGACTTCCGAAATTCCATGAGGCAACTTAGTATGCTTTTAAAACAACATGAGCATGGAGGGCAGACGATACGTTGTTATTCATTACCCGTGCAAGAAAGCACGCGCACAGATGATAAGGTTTTCCTCTAGTCCAATGGTTGGGCTGCTTCAAAGCTATCTGCCCGATTATTTTGTACCATCTCTGTGCAAAAAGAATGTTCTTTCTGCCGCCGTTTATATTCTCCATCGCCAAGTATGGATCGGACATGACCATTAGAGCGAGTTTGTCTGTGCCGCAGCAGACACTTTTACCTTCATTAGAATTTGCCAATTCAATTGAAAGTTCTTATTGGTGTCTTTCTTGTATCTATATTAACGCTGATGATCTTTTGACAAAATCCACCACCTGTTATGACTTATAAGCTTTTAATTAAATTAGGATGAGGCTGCTGCAATTGCCTGCTAAAGCTGGATTTGAACAATTAATGCACGGCAAAAATCGATCGCAGAGGTGCCTTGCAGGAATCAATCCATACAGTCTGCTTTCCTATTTTAAAAGTATTTAACCTACCGGGACTCCAGCATGACACTGCGTTAGCCCTTCAATATGTCAGCCTTGCAACTTGCGTTACGGATTGAATTAACGGTGTGAGCCTTTTGAGAATGATTTTACCTCCACTTGTGGGGATCTAGACAGGTTTTTTGATCATGTGATTCCGCCAGGAACCGGTATCTTCACAGATGACAAGAATGTAAAGATCGACGTTCATCGAAATGCAACCAAAGCCGAAAATTGCAGGCTTGAACATACCTATCTTCCAGAAAAGAAAGCAGAAAGGATTTTGGGCTATCGTGAGTCCTGCATATGCTTTCACTCTTCTAAGACCATGCAGTTTGAATGATATTCATGGCATATGCACACTGTTAATTAATAACAGATGCCACAAATGTTTGAGAAAAATATCTCTTGTACTAAACGCATGGTTTTCCGATCCCAGTAAGGATTACCTATATAGCCCAAATATAAATGTTGCTCCAACGCATAATTCCAAGAAGTGTGAAACATCTTTTCCCAGGAAGAAATTTGAAGCAAGCAAAAATGGCAGAATTTATTCGATCAAATAAATTTCGTGACGGCTCGTCAGCTGCGGCCCGTCTTTGCATGAATGAATAACAAGTGTGTTATAGCACAATTTGAATGTCAACAAAATCGATAAAAGCAAGGTTAAATTTATGCGTAAGTGAACGTTCATATAGTCAACGTAACTCGGGAAAGGGCGGAAATTTGGGGGGGGGGGGAAACAACACAAAAACAAACAAAAGGTGACTAAATGTAGGCCTATGGACCCCAAGGCAGCTGTAGGTTAGCCACATGTTCTAATTGCTTACATAGGTCGGGTTTCTCCCGCCGTATGAAGGCGACTTCCATGAAGCGTAATGTCCGGTTTGTTCGTGCTCGAACAAGAACTCAGAAAGATATTTTCGGATCGACAGAGTGACCACTGTCCAAAAAATGTTTTGTAATAGAGGACCGTGGTACTTTTTTTTCCTTTTTAAAAAGCCAAGAGGGTAAATGTTCAGCTGCCCTGGTCGCCAATTGCCTTTGCGTTCGCCCGATGTACTGGCGTGCAAAGGCAAGGCATCTTTTGTCCCGTTAGCGGGAAGGCCTTTAATAGGGCTGAGGAACAACAATGCAGCAGCATTGTACGTTCTCTCTATGGTGCATCGCAAACGTCGTTTGATTGTATTTGATGAATTGTCACCTATGAAGGGTAGAGATATAAAAACGGGCTTTTTTGGAACAAACTGTTCCGTAATTTGCAGCCGTAAAGGTTTACTATATTTCTGAATGAAACGTGAAGGATATTCACGTTTAAGTAGGGCGTCTTTGATGCTGGAAATTTCTCTTGGTAATGTTTCATTGCTGCAAATTTTCTCAGCTCGCTGGAAGAGAGTTAGTACCAAGTTTCGTTTCCACTGGATTGGCACAAAACTAGTAAAGTGTAGGTACTGGCCCTTCCAGGTAGCCTTGTGATAAACACTTCGCCTTATTGAACCATCAGCCTCTCTAAACAGGAGGACGTCAAGAAAAGGCAACTTGTTGTTTTGCTCCATTTCCATCGTGAACTTTATTTTTGGATGCAATTTATTCATGAATCGAAGAAGGTTTTCAGCATCTTGTTTGGTTTCAACTATAATGAAGATATCGTCGACGTAACGTCTGTATAAAGTTGTCTTTTTAGGTGTGATGACACGTTTTCTTCTAAATGACCCATGAATATGTCACCATTGGAAGAAACAATCGACGTTATATGTACTCATGCATCCTATACTCGTCTACCACCTGATATACTAAGGGAATTGCTTACACCATGTACGAAAAATGTGCAACTCCTCTTTAATGGGCATCGGTATAGACAAATCGATGGAGTCGCAATGGGAAGTCCACTTGGACCTACTTTTGCTGACATATTCATGGGTCATTCAGAAGAAAACGTGTCATCACAACTAAACAAGACAACTTTATACAGACGTTACGTCGATGATATCTTCATTATAGTTGAAACCAAACAAGACGCTGAAAACCTTCTTCGATTCATGAATAAATTGCCTCCAAAAATAAAGTTCACGATGGAAATGGAGCAAAACAGCAAGTTGCCTTTTCTTGACGTCCTCCAGTTTTGTGCCAATCCAGTGGAAACGAAACTTGGTACTAACTCTTTTCCAGCGAGCTGAGAAAATTTGCAGCAATGAAACATTACCAACAGAAATTTCCAGCATCAAAGACGCCCTACTTAAACGTGAATATCCTTCACGTTTCATTCAGAAATATAGTAAACCTTTACGGCTGCAAATTACGGAACAGTTTGTTCCAAAAAAGCCCGTTTTTATATCTCTACCCTTCATAGGTGACAATTCATCAAATACAATCAAACGACGTTTGCGATGCACCATAGAGAGAACGTATAATGCTGCTGCATTGGTGTTCCTCAGCCCTATTAAAGGCCTTCCCATTAACGGGACAAAAGATGCCTTGCCTTTGCACGCCACTCCAAACTGCGTCTATGAATTTACATGTGCTTGCGGATGCAAGTACATCGGGCGAACGCACAGGCAATTGGCGACCAGGGCAGCTGAACATTTACCCGCTTGGCTTTTTAAACAGGAAAACAAAGTACCTCGGTCCTCTATTACAAAACATCTTTTGGACAGTGGTCACTCTGTCGATCCGAAAATATCTTTCTGAGTTCTTGTTCGAGCACGAACAAACCGGACATTACGCTACATGGAAGCAGCCTACATACGGCGGGAGAAACCCGACCTATGTAAGCAATTAGAACATGTGGCTAACCTACAGGTGCCTTGGGGTTCATAGGCCTACATTTAGTCACCTTTTGTTTGTTTTCGTGTTGTTTCCCCCCCAAATTTCCGCCCTTTCCCGAGTTACGTTGACTATATGAATGTTCACTTACGCGTAAATTTGACCTTGCTTTTATCGATTTTGTTGACGTTCAAATTGTGCTATAACCCACTTGTTATTCATTCATGCAAAGACGGGCCGCAGCTGACGAGCCGTCACGAAATTTATTCGATCGAATAAATTCTGCCATATTTGCTTGCTTCAAATTCCAAGAAGGTTAAGTCTTCCCGTATTTTTGCGTATCCAAAATAATTTAATTCTATTTGAGTGCCTACTCGTGGTTTACTAACAATTGGACGCATCTGATGGACGACGTGCATATTAACTGTATTCCGTTGCAGGAAGGCCCGCTTTTTTAAAATACTAAATCAAATAGAACTCCTCGGGTGAAGGCACAGTTAGTAAGCTTTCTGAGTATCCACTTCTACAAACATACGTACAGTAGAATCTCGGTCAACGATTTTATTCCGTCCCGGTACCGAGCTCATCATGTAACGACCCAAAAAACTGAATGATTTTTTATGTAGACCAAGGTCGTCGCTTTTGGTGCGGAACCAGAATGGAGGTGGTGCGATCAAGTGTCAGTGAGGAAACCTTTGCCCTCGTCCCTCGCACGCACTAAAAGCATAAGAGACCTGAAGATGGTTCTGTCCGCGGAGGCTCTGAATTGGATCGATAAATATCACCCAGGCACACGAGTGTGAAGGTCGGAGTAAAAGAGATTGAGAATATATGAGGACTACTCTACTGGTAGTAAACGAATACGTAGAGAATAAGAAAGTAATATGGGATAAGGAATGGCGTTACATAGATACAAATCCCATTTGGAGTGGAGGATGTTCTCTTATGTCTGCTCAGTTACCGGCGGGGAATACAGTGCTGTGGGCGACTGCAGGGATGGGACGGGACGGGAGTGCGGACATCGAATATAAGACAACGGCGGTGGGAAGGCGTGAGCGGCTGCGAGGGACGGGGGCACCAGTTTCTTCACTGACAATTGTTCACAACAACCTCCATTCTGGTTCCGCACCAAAAGTGACGACCTTGGCGTACTTAAACAATCTGTAAGTTTCTTGGGTCGTTACAGTCGAGTAAAACACTCGTCTAGCGAAAGGTAGCCAATCAGTCTGCATCGGTTCACTGATTGGCTGCAGCAAACCGAGGGCCCACGCCCTAGGAGCAAGACTTAACGGCCAACACAGGCACACACATGCACTGACAGCTCATTAACTCGGTGAAAGCAAGCCAAAGGAAATGAAATCTCTCCTAGTGTCGCGCTCGTTATCTGAAATGCTCGTCGATGGGGTTACTCATTAGTCGAGGGTGCACTGTATGAGCTTTTAGTCAAACAAAGTACTAAGAAAATTATCCAGGATCGTGAAGTAGCACTTAAACATTGAGATTCTTCTTCCAGCTATTTGCTGCACCAAATAAAATTGCTCTTATTGTTTCCTTGTTAATTAGGGTTGGACACCAATGCTGATTTTTCTCCGCAACTATTTCGTTAATATTCTCTCAAAGCTACCCGAAATAGATGCAACAGACGAGACCACTGCGCTCGAAATTGACCACTCTCGACGTTTCAATTGCGTCTCGGAAATATATTGGCTGGAGACTTCTTCTGCTTCATGGACAGCACATTCCTAAAGTACGAAAGATGGAGATAAGAGCAAGCGCGAATGCCTTCCAGTTGAAGCAAGTCTGCATTGTCGCAAAACAACGAAGTATTCCGTGACCCCAAACAGTGTGAACCCACTATAACACTTTCCCGTTTTTCCTGCTCCCGGTCTATAGGCGACCCTGAGAGTCATTGCCAACAAAATTAGGGATAAAATCTTTGAAGGTGACCCATGTATTCTCCAGGCATTTATGGCATTCTTTGATGATAACTCTGAAGTAGTGGGCAGTTAAAGCAAGTAGTATCACCATATTCAGAGATTTGTCTTCATTTAACTCTAAATAATGCAAAAACTTAACTCATGTGCTTAGCATTAATCTAAGAGATATCTTAGTAGAGAGCGCACATTCTCCACATTCGCAGAAAGATAATTTTCTTCTTTTTAAATTTCCAGCGCATCAACTTCTTATCTGTATAGCTATTTTATCTGCCATCGAATTGCTTATTAAAAAACGTAGTTTACATTTTTATGAGCGAACTCTCGGTTTCTGAGAAATCAAAAGGATAGCGCTCAGGAACGAAGTGCCAGCCGATTTAAGGTCAAGTATTTGAGTAAAGACTTTTTTATTTACAGTTAAATGAATAAAAACCCTTAGATATGCTGATGCGAACTGCTTCAAGCGCTCATTATTATCTCCCGAATAGTCTTTTAGGAATGCCGTGTATGTAAGTAGGACCCGTGGGTCATCGGCGTAGTCGTTATGGCCAACTTTGTCGACAAGAGCGCTGATTTTATCCCCAGGATTGAGGGCAGAAAGTACTAACGAAGATAATAGTGAGTTTGCGCTGTTTTGTTTCGAAGAAGGCTTCGTTGTTCTGCGACAGTCCAATCTCGCCTCAGCTATAAGCGATGCTCGCGTTTGTCTTCTCCTTCATCTGTCATCCGTGTAAATATTGTGACCATAGAGAAGAGGAAATGTTTGCCCAATGTACTGCCTTGAAGGAGCGTGGACTTGGGGAGGGATAAATCTTGAGCTTGGAAGCCCCGTGGGTTGCATCGATTTCGAGTGGATTTTGGAAAATATTATGGAAATAGTGGAGTTGGAAAATCAGCGTTTTTTCGTCTTTCGACGTGAAAGGAGGCAACATACTTGGATCCGCGATTACCCCGCTGAGAAACACATCAGCCAGATAAATAACAAATTCAGAAATGCTGTGATCATCATGGAGGCACTTCGCTGCTCAACACTGCCGGGCGGATGTTTGCTGGCATTCTTCTTACTCGCTCAAACCGCCATCTAGAACCAGGACATTTCCCAGAAAGCAAATGCGGCTTCCGAAAACACCGTGGAACAACCGGAAAGATGTTCGCCGTTTGCCAGCTGATGCTAGCCAGGAGATGCGGGGGCTCTCTCTGATGAAAGCCTTCGGGGCAGTAAATGACGATAAAGTCTGGAGGACCTGCTGACATTTCGGTGAGTGACAGCGTGTCCTTGAGTTGCGTCAAATGGAACGAATTGTTGCTGTATGGTTGGTGAGCTATGCCTACTCTGACGCATTGTAACCGTCGCATAAAAGCATCAGAGTCTCCTTTAAGGTAGAAGATGGCCTCCAGTCTTCGGGTTTCTAGTACCTTGGCTTCACCTTAACCTATCTGTTCGTTCGGTGCTTGCTTTCCTCGATAAAATGGTAACAACATCCATAAGACCTGAAGAGGTTCTGACGTTATAGTCTTCGAACTCTTCTATCCACTAGCATGCTACAATGTTGTTGCCCACGCCTACGAACCGAGCTGTGACTACAAATTCACAGACTTTGGCGAAATCGCTCACGTCGTGCCTACTTAAGATTCCAGCTCGGGTCTGCATGATTGCGATACAGTTTCTTTTAAAACCTTATCGTTTGCATGCCTGCATTATGAGGATCGTGAAGGCTTCCCATCCCTTCGCATTTTAACTTTTTCTAAATGTCAGGAATATGTACAACGGATAGACTGTCGGACTGCCACTGCAAGATCAAGACTTGACCTAATTGCAGTTTGACCTTCAGATGTTGAACCCACTGTATTTCGTGATTTCATAGGGAAATACTGACAACAAATCGATAGCCTGAGGCAGCTACCTCTTCGGATGTTTCTTGACCTGGCTAAACCCAACCCAACCCTGGCTATCACTTGTGACCATGAATCCAAACGAGCACAAACTGCAAATGATTCACAGACTGGTATCCTCCGGTGGGTCCAAAGTATTCCCCGTAACCAAAAGTGACCAACATACTATCACGTATTATTGTCGTTCGCTGTCAGCAATCGGGTGTTTGGTCATTTAAGAATGGGTTCACATCAATCTATTCCAGCATTCAGGTGATCCAGGATATAAAGGGGTGAAAAAGGAGTTTGGAAGTTTTTCCAGGGACTACTGCATATGAAGATCAACACACGTCGATGACCCTCACCAGGTTTACCTCGCCAATCTGGGACTCTTACCGGGTGTCGGGGACTTTGCCATGCTAAGTATGTCTATGCGGACACAAAGGTGAGATTTGGATGCTGGGACAGGTCGGAGAAGAAATTTTGGGCAAAGTTCATCATTGTGTCTGATGGAAGCTATTAGTGTGCTGTTTATATGTACTAATAAACACCCAACGTATGTCTGCAATACCAGTTCTAGTTGGAGACGTGTACATTATATCTTCATGTGCGGTATCTTTTTTGGAAGTGTGCGCGACAGGGCAAACTCATCAATGTAGGATAGGGGAAAGTTCACAAAGCAGGAGTAACCATACAAATAGAATTCGTGTCACCGCCCACAGCAAACAACACACCTATTTTCAGTAGTACGGAAAATGGGATAGTTAGGCCAGGGGATCCGGCAGGGCCATTTACACCCACGAAATCCCCCATTATTATGTGACAGTGTGTAGGTGGCAACCAGTTTCTCAATTCGTTTCTAGGGCAGCAATAGACTAGTTCTCTAAAAAAGACAAAAATTGGCTTTTCCCCTTCTCCTTGACGCAGCTACAAATACCGCAGTTACAAGGAACAAGTTCCACTTTTTGTCATTTTGTCAATACCTCTTTATGCTTACTGTCTACTAAAACCCGACCCCCCAGGAATAACAATATGCTTTCCTTCTAACCCTTTTTTAAACGTTAAATATCTAAACGCAAACTAATAACATCATTTTTTGTGTTTTAGGAAAGAAGGCGTACTCGCGGAGAGAATGAACACTTGTAGACCAATATTCCAACATCACATAATCAGCATGTGACTCATGTGAAATCTAAAATATAATTTTTCGTCTTTGTTTTTAGTACTATTTTCAAGTCGCGTTTTCAGCTTGTCTTCGTTATATGTCACACCAACGCAAAAACCCGATTAGAAATCTCGTAACCAAGCTTCTTAGATTGAAGTGTCATGCTGGAGAAGGTAACAATTTAACGGGAGTTCAGATTTGTTGATGTACGGCGTTTGGCAATATGCCTTGCAACGCACACGACTTATCACACTTCATGTGGCTCCGCTTAGTTTCCTTGTCCCATAATCTTTTGAAATCGCTTATTCTCTGACTGCTCCACTGGAAAGGACCTAGGCTCAATGTATATCAATAAGTTTTTTTCACCAACTCATGCACATCGTATTTCTGCCAAGGCTGAATAGATATGCGGATATGCGAAAAAAATTGAGGCCCAGATAAAATATTCCTTTGATCCTTCCCGGAAGAGGAAGAAGAAGTAGAGACGATTTCTAGGACCAAATTGTATTCTGGCTGACGTTTCAAAAGCTCGTTTGCTTCTATCGTCAGAGCGTGGTGTCTGATCTCCTGTTCGCGTCGGATAACCGTTGGTGAACAGGAGATCAGAGACCATGCTCTGACGATGGAAGCGAGCGAGCTTTTGAAACGTCAGCCAGAAAACAATTTAGTCGGAGAAATTGGCTCTACTTCTTCTCCTTCTTCTGGGAATAATGTAAAGAGATATGTGGGTTCATATCACATAATATTTCCTTCCGGAAAGAAAAATGGCTATCCTTTCTTTGGCTAAATGAATGTCTGTCATGCAACAAAATCAAAAATGGTCAGGTAGGTTGAGATGGCCATTTCCCAGTTTTAACAAACAACATTTGCTTAAGGAGATTTTAGTAGGTAACATGTCGCTTCGGGCCAATAGGCACTTTCTAAGGCTGGAAAAAACTCGGCGAACTTTCTACTTATTCAAGTTGATAGCCATTCATCTCGAGAGTTGCCTTCTCGTAGGCAGGGATGCAGCATGAATACACTTTTGTCTTCTTAGCGTTTGTGGACAAACCGACCAGTTTAGCTACCTCGTTCGCTCGTGACACCATAGACCGCAGGTCACCAAAGCTGGAAGCTAGTAAAGCGATATCATCGGTATAGTTGGCATCAATCAAACGGCATCCGGATGCAAGCTCAATACCATCATATTCGCGAAGGGCCTTCCCAATAATCCAGTCAATGGCGTAGTTAAATGAACTGGGTGACCGTGCAACCTTTTCAAAAGTCAGACCGACTAGTGAACGGCTTTGAAGGGTTGTTATGGATCAAAACCCACGCGGTGGTAGAGCGACAGTATGCCTTGCTCATGGTGATAATGTAGGAGTACATCATCTAGTGCTATTATCATGGGACTCTCAATGGCTACATCAGTCTTTTGGTCGCCTGTTGGTCTGCGTCATCCATACAGCGAAAAAAATCAACCCAGCTTAACCAGCATACTCTACCGATCACTTCCGTGGAGGACGAGGCTTGTAAGCGCATATTTCCATCAGCTATGCTTATTGCAAATCTAAGATGCATGTCTTACACTCAGATATTGTTACAGTATAGGTGCTACCTTGCTTATTCATTAGTACTTAACTAGCGAAAAAATTATAGGATATTGCAATGTTAGTTTATTACAGAAGAAATTGATCTCCTATTAGACCTGAGAGGTCCTCCTAACCTCAGGAGAAGGAGTAAACTACTGGAAAAAGTATTATAATAGCCTACTAACAGCAAGTGGCTAAATAATCCTCGATATAGGTTGCGGCTTCATACTAGGTCCCGATCTTATATATTCAGTAGTAGTAGGTGGGCACTGTCCACCGAACGCTACACCCAGTGACAACAAGAGATGACTCTCCTGTGGCCCGGACAGACAAAACCTCTAGATGCCATGTCAGAACAACAGTACTCTCGGCACTTAGTTCAGTCGCCGAATCCTGTTTAGGCATTAGGCAGGCCGTCCCCATTGTTATTCCTATCTTGAGCCGACTTCCAACGTGCATAATTATATGCTATTTGGATCAAATATGGTAACAGTTTCCTATGGACTGAACGAACTATAATCGCTAGTATCTTCAGCATCACAATTAATGCGCTTTCACTGCAGCAATGTACTGTCATACTGTTGCCCTCTAGTGCAGAACTTGTAGAGCACATTTGTAGAAAGATGGCTATCTCTAAAAATCTGAGCTAGATCTAGATAACCTAGAAAGGCTACGGTAGCCCCTTGTTAGGACCTAATAGCATGTAGCAACTTAGGTGACTAGAGAGCCGATTTCTCTCTTATTACAAAGAAGACTTCTTCTGTGTCCTCAAGAGGGAGTTAGACAATGCTAAATTTAGCCAATGAACAATAAATGGCAAAATGCAACATAAAGATATGGTAAAACTTGAACTATTTCTGAATAAGTTTCTTTAACTAATTAGATGACAGCCTGGTGGATAGAGTTGAAATGGCAGTACGCATGGAGAGCGCTGATTTGCTGGTTTCACCACTCATATTAATGCTACCAGCATCACTGAAATTGTCCTACTCCTGTTGCATTTGATTTCGACTGTCCTACTGTACCTACCTGATACTGTTATTTCGTACGGCTGTCCTTTAGATTAATACTTGTAGTGTGCTCTCTCCTTACTGTACTCATCAATCCAACTTTAGGAGGTACTTGCACTATCCAACTATCAGTAAAATAGAAAGAACTGCCACTACCATTACTATCAGTATAAAGAACTAGCAGTAAAAGCAAGAGTCCTAGCAGTAACAATGCGAAGCTAGTTAAAAACCTTACCTGCCGTATGAGACAGAATCACCTCAGCTGAGAAACTAATATTCCCACCTGTCATACTGAATTGATATAAAATAGGATGAAAATCATATTTCTGAACCATTAGTGCTAATAAGGGAAGTTGCCAAGCTTCCATGACTAGTGGACTGCTGGAGAATCTTGCTTCCAACTAGACAGACGGCGCTCCGCAACTTCTGAGCTAAAGTAGATATTGTAGATGTTACAAAAGTCCGAACTTTGAGCGCGCATCCGCGGCAGATATTAAGCTATCATCAAATACACATTCTTTAACCCTACTGTTACTAAAATTCCAACATTTCTACATGCATGTACAGGCTTTAGCAAATATGATTACTAGAACCAGCACTTTAGCCTAGGCACAGCACTTCTAAGAGAAGTATCCTGACAAGTGGCACATGTCACTTTGTTACCACCTTAATGCATGACAGATCCGCAGCTCTTGTTGCATAAACCTTTCCCAAACCTTGAGTTGACTAATATCCCCTAATAGGTCTATAACTGCACCCTAAACTAAAATGTCTCAAATGTATGCACACGCCGCATGGTAGACTACCACCTACGGGTCTTAGCAAGTATGGTTACTAGAATTAGCCCCCTAGAATAACACTTTTAAAAGAAGTACACTAGAGATCAAGGGAACACGGCCCCAGACCAAACTTAAACCAGCGGAACTACTTTCCTTGAGATAAGAGTGCGGAAACCAAGTCAAGCAGAGCTTGCTCAGGCCCCCAAGCGTGTACTTACCCGAAATTATTAAACCCAGAATCACATTCCTACTGAGAGCAAAGGGATATAAGCCCTAGCGTTGGGTCAGCCCGCATCGTCGTTGACAAATGGCGGCATCAGTGCTAGCGACACTTTTTGTCGAGATTGAGGGGACATGAACCCCGTGCTGGCTCTAGTACTCCTGGCATAGGCACGTACCTATAGCAGCACCTTCTTAGTCTGTACAGTTCAATGGATCAAGTTGAAAGTGCGGAAACCAAGGCAAATACATCTTTTCTCAGAACACCCAGCTCTATTATTATCCAAATGCTAACCACTTCTACGTCATACAGACAGCGGTGTGCATACTGGGTGCGTCTCCTTAAATAGAAGATACACAGGCAGTACTTATATTATACTATCTACTAGCCTCAGTAAGTATACTTTCTAGAATTAGCACTTATATCATATGCAAGCACCTATGGCAACAGCGTCTTATTCCGTACGGCTCGAGGGATCGAGCTGAGAGTGCGGAAGCCAAGGGAAGCACAGCTTTGCTCAGGCCCCCAAGCCTTTACTTCCCCGAAGCAGTTAAACCCAGATTCACCTTCCTATTCAGATCAAGGGTATAGGAACCCTATTGAAGGCTCAGTCAGCGTCAACGCTGACAAGTGGTGGCACCAGTGCCAGCGCCAGTAATACTACACTTCTTGTTAGGTTTGAGGGGATATGAACACTGCGCTGACTTTAACTAGCGTCAATATTACTCAGATGCACCCTAGCAGTAACACTAGAAATACCAGTAGTGGTTGTTTAGCAGAACGAGGCCTGGCTTCTCAGAATCAGGCTAGACGCCTACTATAGGTGAGTGAGAGTAGACAGTGCAGTAGTACCAGCGCAAAGTCTGCTGTCACTATATACTAAGTTTAGGCGATGTTTACGGCTGCGGCCTACACCCTCTCTCTGTGCGGCCATCTCACCTTGTCTTGTCGCCGTCTAAACACAATTGAGAGGGTTAGAGTGAGGTAGGTAGTGGCGCGTCTGCTATCACTATACCTGACCACAGTCCCCGTCTCTACTCCTGATTGAATGGTGGGCATCTTAGCTTGCGATAATCGAACTAACACATTATCCACCATAGAAATTTATGGTGCGTTATGACCCGCGCCTGGTACTAGTTATTAACATGAACGGTCCCAAGGGCCCGTAAGAGCGAGGCAGAGAGAAGGCCAGTCGGCCAGAGAGAGGTTACTCAAGACGTTACAGTACGTCAGTGCAAGGCAAGTCAGACACAGAGTGCATGTAGTTTAAAGAGAACGCGAGAGATAGTCCGACAATGGGCCTATCAGGATAGAGCAGACAAGACTGGCTCACGGAGAGTGGCTCTCGCGACACCATTGAGTGCGTTGACTCATCATGGGAATAGCCGCATTCCCAACAGAATGGACGGAATCGAACGCAGCGGCAAAATCAACAAAGCAGACGGCTGTTGGCTATTGGTAGCCGTGGCAGTATTCAAGGATACGTCTCAGTGTTAATATCTGGTGTGTTCATCTGTCGAGAAGTATAAAGGCTAAAAGGCTTAAACGTAGCGGTTGCGATCTGCCAGGCTCGGTTCCTCAGGAGAGGAGAGAAGTCTTGGGAAGGCCAGAGTAGTAGGAAGAGTATATTTTGTACAGAATAAATGGGAGGATAAGTAGTAGGAAATTGACTATCAGACGACCGCACAATTGCAAGCCAGCGGACGGCATCTGAAGTGAGGTTTGCTCGGCAGTCGTCAGATGGGGTCCTGCGTGAGTCGGTCTGTGGTTGGCTGTTCCAGAGGCCGGAAACAGCGAGCCTTCCGAAGATGCACTTCGACTTGAAATAGTCACGACAGGCGTTCACAAGTGCACTTCATGTTGAGCTAGTCATTACACATATACGCCCAACACGGAATTCGGCTCGGTTGGCCCACGTCGTAGAGTCAACAAAGACTGGAATCGTCTGAAAGAAATGAAAGCCTAGATCTTCTCAGCGACGTTGATAAGACTTATGCGGCAGTAGTTCTAGCATCTTGTTTTACCGCCCTTCTTGTAGACTGGTGCAAGGATACTTGAGCTGCTCTCATTAGGAAAAGCCTTACCTTTCCATGTTTGCCTAATCAACTCGTTGAGCCAAGGCGCCAGAGTTTCGACACAAGACCAGTAAAGTTCAGCAGGTATATCATCCTATCTGTGTGCCTTATTGTTGTGCAGCATTCAAAAGAAGGGCCACATGCTACTGTATAAGTAAGGGAGGGAGGAGACATCGCCATAGATGGGAGCAAGGAAATGCTATGCTCGGTATCGAAGTTATGGAAGTGCTCGACGTGCTAACGCAAGCGCCTGAATTTGGCCAAGTTTTCAGCATTCAAGCCACCATTCACATCACGAACTGAGTTATTCAATGAAGTATCGCCAACGTTCGAGTGCTGCTTCATGGAGGTAGCTATTACAGCCTAATATTTTTCGCATTCCTCCTTGCCAATTTCGCTGTTATCTTTCTCCGTTGGTAGATGGGAAATAAGCACGTTACCATTACGTTCGTATGGACTGTTCCCAATGAGTTATGCTGTACTGGATCATGTTATAACTACCTAATACCAAGTAAGTCAACTTCCTGGCGAATGTCTACGGGAAACAGGATTTATTGGACTTTTTTATTTCCGGCTAAACAAGTGTGGAATTCTCCACATCCCTTCTTCATGGAAAATCCCGTCCGACCTACAAATGCTTGTTTACCTCCCATACGAAGGTTGTTCCTTTCCTACCTCGAATGCTGACAGCCCTACCTTTTCATTCGATTGTACATGACTGAATACTCTCCCCAGCCCCTTGGTTTGGGTCCGACGATGCTATCGACTCCCCGCTGATGCCAGTTGTCCGTTCCCCTTCCTTCCTTCTTGACCCAGTTGCGGCGGCTACCCCGAGAACCACTCGCCCACCCACCCTCGGCAGCTGACGCTTTAATATGGTGTCTGTTCACGAACCCCTCCCCGGTTCGCGTTGGTGTTTCACACCAATCCGGAAGCAACGCGAATTGTCCCGTCAAATTATCACAAAGCGGAGCCGCCCCCTCTCCCACTAACACACACAAGGTTTCTCAAGACTAGTTTCGTTCTGCGTGGCGTTATTCTTGAACTTGTGCTGTTCCCTTGTACAGACTCCCTTCGTTCTTGAATTGGTGTGTCCATTGTTGAGGTTTGTACACCATTTACCTTTTTTATTACTTAGACCCCTACACTATTTTGCTTCATAGTACCGTACTACCTTGATAGTTGTTATCATGGAGTTTGACGTACGCATGACTGTTGGATACCGTCGGAGAAGTCAAGAGACGAAACAGGACTACTGTTCCTTAATGCTTCAAATAACATTTTGCGAAACGTTACAGGTCTTCGGACTATATGCGGATTTCTTGTCACTGGAGAATAATTCCAGCATAGTGATTAGACGGAAAAGTGCAGCTTTTATAATCTCAGCACGCGAGTTCTCTTGTTGATAGCACTTTTCACATAACGTACGTAACAAGATATTCATTACCAATACAGTCGTATCTCTTTAATTTACGCTTCTGGATTCGCGAATTCACCGATCGACAGAAGTATCGCTGGTGCCTACTTAATTTAAACGGAAATATTTTACAGACCTAAGAAATTTGCGACATCCTTGACTAACCCTATCGAATTACTCATGATTGAATATTTGTACTTTAGGTCGGCTTACAGTGCCAATCGAGCATGCAGTAAAAAAGTGTCTTAAAATGCGATATTTTTGCTCGTTTTTTAAAATCTGTAATTCGGTTACTTAGGAAGAAAAACTGCAGCCCGGGACTGATGGCAGCGTAGAACGTGGAAGAGTTGGCACAAGTACTTATGTTTAATTTTGTAAGTAATGTATCTGTACAAATCAAGCCGGCAAATACTTATGTGCGGCAGTTAAGTATCGGGTCTAAACAATAACGTAGATAATAACGATATGAGAAGTTTATAGGGTTTGTAAGTTGCTTGTAGCCAAATGAATGACTACGATCGGAGCAAAACTGAAAATTTTCAAATAGGTTTTACACGAACACATTTAACTCCAGATGGATCCTGCATTTCTTTGAATAAGAGATCTCAAATGGTAAGTATTACTTTTTATTGGTGGGCAGACTCGAAGCTGGCCTTTGCTTCCTGTTTCGCATTAACTGTAGGTGTGATCTTTCACGTATTTAGGATCTCACTTCAGTAGACCAGCCTTATACTTCACGTTATTCCTCAATGCTTATCTCGCCTCCACTTTGCTCTACAATGACTTTTTTTGCATTCAAATATGCCTTCCACTGGAATAATCTTGCCCTAGAACTGGGGTCTTCGGTAAAGGAATCGTTCTTCAAATAAGAATTACAGAAGCACCTCGCCTCAGTAAGCATACACTTATCATTGGATGTTTCCGTTCCAAAGACTTACATTCGTAACTGTTGCGACGGTCCTCCTGGGATTTAAGGACTGCAATTGCATATTAAAAAAACCCTTTCTTCAAATGTTACCACTCCATATTGTTGGCTGACTGCTAACTCCACTGCATTCAGATGTCCCTCCCGAACCGCAGTGATGATTTTTACGGCGTTTAACGGCATCTCGCTTTGACTCCCCACGAATGCAAATATTTGTCAGCTTTATATTACATTTTCTTACTTACTGTGTAATAAAAGCTTACACAACAGCGTACTTCTAATAATATGAACTTAACGTATGTTAAGACTATGTCTATCGCCTGCTACAGATTACACCGGAAGCAGGCGTAATGACGCGCATGGATTAGCTTACAGTGATAGTGGACATGTGATGCGTCTATCGCAAACTCTCGAGTCATCACTGTGTCTTGTCTGTGCATTTATGATACACGAACTCCAGTCTCCATCCGGCCTTTTTAATTTCCAAAATATTTACCTTTACATTTCATATTTATTTCCTTGGAACTTAAACAAGACATAATAGCCACGAGATTGTCTAGGTCAGAAAACACACCTGGAACGTTAGAGGACCCACTGATGAGCCGAACCCATTGCAGCTGCGTCAGGCAACGGCACACGATCGGCGGTACATACGTGCCTGAAGTAGCGTGGATGACTGCATGCTGTTAAGTGACTGTAGGCCAAGCAAGAAGTGCCCTGATAATCGTACTTGAGTGACAAGCGTATGCCCTAACCAGGTAGACCAAATGAACACCCAAGTTCTATCATATTCACGATCATAACCGACAAAGCAACGCACCTGTGGTGCCGAGGTAGATTATTCAACTTAATGACCGAAGGTCCCGGGTTCGAATCTTGAGGGTTTCAACCCTTGAGATTAGATATGACAGGCCGATGACTGCCAACAAGCCAGAAATGCCATTCCAGTCTCCCCTTGCTTTGTTGGATCCACTACATGTATATATATATGACTTAATGCAGGCGTTTCACCGATCTAGTCAAGGAACAATTAAGTTCCGCTTTGCCAAGGAGCTCGCAACGCAAACCCTCACGACCGTCACATAGCGAAAAAGGCTATACGATGAAGTAATGGATTGGGTATGACTGGCTGATGACGGCTAATAAGCCAGAAATGGCCATTCCAGTCTCCCTTTGCTTTGTCGGATCCACTTCTTCATCATATCACCTTTGTCACAATGTGACGGTCATGCGGGTTTCTGTTGCGAGCGCCTTGGCAAAACGGAACTTAATTGTTCCTTGACTAGATCGGTGAAACACCTGCATTCATTCATCATATTCCCGATCACAACCGACAAAGCAGAGGACCCGTGGACTAGAGGCGGTGTCTCAAACAAAATGACCGAAGGTCCCGAGTTCAAATCTCGGGGGTGCCAACTCTCGAGATCGGGTATGAGTGGTTGATGACGGCGAATAAGCCTGTAATGGCCATTCCGGTCTCCTTTTGCTTTGTCGGATACACTTCTTCATATATATATGACAATGATGTAAGGCCGTACTCGCCTTATGTGGTCCTTAAAATTCACGCCTCGTCCACCTTATAATTTTCGCAATAATTTCCTTGACTTATATATATATATATGACAGTGATGTTATACCATATTTCCGCATAGATACTAGCTAAAAGCCCAGACACGTGTTTCGCCGATGTTTCTGCTATTGCACGATACAGCGGTATCGTTGCTGTATCAGGCAGTAGCAGAAACATCGGTGAAACACGTGTCTCGGGTTTTAGCTAGTATCTATGCGGAAGTATGGTATAACATCATTGTCATATAGAATTCACACTACTTGTAGTGCTACTTATTTGTAGAATGGACATTTCCGTGGTTATTCCGCGGCAGTTGATTGTCTTTGACGACAATGGTAATCGAACTCTAGGGTCTGACCTTTAAAAGCCATGTCCCATCCACCTACTTCCATGTCATGCACCTAATAATTTCCGCTATAATTTCCTAGATATATATACATATATATTCACTCAGGAATGTGCGAACACCGATCGAATAGGCTTCCGAACTAAACAAAGTTCATGTGTTGGTCAGAGGTCCCCAACGGGTGACCGCCTGCCAGGCCGATTCCGGCCAAGTCATAATAGCAGTAAGTGGGGTATGACAGCATCTGGGGGTAACTTGAT
>JAYGXS010000003.1:47618636-47657877 GCA_036362985.1 Ligula intestinalis
TATAACATCATTGTCATATAGAATTCACACTACTTGTAGTGCTAATCATTTGTAGAATGGACATTTCCGTGGTTATTCCGCGGCAGTTGATTGTCTTTGACGACAATGTTCATCGAACTCTAGGGTCTGACCTTTAAAAGCCATGTCTTATCCACCTACTTCCATGTCATGCACCTAATAATTTCCGCTATAATTTCCTAGATATGTATACATATATATTCACTCAGGAATGTGCGAACACCGATCGAATAGGCTTCCGAACTAAACAAAGTTCATGTGTTGGTCAGAGGTCCCCAACGGGTGACCGCCTGCCAGGCCGATTCCGGCCAAGTCATAATAGCAGTAAGTGGGGTATGACAGCATCTGGGGTAACTTGATACAGAACTGTTTCGGGCTTATTAGCCTTCATCAGCCAAGCATTACCCTAAACACCATCTGGTCGGACAACATAAACAAACGCACTCACAGACGGCGCAGTTGGTCCACCACTGGTGTCTACCAGCTGGGTCATAAGCACTTCATCGAACCGCAGTTCATCAGCGCCTCGCCACCTGCCATTTGCTGTCACTGCTGATCGAGGATATATTCACTCAGGAATGTGCGAACACCGATCGAATAGGCTTCCGAACTAAACAAAGTTCATGTGGTGGTCAGAGGTCCCCAACGGGTGACCGCCTGCCAGGCCGATTCCGGCCAAGTCATAATAGCAGTAAGTGGGGTATAACAGCATCTGGGGTAACTTGATACAGAACTGTTTCGGGCTTATTAGCCTTCAGGTAAGGCGATCTCTGGGGGAGAATATTTATTCGTCTGAGCTTTCGCACTCATGCTCGAGCACATCATCGGAGATAGACATTTGGTTCAAGAACATGAGTTAAAATAGGGGCTTACTGCTAGCTGCTGGTTGGTCCACCGCCTCATCGTCTTATTGGACCTCTTTCGTGCGCATGTGCAACCGTGCGGCATCATATGGCATGGGGAGGTCTATACTTCTGTTTTTTGAGTTGCTGTCCGTTTTCCAGGCCTCAATAACTTCCCTCGCCAGTTTGCTGTCGGCTCGGCCTATGACCTGGGCACCATCAAAGTCGAACCGATGCTCGTTTTCTAGACAGTGCATGGCGATGTGCGAGCGTCCCTCCGTTCTGTCTACGGCTAAGGAACGCTCGTGCATGCGAGTTCTCAGTCGTTTGTCCGTCATGCCGCATGAGTTGGCCCGAGAGTCTAGACAGTTGACGCGGTAAACAATACCCGACGTATCTGCCGGTGCTAATCGGCCTTTGGGTTGTATTACTAAGCGACGGATAGTAGCTTCTGGCCGGTGTCCCACGCCCACATTAAGCGGTTTGAGCACGCGCTCAATGGCCTCGGAGACGTTCCTCACGTAGGGTAGGCTACAAAAGGTTGCCGGCCTTTCTTTTTGCTCCTCCTCGTTCTTCGTGTGTCTTCGGTACAGGCATTTGTTTACGAAGCTACGCGGGTATCCGTTAGTGCGAAACAGGTGCCAAAAGGTTTCCCCCTCTTCTAGCTTCCTGCTCTCCGTGCTGCAGTGTGTTTGGATGCGGCGAAAGAGCGTCCGGACGCAACTGCGTTTATGCGAGCTGGGATGATTGCTGTTGTAGTGCAGAATCTTTTCCGTGTTTTTCGCTTTACGAAAAACGCCAGTCTGGAGCGTTCCGTCTGCCTGTCTGGATATCTGGACATCAAGAAATGGCAGCTTTGCGTCCTCTTCTTCTTCCATCGTGAACTGAATCTCTGGAAAGATCGAGTTCAGTTCCCTTTTAAAGTTATCTTTAGCGTCTCGGTGTAGGATGACAAAGGTGTCGTCTACGTAGCGCATCCAGAATTTTGGCTCTTAGGACTGAAATACCCGAGTTTCCAGTTCTTGCAAGACCGCTTCCGCTAGATGGCCGGAGATGGGTGATCCCATCGGTGCTCCCTGGATTTGCTCATAAACACAGTCGTTGAAAGTGAAGTATGTGCTTAGGTAGTACCCCAGTAGTTCCATGACATGTTTCTGTTTGAAGGGCGTTTCCTCTTGGTCGTACCTTCTATCCAGTAGCTCGCTGACTACTCTCCTCGCCAGTTCTTTAGGGATGGATGTGAATAGTGAGACAACGTCAAAGGACACCAGTATCTCGTCGGGAGCTATTGTGACGCCTTGGAGGTTTTCCAGGAAATGTGTTGACGAAACGGCTGTGTACTCTGAGCCAGTTTCTTCAAATTTTTGGCAAGCCATTTCACCAGTCCATAGGTAGGCGTGCCTTTCAGTGCTACGATGGGTCGTAGAGGAACATTGGGCTTGTGAATTTTGGGTAACCCATCGAACCCATTGAAGAGGTCCAATAAGACGAGGGACGGTGGACAAACCAGCAGCTAGCAGTAAGCCCCTATTTTAACATATGTTCTTGACCCAAATTTCTATCTCCGATGATGTGCTCGAGCATGAGTGCGAAAGCTCAGACGAATAAACATTCTCCCCCAGAGATCGCCCTACCTTATCCTTTCATTCCAATACCTGGGGTCAGCATCTTCGCTTATATCCATGATAAATTTGGGTGCTAAGCGCTTCACCATTCACGGCGCTGGAAAACCTTTGCCTATAGACAGGGCTCTACATGGGAACAATTAGCCTTTCTGCACAACTGCCTGAGGTCCGACATCATGCCAAAGAGCGTCGCGGTGAAACCACCATCTAGAACTGAGTTCGGCCGGGAAGTCGCAAGAAGCTGCAGCCGACGCCTATTGAGGACCCTCATAAACGAATGCCACATTCGTCTGCGAAAATACGACGCTGAGATTGAACGGGAGAAAGCGGCATGTACGTCACAGCTAGAGATGGAAACACTGCATAACCTAAGGCGTTGGATCTCGACCAAGATGAATGAGGCTCGAGACATGAAGAAGTCCCAACTCGCTCAAGTACGAGCCTCAAGGCACGTCCGGGACAAGTATGTGCCCTTACCAGATAGATCGGATGAGCACCTTTATTCCATCATATCCCCGATCACAACAGACAAAGCAACGAGCCCGGGGTGCCGACGTAGGGTGGTAAACCCAATGACCAAAGGTCCCGGGTTCGGATCTCGGGGGTTCGGACCCCTGAGATTGGGCATGACTGGCTGATGACGGCTAACAAGCCAGAAATGGCCATTCCGGTCTCCCTTGTCTTTTTCGGATCCACTCCATCATATTTTGAGGTCGCTAAGCGACAAGCCTGATATCGCTCAAGTACGAGCCTCAAGGCACTTCCGGGACAAGTATGTGCCCTTACCAGATAGATCAGATGAGCACCTTTGTTCCATATATATATACATATATATATATATATTTATCATGGTTTCCTTCGATGTCACGTCTATTTTTACTTCTATCCCTCAGGATCTGGCAATCGAGACGGTCGAACTACTCCTACAAAACAAATACGATAAGACGGAGAATTGCCTGGGACAGGCGGAAATCCTACAGCTCTTGAAGTTCTGTCTCAGGACGTACTTCACGTTTGACGGAACGATCTACGAGCAGGTGAAGGAGACACCGCTGGGTTCACCGATTTCGGGCCTCATAGCCGAGGCAGTCCTGCAGCGGCTGGAGTCGCTGGTTTTCCAACACCACAAACCGAAATTCTGGGCTTGGTATGTGGATGACACCTTCGTTGTCATCGAAAGGGATCTGGTGCTCACGTTCCAGGAAAGTCCCAACAGCGTCTTCCCGGACATCCAATTTAAGATGAAGGAAGAAAAGAACAACCAGCTGGCTTTTTTTGATGTCCTTGTTTGTCGAAAAGATTGTGGTGGTCTAAAGACTAAAGTATTGAGGAAAGCGACCAACACGATGCAAGTACTGAATTACAACAGCAACCGACAGTTCCCCTGTCGATTTCGACGATGGGCACCACGTGCTCCAACAAGCCGCAGCAAACCCTGAAGCAAACCGCAGCATACATATAGGCAGCTGGGCAAGCAACACGAAAGCGATAGCAAGTGGTAGCAACGCAGAGAACTGGCACGAGAGAAAACAGGAGTGTAGGCAGACTCGCGCAGTATCTACCCACTCGCTCGCCACTCCCACCTCCGTATCCGGTGTAAAGACAAAGTCAATAAGACCGGGGATGTGGGAGGGTGTAGATGGCTGGCGTGATAGACACTCAGCACACGCACACTTAACACAGACATCTCGCTAGGTATGCTCCCGACTGCGCGGGAGCGCCATAAAGGCCACATTAAGAGGGAGCCATTGCAGCCTGACTCTCACTCCTCCCTCTCCTCCCGTACGCACACACAGATACACGCGTACAGAAGGAGCAGCTATGTGGGGGGGGGGGGCGAGTTTTCCCGTCAGTGGGCAGACCCCCCAAGCCACGGCTTTTAGCGCACCGTGATAGATTTAGACGCATTCAGATTTATTATAGTAAGGGAAGAAACGCGCCGAGGTCGACCTCACTCTCCCCCCCCCCATCGCATAGTGACCGCCTAGCTTTTCGGGCACCCGCAGTGGGGCCTGAAACCCAGTGGGAGCGCGAGCGCAGTCACCAACAGGTAATCAGAAGTGAGAGAAAGTGCCAGCGCCTTCAAGGCTGCAGGGACCGTGGTTGGCTGAAGACTGGCATTGCATGTGCATACAGACCATTGGATCTCAGAAGGGTGAGAGCAGCCCTGCATGAGGCCTGGGCCAACACCCTCCTGAGAGGGGTAACCAGTCAGTAAACGACTCAAAGGCACTACCCATGCTCCGGTGCCGGTCGGCGTCCGTGGGCGAGGCTTGCAGCAACCACCCAATCAGCCACAAACGCAGTTGCGTAAAAAACACTATCGGTGTGTTGAGACGCACTGCAGCTAAGAAGAAGACAAAGTTGCCGAGGTTGAATACCTCCGACGGGTGTTCAGAGAAAATGGCTACCCGCACAACTTCGTCAACCGGTGCTTGCGCAAACGAGCTGGCCAACAAAAGCGCACCAACCCCAAGGTTTGGGGTTCGATCCCATATGTCAAAAGCGTATTGGTAGCAGTCGGCCGCCTTCTCACACACTTGGAGTTGGAGTCACACACAGGCCGGAGGCAACCATAAGGCGTCAGATAATGAAGCCAAAAGACCCACTACCTCAGCAAGAAACATCTGGGGTCGTCTACAGGATCTGGTGCAGTTGCGGTCAAAGCAACTATGTCGGAGAAACTGGCAGACTTCTCAGGACGCGAATTGCCGAACACGTGGTTGCAGTGCGGCGAAATGATGACAATTCTCAAGTTGCGGCTCATTCGACGAGACCCGGCCACACCTTCGAATTTGATGAGGCCGAAATTCTCGCAAGAGGTGACAATCGGGTGAGCCGAGAACTACTTGAGTCATGGTTCACGGGCCCCCAATCCATCAACAAGTGCAACGATTTGCCCAATCCATATTAAATCCTGAGATTCAATTTCGCCAAAGCAAGCCGTCACCTGAGGAACGGGCAGGCCACCGCCTCATCCTACGCCAACACCGGGGAGCCAGACGGCTGAGCAATCATCACGCCTGAACTCACCGCCCGTGACGAAAGTTCAACAGATCAGAGCTCGCGTGCCGTCCAACAAGCAGTCCACGCACAAGAAGGCAATTAACGTTAATTGTCACTGTATGCTTGCAGTAATGACTGTGTCCTATAAATACTGCAAACGTCTGTGCATACTTAACCTTTCTGCTACTCATGTCTCTGGTGACGAATCCGCGACGGATATCGAAACGTCAGGCGAATAAACATATTGTCCCAGCGATTGAGTAGTCTTCTTCTTCTTCTTCTTCTTCTTCTTCTTCTTCTCGAGGGTAATTACTTGTTGAATTCTTCCTCCATGGCAAGCTAAATGTTTAAAAGTATGGATTTCAACAATTTCTTTAAATTATTAGGGGATGATTGAGAGATTTCAATGTTTCCTTTGACCCACCGAGACCGCAGAGATTTTTACAGTTGGTTCAAATAAATTATTGAGATCTACCAAGCTCCTTCAAATAATTTAAAATGCCTTATCGTCATATTTTGGATTGTAGGTTGATTACTTAAGAACTCGTACTTGGGCAGTCAGCTTACCGTATAAGAATTTATGGATCCCATACGTTGCAGTAGGTATGGCAGATAAATCGACCGAAGTTTAATTAAAGTCATGGCTTCTGGTAAGCCGCATTAGCTCAGTTAGCTAGAGCGTTGGCTGTACTAAAGCCTTTCGTTGCTGGTGGGGTTCGAATCCTACCGATGCCACCGAGTTTTTTCAAAACTGGATAAAATGGATGCCTTGACAGCTGAACGGCACTTCTGTTAATTATTTTGAAGTTTTTGTCACCCTCTGTGACTCAGAAATTCGGAGAGTACGAGTTTAAGATAAGCCGTTTGGTCCTTTAAGAAACTGCTTCGGTAGTTATTGCAGGCAGAAGTGAGCTCATTACTGACTCATTCTTCAAGTTATATGCCTCGCCATATGAAATGAAGGGCTTAAAACACAGAATTGGAAGCTCGATAATATGCACATGTTTCAGTTATTGTTCGGTGATATCATATTTTTTCCGAAGGCAGCATTCGTTAGGATTGATAACCGGTGTGTTCGGGGTAGAAGTGAATAATAACATCGCCTCAAAAGACATTATCAGATTGTTGGTGTCCACTTTCCGATGTTGGGTACGCATAACGTCTACTAAACTGTCTATACCTTTTACTGTCTATCCGAGGCCTTTTTCAATAAACGCGGTCGCTGGTACAGTCAATTTTATAGCCTAACCGTTGGGGTGCTCAGTTAAGAGAAAAATAAGGTATAGGGACACTTCTGGCTTGTGTAGCTTCGATAGTGGCGTCGGTGGGCAGTGGTTTCCTTGTCTTAAGGGCACGCAAATTCCGCCACTTGCCTATCGTCTTTTGTATGCCTTTCATGAGCCTTTTGAGCTCACTGACAGTTAAAGGCTCATGCGATTCATTTCTCATCAATACCTTCTCTAGTTTAGTTCACCATTCACGCTTACTCGCAGCAACTGTAGAACACCTCTTGTCATTGGGTAGGATGATTTGCCATATTTCAACAAGGTCGCCAGCTTCTGCTTCGGAAATAATTACCTATGGTGTGTGCTGGAGGATAAAACACCATATGTTTTGTCGCAGGCTTGCAACTTTTGGAGTGCAGATTCGATGAAAGTGCTGCAATTTTCTGGCCGAAGAACTCTAATGCTGAATGTAACCGCTAGTTTTTATAGGCTGAAACACTGGGATGAAAGGTTGTGAACTAGGATTTCCTCAAAAGATAACCATTTTGGCAACGCATTTCGCTACATTTCTCAAACCTTTGAGAATTTTTCGCGATTCTAGGAATTCAGTGTTCTGGGGAGAATTGCCGCTTTTCAAATTCCAAACACTTTGACTTTCGAATGGTGAATGGCTAAATTAGGTTGTATTAATCGACAGCAGTTGCGAATAAGAAAGTGGCGGTCTTGTATCCACATCCTAATCATTGACCTAGCGGTATCCACGACAGCGGCCAAAGGGAAGCTAATCACGTGAGACCGCTAATGGTTCAGATCGGTAACGCTAGAGCTATCCAATGGGCAACAATTAAGCCAACGTACGCGCTTTGATTATGATTATAATAAAATATAGGAGGCGAGACTGAACAGATCAAAGCCGGCAAGATAAGTCAGAACGAAACTAGGATAGTGGAAATGAGAGAGTTTTCGAAGCACCTGCATGAACAGAATTTTGTCCTTGAAATGATCTTTTCCTCTTCTTCCTCTTTGGATGATAAATTGATATATAGGGCAATAATGTAAAGATGATCACTCATAATAATTCCTTGACAATGTCTTCTGACAAGAAGTCGGTCTGATCAAAAAAACGAGGGCTCCCTGTTTCCTTAGACTATTATCTTCTATCATTCAGAGAAGTAGGACTAAATAAAGTTCGAGGTCAATTGTTGTCACAAGTCCTCTAGTTAAAACTTTGATTTATATGCCCTTTCAAGGTGCAAGGTGCGTCACCGCACAGATAAGCTTTGGACATCCGGTGATCGCACTCTCACTCCGCATATGCTGGTCCGATCGCTGGTCTACGAAAGTGCACGAATATTTTTCTGTCTTGATTTACTACCTATTCAGCGATTAGGCGTTAAGTGGTGGCAGTTTATATTTGCTGGGTTGCAGGGGTAAACCATGCTATTTTTCGCCGGCACAACGTCCGCGGGAATTTTTCAGCTTTTCGATTTGTTCAACTTTCATAAGCTAACCCAGAGGAAGTTATTCGGTTTCAAAATTTTTTTGCTCCATCTGAAAGTTGATAAGAATTCTCGAGGCTATGTCCTTCAACTTCAGCGGAAGACCTGCGACAACTTCGTTAGCTGTCAGTGTTTCACATATGTTGCATGATTCAATGTACAGCCAGTCCGCATATTATAAGGAGGTTTGGCAGATCTGCTTGATTTGAGTTGAACCAATTGTGAAAAAACTCGAGGCATTTGGTGGGATTTGAACCTGCGCATCAAAGAAGGCCTTTGTCGGAGGCCAATGTTCTAACCGCTAAGCTACAAAAGCCCCGCCTCGTGCCATGAATTTAAGCACAATTGGGTCGATATTACCCGCCAAACCTTACCGCCCATATGAAATCCAGCAATGCGGAACAGCAAGCTGACTGCACGAGCAGAATTTCCGAAGCAATCATCTAGAATCCACTAGAATGACTCCTAGACTGGCTTAATTGTTAGGAGGTTTGGCAGGTTTGCTTAATTTGGGTTGACCCAATTGTGAAAAACTCGAGGCATTTGGCGGGATTTTAACGCGCGCTTCAGAAAAAGCCTTTGCTTAGAAAATTCTGCTTGGACAGTCAGCATTCTGTTCCGTATTGGTGGATTCCATATGGGCGGTAAATTTGGGTGGGTAATATCGACCCAAGTGTGATTTAATTCATGGCGCGAGGCGGGGCGTTTTTGCTGAGTGGTTATAGCGTTGGCCTCCGGCAAAGGCCTTCTCTGATGCGCGGGTTCAAATCCCGCCAAACACCTTGAGTTTTCTCATAATTGGGTCAACTCAAAGTCCGCATCTTGTCAGCATTTTGTCTATGCAATAGACCATGCAAATCATTTGCATCTTCTTCTTCTTCTTTTTTCTTCTGAATTTGGTTTATGCAAGGCTTTACCATATGTTTATAGCAGTAAACTATCTTAGTGTAATATTTTGGGTAACGTGTGCGAGAGACCCAAAAGTATGGTCGACAGGATCGGGAAATAATAACCACGTAAACGTCTCTGGCAGACTGAACTGTCTGGGCTATGTCACGTTGACGATAATGAGTTTCTTTTAGAAGATTTCGGACTATTAGGTAGAACCTCCAATTCATAGGAGTGATTGGAAGCAAAGAATTCTTATCAGATTACATTCACTTTTAGTGAATTACTTTTTATTCAATGGATTATGGTTTAACTTCATATTTTTATTAAATTTTGGTAAGGACGACACTTATGGCCGCCTAGACAGGATCCAGTTAACGAATTGTACATGATAGCCGTGGTTTTTTGTCAAATTTTGGGAAAAGTAGGCTTAGGTTTAAGGCGAGGATAAAGGTTAAGTTGAGAATTAATTATAAGGTTGAGCTTACCGTCAGAATTAGAATTCGGATTATTTTCAGTGTTGAATTTAGGGTTCCTGTTAACCGCGGGGTTTAGGTTCAGAGTAATACGAAGGTTAAATGTGATGCTGCAGATTAGTTTTGTGATAGGGTTAGTGTCACGAGCATGACACGGGAATGTTTATTCTTCCTAGGAGTTGATTGGACATGCGGTCCTTTTGCCGTGTTTTGTTAAGAGAGCCACACATATCTTTCTTATCAAAAGTTGCACCCTGTACCTTTAAGCTCAGCATGATTAATCATTTATTATGCTAACCCTTTTGATCTATTTTTCGTTTCTTCTTATATCGAATTCTGTGCCTGTGCACCTTTAATAATAGTGCTGTTCGGTTTATAGGAGAACAGAGGTGGAGGTCGGAGGTCACGCAGCCAACATCAACAGCATGGTGAGGCCGTAGCGGTGCTGCCACTAGCGTATTCTCTCGGAGAAAATTTTGGCCACCCAGTCGCTTGACCCAGCGCGATAGCCGATGTCTGCATGCAAGGCGTGACCTTTAGCCTCGAGCAGCTGGAGCACACGCACGCACCCGATAATGGTCAGGCCAATCAGAATCCTGAAGCTGGCGCACTGGATACTTGCTCTGGGCCCCGCTAACTATTCTCACACTTCAGTTCACTCAAAGCCAGCGGAAGGACGTGCTCTCCGTAGTCAATCTTCTTCTTCCTTATTCTCCGTTTCTCTGTGTACACAATATACTCTTCCCTCTACTCTGGCCTTTAACGACTTCTCCTCCACTAAGTAATCATGGTCTGAAGATCGCAGTTGCCGGGCTTAACTCACTTAACTCCCTGCGATAAGGCGTTGGTCAGCGACAGTTAGCGCATGACCCCAGGCGGCAATGGGCGCACAGGCCGTGCAGGCCAAAGGCGCCATGCGTCAGCGGCTGATCTTGAATTCCAACTGGCTGCTAGGGGCCGCTACACTTCCACATCGTGTGAGCATGACGGTCATCACGGTGAAGTCTTGCGTGAGTCAGCCCTGAAGGTGATTGGCCAAAAAACATCTTATCTTTGCAACCGCGAGGCGAAGAACAAATTATGTGAACAGCAACGAGTGATCAGTCCGCCGGTTGACGTGGCGGAAGCTAGCAATAATATTGACCCGCCTAAAACTATGCGGACCGCAGGGGGAACGAAGATCACACCAGCCCACCAGCAGCCAACATCCGGGAGACTGAATGTAGTCGGCGACGAACGGGCAGGTCAAAGTTCACGCGTCCACCATGGATAAAATACGAGGCAAATGGCAAGGCTGGCTAACTCAAGACCACCAGAAGCAGCAACCACAACCTCCAAACATCCGTAGGCTTTCACGAGAGCGGCTATTGAAGTCAAAGTGCCGGCCGACAAAAGATAAGTGTTATAAACCAATTAACAGTATGCATAACAACTAACATGTTTACGAGGAAAGTGAGAGGAGGTGACCGAAAAAAAACACCTTGTTCACGGCCCTGTAAACGTCAGAAATTCTGCTTTTTTACTAGGTAAAGGGGGCACTGTACGATATTCTGGCATTTTGTTACTGGAGGTGGACTGCATTTCACATAAATACAGAATTCTGTCGGGCTCTCGTATGTTTATTAAATCGTCTGATGGCTTGGTTATGCGTCACAAAATTCGGAGAAGTAGCTAGACTTTTGGCGCCTCACCATATCCGGCGTTTCTCACTGACACCTTCACATTAGCATGCAGACATGTACGTACATCCAGACAGATAAGCACAATTTTAGAGAATACGGCCAGAAACTGGGTGAAGCATATGAAAAGAGGAAACGGTGGGCACTTTTTTACATGTCTCTTGAAGCAAACAGGCTCTAACTGAATGATAAAGGTGATAACCAAGGAACTGACCACCAGGGCAATCTCATTCAATACATGATAGCAGGTGAGTTAAAACATGTTTTCGGAAAGACCTTAATGGTCCTGCTTCGGTAATCATTTACATTCAAGGCCCGGTTCATTAAATTCGCCCATCGGCACTCGTTGCCGACCGGTTTGGTGTACCTCAAGTTGGAGGTGGTCACTGGCCAAGTTGATATCCGTTTAGTGGACAGTTAGTCGGATATGGAGCAAATAAGTCACCATCATACCGTAACTAACCCTATTATAAGACTAATTACCTATCGCAGGGGGTTACATGAGTTAAACCCTAACAACTGCAATATTCAGGCCCGGTTCCATAGGTGAAGGCAATTCACGGAAAAGCTAGAGTGATAGTAACAATATATTCTGTGCAGGGGAATAGAGAATAGATAGGAAGAATTCGACTCTCGCAGCATCCATCATCCGCTAGGATGGCTTGGCCCGAAGTGCCGGCCGGAAGAAAGTCACCGCATAGAGGTCACTGTTAGTTGGACTTGAAGGCTGATTGGCTAGACGGATTGGCTAAACAGACGGGCGTAGGGAGCCGGCGCGTGTGCACTTGTTGACGGCGGTGAGCTTTCGCACGATGATTGTCCGCGCGGAGTGAGCCAACACATCCCGTTTAACAGAAAATGAAAGACTCCTGAATGAGAGTTCTTCTATACATATCATTGTACTGCTGTCAAATGACAGGACGATTACTGGCAGTGTAAATTTTGACTGTGGGATATGGCTTAACGTCGGGATCACTTATGCGCTCATTCAAATGAGTTAATTGCCTTGTATCCCTACTCTGTGTTGCACTGTATGAAACGAGGTCAGCTGTACTTGTTTGGCTGTGCAAACATGTTCTTTCTGCAGTTGATTTAAACCTTAATTCGGCATGTATGCCTGATGCCGCATGATATCGAGCAAAAACCATAAGGGGCCCAAGGATGGCGGCGAGCCACATGCAAATACAAGTACGAGTAACCAATGTATTACCGGCAAACGTTAGGACTGCAGGATACGCGTATTTCAAGCTTATTAGCTTTCGTCAGCTGCAGTTAACTGACTCCAGTACAGCCACAAAACTGCCGCTGCACTTATCCTTGAGAAAAATAAATTGGAAGTGTCCAGTACCCTCGCCTGACGAAACAACCAGAGTTGGTGAATCCTGGAACAGATCGAAGTACACCTACGTACTAACAAGTACGAGTCTTCTGTTGATGGCCACGTCAAAACCACGGCCCCCTTAGAATCCGGAATAAGGTGTTGCGTTCATGAAGCAGTAGACAGCGTATCTTCTGTTAACGTTGGTGGCAGACGGAACCAGAGATGAACAAAGTATTCGCCTACCTTTAAACTTCTAACCATCCGACAGTTAGTTCGTCGACTCCAAAGATGTCCTACAGCGAGGTGGGGCAGAGGCGGTAACGTACACGTGGATTAATTTGAAATGATAGTAGATCTGCTTTGTATCTACCGCAGTTTCACTTTTCGGTGTCGGGTGTCAAGACAGAGTTAAAAAGACCACATTCGGAATCAGGCGCAGATGACCGGAACGACCAAGCCTGATTCAGGTTGCCCGAGGTGGTAGTGCAATAAACGTTACAGTTGGCTGATGCTTGAATCCGCACTTATGCATGCTACCAACGCCCAATGGAAGCGGCGGCACGAATTCCAGCTCCACAGCCTGGGCCTCATCATACACCCCATAGTACACCACCTATACTTGACCAGGACTTTGACACCCCAAGAGGGTAAGGGGCAGCAGCTTAGATCCCAACTCTTACCTTGATTGAAGTGTAAAAAACATTAAACACTTTGATATTCCAGTTTTCAGTCAATGGCCAAGCGTGAGAGGTAAAATAACTGTTGGTTCTAGGGCGGATCGGTTTATTTCGAAGACATTTTTAAACATGATGATGTAGATAAAATAGTCGAAGACCGATCGAAAAAGGTTGCCACAACTTAAATAGCCCCGTAGTCCTAGAATATTTTCAACGAAACTTGCACTTTTGCACACAGAAGGTAAAGGAGGCCTTCCAGGCTTCAGAACTGATAACAAAGTTCTAGTCGTTCCCGCTGGTGCTTATAATATTATGAATTAATTATCCCTCTGGGCTTTATCCAGGAGTTTCCAAGACATAGCAAAATCAGGACCTTCCTTGGTGTTCTTTGATTAACAATAGGATACAATTACAAAATTGAGAAAATGGACGCTCGTTTCTACTGGGAATGCAGTCGCTGTGTCAACTTTCCTTTTAGAACAAAACAATCTGTCTCGTGTCTCTGGCTGAACGAAAAGCATTCAGAGAGATACTTTCGAAGGTCTTCGCTGGGTAAAAAAGCTGGAACTGAGGTGCGTCCTGTCTGCTTTCTAATGAGAAGGAAGCAGAACAATCTTGCGTGAGTCTAGGGGTAAAGGTTTGTAAACTCTACTGCGTACATTATCTTTTCAAGAGGAGTTCTTCCGGATGTCATCCAGTAATCTGCCTTCACCAGCAAATCCATGGTTTTGAAGGAGTTCCTCGTAGCTCAAAAGTCTTGTAAACTGCATTTAAACACACGAAGGTAGAAATAAAATCTATGTTAACAAAATACTTAATTTGCTGAACATTAATAATCAAAAGAACTCCGCGCCCTGTTTTTTTAAGAAATCAGTGCCGTTTTTGCAGTTTACTCACTTTTGACTCGCAAACATCAGGAACTGAGACTGAAAATTAAATTGAGCAAGCTAATCTTCAGTCATTTTTTTTTAAGATGCGGTGCTGTCATAACTTAACCGGGAAAACTTAAAATGGTATTTAAATCGTACCATATTTCAAAACAAACATAAGAAACATACAATTGCAGTATTGTGTTGGACTTAAAAAATGTTGTTAATTATTATTATCTTTTTTAAGTATAAAATTAATTTAAATTTTGGTGAAACGAGAAATTGCAATCCATTCAAAGATTCACATGGAACATTCAAGGCCTTCAAGGATGCAGCCATTGAACAGAATATTATTTGGATAATAACAAGATAGCAGAGTGCATTTAGTTGCACCTTATAAATAATCAATTTTTCACATTCACGCGTTATACAAACGATGAAAGTGCTGAAAACATGCGAGAGTTAGCCTCACAAAGGTTGCTCATCTCTATTAGATAACCAGCTCCGTTATCTTAAAGTATTATTGTCATAAATTTCAAATCTATTCAAAGCGGTCTGAAGGGCTCCAGGTGGTAGGTTCTTTCTTCCTAATTGATCATGGCTGTAGTTGAATAAGTTACCAGGAAATAATTTTACTTTTCCCAAACCTATTTAAATCCTGAAGTTGCAAGTATGAATTTTTTTAATCAACGAAGAACTTTTTACAGGTATTGAGGCAAATGATCGCATCCCAATACGTGTATTAAGTACAGGTAATTAAGGATATGGGCAAGGTCTTGTGATATAAATGTACGCTGACAAAACCCTAGCCATAGCACGGCTTGTTAGTGTTCAATGTTCCAAGAGAAAGTAAAGCGGCTTATATTGCCGTTGACTGGAGAGAGGCTCGAGTCGGCTGCCTGCGCTGGGCAGCCAAAGTCCTTGTCCTCTTCGATCTTGAAAAATAAATATTGTTGAGTAAGCCCAAAATGTTTTGAATCACGAGCTGCAATAAATTCTATCGATTTCAAATTGTCCGGCCCCAAAAACTAAAAAACGGCATTGAAGGCAAACAAATTAAGAACGCCAAATGCATAAAATGTCAAGTGTCTGTCAGTCCCTTCCCATGACGTTAAATTTGTTGATGAAGTTGACTTAAATAGCGCCAGCAAAGCTTCTTTAATGCATTTACATACAACGTTCAAATGTGACTTACAAGGACAAAATGCACTCTACTAATGTGACTCTCATGTTAGTGAAAAAAGCCAATTTGGAATTAAACTTCACGGTTTATCTACGTACTAAGCAAGCCTGCATGCCCTTTTCTAATTAGCGGTTCACTACATTGAATCAAATTAGGTTACAAATAGCCTGCAATACGTGATATATGACTGCTCATTGCATGTGGTTTTTCCATTAAAAATGCCTAATTAGACTGCCGGCTAGATTCTTGAATGTTTAATCTGAAGAACTGGATGTGAATATATAAATAACAAAAGTGAAGGTTAATTTAGGTTCGAAGTAATTATTTGCGGTCACCTGTTAGCCGCTTTACCTGGCAAGCGGTTGAAGGACCGCTTACCGCCAATGCCGCTATGCAACAGCGTTCAACTACCTATTCGTATGCAAGCGTCTAAAAGGGGTGGTCACCTTACTGGTTGTATCCAAATTAGAAAAAAGATAATTCGCTTGGTCTGGCTGACAAACTTATGCTGCCTTCTATGGTGACCAATGCCGTTTGTTCGTCAGTAACCTCGCACACTTTATTTCATTGGCTACAGCTATTAGCATTTGCACTATATTCATTTAGAAACAAAACCGGCAGCATAACCCAGCTGGGACTAACATGAAAATTTTGCATTACCTTGCGTTTCTTCTCGCTCTGTTGACGGTCTGCGGAGCATGGACCGTAGGTGACACCTATGTCCGACGGGAACTGTGGAAGTCCTGGAAATTGGCCTTCAAGAAAAACTACTTCAGTGGCCGAGAGGAACTCCACCGAAAACGTGCATTCTACAGCAACCTGGACTTCATCATTCGACACAATCGACGATATGAGTATGGCCTTGAAACCTATGCAGTGGGACTCAATGAATTCAGTGACCTGACGCCGCAGGAATTTGCTGAAACATACCTCTGTTTACGGGGGAGCGTAGTGATGAAGTTAAGACGCAGCAAGCCAGCAACCAGCCTGCCGTTCACCGGAAAAATACCCGAAACCGTAAATTGGCATGAGAAGGGAGCTGTTACGTCAATCAAAAATCAGGTTTGTTATCGAATTTAGAAAGTTAACACGCTCACAAGTAATATTCAAAATTGTTTCATTTGACATCAATGTTTTCCAAATCTTATAATTTCTGGTTTGTTTTGCCCTACTCTCCGCTAAAAAGGCAGTTACAAAGACATCCATGACTGCGTCAGAGCAAGGTAGGCTCTACAAAATGTTAAATAACTATACAATTTCATGGGTATGGTGAGGTTGAAACAAAAAGCTATGCAAAACAATTTATGATCTGAAGAAAAGGTTCATTAAGCTGATAGAGAATGATAAAATATATATTCACATGTATTATCTTTCTCTTTGTACCTATCATGTCTCAATTATTGATTTATGGTTACCATGTAATCTAACATACTTTCATTTCATTCTCAAAAATGAAATGGAGATATCCACCATCAAAACAGCAAAACGGCAATTTGCAACTGTGATCATTCACACAGCTGACGTGCCGATTTACGAGGAAACTGTAGATGAAAGCCTAACGGAAAATCCAGTTATTGACAGTCATATGTTACTAACAGCACCCAATTTTCTTCTCGTCATATTGCTTTTTGACTGTTTTGATAACTGAATTGCCTGGAATTCTTTTCAGCGTGATAAAGTTGCTGGTCCAGTCGTGGAAGTATTGCTGTTACCCTTCCAGATTCCAAATGGGCTTGATAACGACTTCCTAACCGTCAGTAAACGTGCATTTTTCGATTCATTTTTGGCTGAATGCATTCTTTTAACATTTGGATTTATTCAGGATTCAGTTTTGAACCTGAGAATGACAGAAATAAGCATTGCATTGTAGCGGATGGAGATGGTACACATTTTTCATTCTGCCATTCGACAGCTTTATTTCGTGTCTTCATGCAATTTTCTGTCAAATCTGTAAGTACTATTTGGAGAAAAATAGCATATGAAATATTTCGTGCTACAAGCCCATTTTTTCAACCACATATTTTGAAATTAATCTGTCAGATTACATTAGACCCTTTCCTCATCCTCTCCACAATTCTCTTCCTAAATAATGTACATCTAACCACTTAGGGTCAATGCGGCGCCTGCTGGTCATTCTCCGCATGTGGTGCCATCGAAGGTCAAATCGCGATCAAGACCGGGGTTTTGCGCAGCCTCTCAAACCAACAATTGATGGACTGCAGTTGGGAGTATGGTAACCAGGGTTGCAACGGGGGACTCATGCCGTTGGCCTTCCAGTACGTCAAAAAGTCCGGGGTCGAAGCGGAGGTTGACTACAGATATGAGGAAAGGGTAAGTCGCATTGTTTACAACTTCTGGCGTTTTCTTCAACTCCATAAGCATGCTATTCATATTGCCTATTTTCCACGGCGAAGGCTTTCTAATGAAATGGCTAATTATGCGTCACTCGTAAGTTTATCTAGTACTTTAGTTAAAGGATACGAATTTCGCCCTTGGGCAAGATAGCCCACTGTTACAGCAACAAACTTGAAAGGTACGATGTTTTGTGTGTGAGAGCCAGGTGAAAACTACCGCGAGCGTAAGAATCGCGATGAAGTGTACAGTTGTTTCACAACAAATGAGTATCATGTCCGCATTTAAATGCCTCAACAGTGTCCAAAAGCATAACCGCAGCTGAAAGTCCATTCTGGACTCTAAGGATATCTGCAGAAAGAGTTTCTATCGTAGGTACGTCTGTAGGGGCCCACCTATATCTACCGTTCATAGGAATGTCCACTTCTGTGGTTTATTTTATTTGATTTAAAGAAGTCATCAAACTGTAGGACGTGTTTAGACCTAATAGTTTCGACTAAGGGGAAACCGGAGTTATCTGCACTTTATGAGAAGTAAATTTAGTTAAACCAAGTCTGCTACCCATGACAGAATACCAAGAATCCCCACCATCTCCATAACCTTCGTCCACTCCATTTCTAGCAGTTTATATCCCTTCTTCGGTCATGCATACCAGGCTTGTCAGACCAAATACTTCCCGACCACTTGGTTTAAATGGTCAGTTTAGAGCGAAATTTATCATTTCGAGCCCACTGAAACCACAGGGTTTTCCTGTTCTTCACGAACTGCAAGGAGATGCCTATAAAACAGCGATTTGAAAGAGTAATCGTCGTGACTGGTCCTTCTGAAAAGGTGTCCTGGAACAAAATAATTTACCGAAGTTAAATTATTTTGAAGTCAAAAAGCGGATCATCTATCAAATCGATCCAGACTCTCTTGAAGCGTGTGCCTGCATAAACCAGGCTTGGCGACTTTTCAGATTTTGACATCCTTTGCAAACATCATGGTGCTGTGGCCTAGGTTATCGACACAGTTGCTGATTTAGATTAGGAGGAAGGACGTAGTCCTGGCAGATACAAATTTAAAGGCAGGATTAAATGTCCAGGTGTCAACGCATTCGTACGCTACGCGCGTTTATTCTGTCTAAATAACATAACAGGGCACGCTTTAGCGGTTTTGAATATCCTAGGCCTTGTCTACGTTAGACGCTTCTCATTACATATTTCCTGGAGTCCGAATACATTATAAGCATTATGTCGAGCTACACCATGGATACTTCTTTCATGTCACTCTGGGCACTTTGTCTTTTGTGCATTCATATGTAAATTAGTGAATCCAAGCATTTCCTTAGAAGAAAATCAATAATGTTGCTAGTTTTTTTCTTGTCAAACTCTGAGTGAAATCATCTTGAACGGGTTGTTGGCTGAACGTTTGGGGCGACTATTCTGGGCCAGTTTCATTAGCCCCAATTCCGAAATGCTATTTCAGTATCACCCTCCAAATTGCAGACTGGCCACATGCCAGTTGCTCAACTAAATCCATAAAATCGTCGGTTAGCTTCGAGACCATGAAAGCACCATGTGCCCGTGTAAACAATTGATTCATACCAGCTGTATGGATTAAAGTACAGCATTATTTCGGGGTTTATGATAATAGCCACAGAAGGCTTATCCGAAGATACTGCACACGGCTCCGCGAAAGATATTCTCTCGCATTTTAAAATCAAATGCACTGGCAGGTATAATACAATGTCTGGGCATATTTTCGACATCAGTATACATGCTAAAAGCTACAGGACAGAAAAACTTATCCATTAACAAATTTAAAAATTTGATGGCTATCGAAACAGCTTGTACCATGCACGTTTTCTTAACTATAATCACCCATGTTTTGTACAGTTCGCTGCAAATGTAACTTCCAGTGCCCATAAAATATTTCATTAAATGTCAACAGTGTCATATGGTCTGTCAGATTAAGTAAAATGATCGCGGAGACTAGACCAAGTAAAAAATCGTCACAAAAACTGCCTATTCAGATAGTTGCCATAGTTTTTATGACCGACCGCTACCTTTGCTCCCAGTAAAACACTTCAATGAAGGCTTAAATGAATTTTTATCAGCATATATGTTTTAGTCAACGCGGGTTAATAGCGTGAATGCAGTTCGGGTAATTAGGCATCTTCCAATTGCGATTGACCCGAGCAGTCAGTCAAAAGCCAGCAGGCTGCCCTCTGAGACGAAAGTTTCGGTTACATGCTGAAACATGATCTGTATGGATCTAAGAGGAGAGAGAGGCTAAATGGACCTTTGTCAAACATATGCTCCATAGCTTCCTTGCAATTTCTTAAGCCCAAACGTGTATATGTAGAGCCGTGAATCAACTGTACACAATTTAAATATTTTCCATACTCGAAATGCATTCAGGGCTATGCCTTAGGGAATACCTTTTAGCTAACAGGTTTACCTTGCCCTCTGCAGGATGGAGTCTGCAGATATCGTCCGGACCTGATCGTTGCCAACATAACTGGATACGTGGAACTGCCAGAGGGCGATGAAGTAGGCCTTCAAAGGGCTGTTGCAACCAAAGGTCCCGTTTCTGTCGGAATTGATGCTAGCGAGCCTGGATTTCAGTCCTACAGGTTAGATTACGGCAACTTTGATCCCTATTCCCAACGCCATTGTTTTAACAAAATGTACAGTCCTGAATTCTTTTTCAGACCTTGCGGTGTTATTTTTATCTCGTCCGGTTAGTGCCTTAGCGCTTACGCTCTTCAAGACAGGTAAGACTACGTGACTGTATAGGATGCAATGTAGGCTGTTCGTTCACAGGCCTAGGCAATCCTCAACGAAGGCTGACCGGAAACAATCTAATTCGCGGCCGCCTATTTATGCGACATTTGCTCTGCTTAACATGCCGTCAATCGACCGTGTGAGCCATGTGTGAATTGCACCCCTGCGCCGTAGAGACAGCTAAACACCAAAGGAAATTTTCTCATTGCTGATTGGTTGCAAGAGGAAAAACTTTAGACACAGACACGAATCTGGATCACGGTATAACACTCTCGGCAGCTGGTAGAGTTGATCACTGTTTTGACCACCCTTATCTTATCGAAAAATTCGAAAGATTCTGTAATATCCGCATTCACTTCTACTCTGTCAAGACAGGTAAGGCTAAGTTACTGTAATGCATGCAATTTAGACTGTCCCTTCACCATCCTAAGACAAGCGGCTGTCTTAGGCAATCATCAACACAGGCCTTTGGTCCACCTAATCTATCTTGTCAATCGATTGTTTGAGTATTGCTTGATCTGATTCTTGCGTGGCTACAGCTTGACACAAACCTAGGTCGCTTCATTCCTTAATTGGTTGCAAGCGGACAAAGTTCATGCTCAGGCACGAATTTCTTGCCCGGGCTAACACAATTGATGGCTGGTTCTCGGTTTGTAAAAACAAGCCTATCGTCTTGTATGCTTCCTTGGGAGTACTGGCTTGTCAAAACATAGTCCTGCGACAGACCTTCCCTGTTCTTAACATAGACCTATCGCGTTAATATACCTACCTTAAAGTAATCCTTCAATAGAAGGGCACGTTGCAGCCCCCAGAAGTACATATTGTTTAGCGTTCCGGTCAGGGAAACAGATGAAAAAGCAAATGCATTGGATGGGTATGCCGTTTGCAGTGGGGGCCACAACGCCAGGCTGATTTTTTCGCAAACCTTTGTATTTGTAGATTATTAAAGGCCACAAGGGGCTCTCAGTTGAGCAAGGTGAGGCATACACCAAAGGGAATGTACTTTACGCAAAAATGATGCTCCTGCTGTAAGTAGAAACGATAAATGAATTTAGACTCTGTCAACATTAGGTTGTGTGTGGGAGGTTTCTCCGGGATTGCTTGTCAGAACGTGTCTCAAGAACTCGAACTTCTTTTCGGCGCTACACAGAAAGCACTGATCACCTAGTTTCTTCTGTAAATCATTCATTTGGGTTTTAAGTAGATATTATGCAGGAAGGTAGTAGGTAGACAATATCAATTGTGCTATTATATATTGTGCATTATCAAGTTGAAGGTTACTGGTCCTATCTGGTATGTGCGCAACGGCAAGACCAGTGCGGCATGAAATCCAGCCACACATTATTACTAGAAAAATGACCTTGTCAAGGGCTTAGTAGAGTAGAAATGCATTATTCTCTCGAGGACTGAACAAGATTTGACAATTGACTGAATTTCAGATGTGGGCAGCTTGAACTTCACATCTACCAAAACTACGGGAATTTAATTAACGGGAGCTCATCGGTAACATCAGTACGGTTTATTATCTGTCTGAAAAGGGACCTTGAGGTAATTTGATCACGATTGCACACTTTGGCCGTTTTAATATAATTTAGTATGTTTTGGATTTGACCATTGAAGGAATTTTTTGTGTGGGTAGATTGACTTTTATATTTTCGAAACTACTGAAATGTACTTGTACTTAATTGCTACCTCACACATGACTTTCACCCATATAGTATGTCAAGGTTTTAGAACGTTTGCAATATTCACTGACACAACTCCACGAAACGTATAAATGCTGAATGCTACACTGATTGATAGGCAAGTTTCCGTCCCTGCGTCTACCCTGCAGCAGGACACACGATGGAGGTGGTCCTTTGCAACGACTGAACTGTCACTTTAAAACATAAACATGAATTATAAACCGGTTTAAAGAGGGCGATTCTTACCTGATTAGTACATAAGCACAAAGGCAATCAAGGTATGAGCTATATGAAATTGTGCAAAGAGAAGTCTAGTCCATAAAGAACATGTCTTGAAAGCCACTAAACATACAAGGCATATTGATAAATGGACGCTCACCAGGTGAACTAAATCTCTCGTTTTGTCGTTGGGCTCATTTTTTAGCTTAAGCAGCTGCAACACTGGGGCAAGTCGTATTGGTAGAAGAACACTAGGGACACTGGATTGACCATTGTTCAGCGCCTTTCCAACAGTGCTAGGTGGCCAATTTTACCGCCAAATCGATGGGGTAGCGATGGGATCACCGCTTGAACCTCTTTTAGCGGATACTGTCATGGGCAAAATGGAGAGCAACAAACTTTCTCCTATTATAAGAGACCTTCCAGCTTATGCTCGCTATGTGGGTGATATATTTATTTAGACTTGAGCTTGACACATTCTTAGATAAAATGAATCAGGTGCACTCAGCGTTAACCTTCACTTTGAAAAAAGAGGACAGACAGCGCCTCCCCTTTCTGGACGTCCTCCTTAGTAGAAGATCTGATGGATCAATAATTAGAAGTGTATTTCATAGGAAGACCTTGACAGGCAATACACTAACTTCTACAGTTTTGTGCCACTAAGTCAGAAACGAGGCTTAGTCCGCTGCCTCACAAACCGAGCTAGGTGAATATATTCTCCAGAGACACAAGAGGACGAACTCGCACAACTTAGAAATACCTTACAAGAAAATGGGTTCCCCGATAAGTTCATCGATAAGTTTATGGAGGAACGTCTACCAACACCGGAGGTACCGACGGCTAAGAAGAAAACCGTATTTCTTACATTACCTTTTCAAGGCGATCCAGCAAGCGAACTTCTACAGCTTCGTCTGAACGCTGCAATCGCGCGTACATATCCAGCATCAAAGTTAAGATTATTGTTCTCAAGCACTTCACTCCTTCGCCTTGAAGGCAAGGATAGACTGCCGTTCCAGACCACATCAATGTGTATCTACAACTTTACATGCTCCTGTGGGGCAAGTTACATTGGTCGAATGATTAGACGTCTATCCAAGCGGATGTGAGAGCATCACCCTGCGTGGCTAAACAGAGGCGAAACTAAGTCGATATCGAGCGCAATTCTGGCTCACTTGGTAGACAGCGGTCATCGGGTAGATGTCAACCAAGCATTTAGAGTCGTCTATAAAGTTCCGGCTAAACACTCTTAATTCCTGCGTCAGCGGATACTTGCGACGGCAGAAGCAGTCACCATTCGCCTCACAAACTGAATTTTATGTGCGCAGAAAGCATTTGTAGCGGCCTTAAGGCTTCCGTGGCCAAAGGGCTTTTCAACATCCACCCTCACGCCTCTTACTACGCCGCGAAGCAACGATGAGACAGCGGCATCAAGCATCCAAAGGCCACCGACACCGTCTCAAGACTTTGATACCTTGCGTCCTCACACCTCTCAACAAAACCCGAGACGAGGACCACTGGATGACATTAACTAATTGTCTGACTTCTTCCCCTTCCCCTCTCCCCCCACCCCCATTTCTCTGTCCCCAATTCAGACTAGAATCTGATCCCCTTGATCCCCCTTTGATCCTTTTACACCTCTCTCCCCCCTTTCCCCCTTGAAACTACTGATTGGTTTGCCTAAAACTTTCGTTAACTCTACCCTCCCTTATATTGCTGTATTGCCTGATGATGAATTAATCGAAAACGTTCGTTCGCTTAACTTGACTTCTTTAGGGCTAAGATTCTCCACTGACACCACCTTGACAAGGAAGCCGCGGTTCAGTGTGTACAGCTTTGAACTTCTTATCAATAGGTCATGGATTTGAGCCTCGGCTGATGAAAGACGTGGGTTGGGGATGATTGGCCAGTCTTTTGATAAAGTTCTTCTGCCTAGAAAAAAAATCATTTTACGTTGATAATCGGTAAGAGAGCTTACCGCAAGACGTCTTCTAAATTTTCTTATTTATACAAATGGGTATATTTTGTTTTTCAGCCACGGTGTGTATGTTAGCAAAACCTGCACGGCAGCTGGGATTGATCACGGTGTTCTGGCTATTGGCTATGGAACGGAGGACGGTCAGGATTACTGGCTAGTAAAGAACAGTTGGGGACGTTCCTGGGGTGAAGATGGATACATCAAAATGGGCCGCAACCTAAACAATATGTGTGGAATTGCCAGCATTGCAAGTTATCCAACAGTCTAATCTGAGCTGAATTGAATAAAAATCCTGTGGTATCAAGCCGGCTTCTTATGTTCATATCACTGCCATATGCTCGGTTACATTTAAGATTCAATTCAACTATCCCCGTCTAGGTAAGCAGACCTTTCAATAGCTCCAGAAATCGCACTGAAAACAAACCTCTTAATTATGATATAAAATGTTTTCAAAATAATAGACTGATGTCCTACTAACTATTCTTACCTTAGCTCATAAGGTATACACGTACTGTGATAGTTGAGTAAACTTCCCGTAAGGCCCATTATCATATTTATAATGTGCCTGAACACTATTGGTCTTGAAATTCAGAGCTGTCACGAAGGTTCTGAGTCTAGATGTCGATCTTCTCAAAGACACCTTCCCACCGGTCAGTAAATACACGGTTGAACTGTGCTTTTTAGACGGCAACTGACTGTGCTCAGCTAACATTACACAGTTAATTTTCGAATAAGCTGACAACTGCTAAAGACCATACTTGTCAGGTTCGGTCACGTTTGTTTGTAGTATTTTATGCACTTATTAGGGGATTTCGATCTCCGTGCTGTCTGAAAAAACAAACGCTTTTGGAAATTCCGTAAATGGCGCCACAACAAATAGCTTCATTCCATTCAGGAGGACAGCATTTGCTTGTAATAATTGTCCAAATGACGCTCGTACCTTCAGCGTCTACTTCTTACTAAGTAAGCCGAGGATATAACCCACTGAAAAATATATAATCCTGGTTTCTCTAGTAGTTTAGCTTTTCTGCAAAGCGATTATCGTTGCCAAAAATGAATGGTTTCTTACTGCTGAAGAGGAATTTTATACATCCTAATACCTCCCAGTCTGTTCGCTTATAAAATAACCATAGTTGACCTTTTGCAACATTTGGTGAACTAAAGACTCAAAAAGATCTAAAAAAGGGAGTACAAGACCCTATAATAAAATGAATGCGCATGTGAGTGCGTTGTAGCTGCTCCTCCTCTGCACCCTGTAATTCGGTTTGATGTTGTTTTCTATGGTCATTTCGACCGCGAGTCTTAAGCGTCTAACGAGCAGTAATCTTGTCCCCAAGGTCACATCTCTTTTCCGTCTGGGTGAAAATATTGCCAGCTGAGGAGCAAAGATGAGAATTATTTGGAAGGGACCCCACAGTCTACGTTTACTAACCGAGTTGTTCGAGACCCAGCAGTCTGATCCAATAGACCCATAATCCAATAACTTCCAGTGCCATTAAAGTTTGGAGGGATTTTGGCTCTCTTACTAGTAAGTCGGTTGGGCCAAAAAGGCAGATTTGCTAAATACCACGAGCGTCTGGTCTGTAACATTTGAACGTTACATACGAAGGTGTCCGCCATGTGTCGCATAGCAATGTAGGCCAGGGATGGTAAGTTGCACTTGGGTTGGTTCGAAGCGACATTAGTTTTGCGCCGTATATATCACACTCTCTGTTCCTTCCTTAGCCTGTGCCCAGTATCAAGACAGATTCAAGAAGACCGGAGGTGGGACAGAACGCAGGTGGCAGATGCGGCCGTAGCCACCACGTCTGAATCCGATACCATGAAATGGGAGTGACATAAAGGCCACAGGGGACTGGTGTGGTGTGGGTTTGCATCTACGCGTGCCACCACACGTCCTTTTTCCTATGTTTGGCGTTATGGTAGGTAATGGTAGCGTACCCCTAATAATGTCTTTCATACCCTCATGTATCCCCCGTGTGAGTCTAGCGCGTCAACAGAGCAAACCGTTTAAGGGGCATGGTTTGCAACCTAGGAGGATGAACAACACAAGGCAGTACCTGCAGTGATCGCGAAGGAAGCAATGCAATTTATGAGAACATCCGCGAATGGTTGATTGGCATACAAACATGATAAGCGCTCACTACTGATGTCCTCGACTGCTTTTCCTCCCAAGTGGTGAGGCAGCGAAAGAAAAAGGCATTGATCAGTGCAAGGCTTAACAACTGCTCATGGCATGCCATTGGCGTCTTGTTAAATTACATGCATTTAACCGTCAAAGTTCTCCAAAACGAAACGGAGTTCCATCAAAGCTGACAGTTGAACTGCCTTATATGTAAACACCTACGTTTGATTTAATATGAGTGACATCGAACTCGAGTGAGGTGTCGAGTGGACCACCGTAGTCAGTAGGGCACTGTCTGGTCCTTATTCCTTCTGTTTGTACTGTCGTCTCTACATTGAGTTATGTGGTAAAGGTGCCTGAGGCGCTCTTTAACACCGCGATCCTGTTCAGATGCCACCAAGTAATGCAATCGTTTGTAATGCGTATCTCAAATTCATTCGTGTGGCATTAAGCAGGTGTTAAGGGACAAAAATAAAATTCAATCATTAAAAAGATTCTTAACACATCGTGAAATCATTTAAATACATTAATGACATCGACATCAGCCCGTTGGGTGAAAGGGTACTGCAACAGGCCGATAAAGAGGGACTTTGCCTTCGGGTTTTGCGAAATACAGAAACAAATAGAAAAAGAAAGAATCTCAAAAATATGAAAGGAACGAACTTGTTGCAGTATATGATAATGGTGGTCATATAAAACTGGCTTGTGTAATCATTTGATGATTAAGTAACAACTTACGTTCTGACATTGACGAGGTAGGTGGATGTGTGTGCTCTCTAAACGGAGACGCTGATTTCGCTAAGTTATTGAAACGTCTAAATGTTTTTACCCTTAAAGTTTGCGAGTTTCATGAATCGCGTGTCTCTAACAGTCGAAGTTCTGCCAGTATTCGTCGGTACTCGCTAGTACCAGCCTACGTATGAATCCAATGCCAATCACAGTCAGTCTCCACGTGGTTAGAGGAAAGTCTCTGTGGAATACTCAGCTGTGGCTAATAAGAGCGACGAACTTGGTCGGCCCAACCTCCAAAAGTCACCCATTTCACCTTTGTTAAGGTTTACAGTCATAATTTCCTTGTGGACACTGCCTTTAAAATTAGTCTAATCAAATTGGCTTTACCTGACCGTAAGTCTACCAACTCTTCATTTTCTCTCCAAACAGTTAATACTCCTACCTTAAACACGTTCAGATAGCGATCTGTAACTTAAAGGTTTGGTGCACAACGTTCATTTCGTTGAATATTTATTACTCCTTACGTTCATACCGCCATTCGCTGGACCAACTTTAAACTACTTTTCTGTCTTTTCGTTAATAAAAATCCTATCAATGATTTAACCCGATGAGCTATTTTAATATTAAATATTTGGCTAGTACCATTTCATGCCCTAGTTTCCAAGCCACCAAGGTCGTCGCGAGACCATGACACCTTGCGTCCTGATACCGCAAAACAGGACGCAAGCCAGGGATGACGGGACAAAATGAACTAATTTTCGGAGCCCCCTTTCCACCCCTGCCCATGTATGGTGCCCAATTAAGGCTAGAATCTAATCCTCTTATCCCTTAACACCCCCTCCCCACCTAATTACTACTGATTGGTTGCTTAAATTTTTGTTAACTCTACCCTGGCCTAACGATGAATAATCGAAAACTTTCATTCGCCTAACTTGACTTCCATGCATTTTAATAATAATTTCGTTCCCTCCCTATCATCGTTTGTCGTTGAACTCTCCATCTCTCACCCAGGCTTCACAGGTGGATCAGACTATTCAGTATTTTGTCGTGCCTTATATGTCAACTACCGGACCACGTGCGTTTGTCGTCTTCTTAGCTAAGCCACCAAAAAGCAACCATTACAAAGACTAAATTTGGCCATACGAGAAAACAAAGACAGTGCGGTCCTTTGCTAGTTTGTACAGTTGGTACTGACAATGGACAGTTGGTACTGACAAATGGACAACCGTGCTGTCCCCGACCCAATGCCCATTCCCATCTATTAATTTTTTTCACTAGTTTCACCACTGCAAAAAGATGCTTCTAGCAATGCCCCTCCATAAAATTCCTCACCGTTCCAGCTGCAAAAACAATTCAAATTGGGCTGTTCTAGTCCGTCAGGATGCATTTTGCCCCCGCAGATGCGCTCAAGCATTAAAAAATCCTCCTCAACTTACAAATGGTTATAGTTTATATTGCAATTCCCAAAGAACATAAGTACCTTCAATCTTTTTATCTCATTTTAGAGCAATTTAACCAATTTTGCATTTCATTCACCGATTTTCTTTCACGTTTTTTATCATTGTTCCTCGGACAATGCATCCTTTAGGAACAGATGATAAAGTTACTCTCAAGGTCCCGACTTCTAACTCTTTCTGAAAACCGTGCCGTTTTATAGATGTAGTCAATTTCCTTTATGGAAGTTCCATTCCTCAGTTCGCTGAAATTATATTACCCCTTACGCATATTTTACGCAAAAGGAACTGCGAGTTTTCTTTTCTTGACACAGCTGTTAATTTTTTTCTAGGTTGTCAAGGGAATTCTTGCGGAAGTATCCTCGCTTTGTGGACGTAAAAGATGCATCTATTCCAGAGTTTGCAACTCCTACTTCTTTCAGCAAACTGTGCCGTTCCACACACATAGTCAAAATTTTTCCGACGTTTCATCCCTAACTGCGCTGAATTTACGTTACCCCTTTATAATCCTTTTCGCGGAAACAGTCCCAAGTTTACTTTTTCTGACACAGCCGGAATGTTTTCTCACATGTGAAAGAAACTTCTGGAGAAAATCCTTCTTTTTCTTATTTCTTAAAGAAAGGCCTTGCTCTCTATGCCTGCTGACGCTTTCACTCGCGTCAAAAGCGCAGCCCTCTACCATCTAGACGAGCGTCCAACCTTTGACCGCCTACTTTTCGTAACTAACACGCCCAAACTCGTTTTAGTAGATTTTGTAGATAAATCCCTGCAATTTATTGCATATTGAAGATATTTCCAAAATTTTGCTGCATGGAGATCCTTTCATACTTAAGCTGACAAAAACAAATTCTAGAAGCCGAATAGACACTTTAAATCCATAACTATTTCCTCAAATGAAATATTTACCGGCTTCATTGGAAAAATTGCCATTAAGTACCCCTAAGTTTGCACTGGCCTGGCTTTTGAAACAAGAATTCCACTTTCTACTTCGGCTCTGATTAGCAGCATTCCCCTTCAAGCAGAAGTACATTTTGATTTTGCCAAGGGGATCGCAAGTCAATTCTGTGATCCGGTCTTCAACCACTTTCCGTTTGTTCTTGCCAAGCCGATAAAGGACGCTCAACAGTTGTCATGGATAAGGTGGATTATAAAACAAAAGTTAACAACCTTTTGATGGACAAGGAATCCTATACACCGTCGACTGCCACCGAGTTCAAAAGGCTCGTGAACAACATTAACAAGGCGATCGACAAGCTGAAGAAGTCGGGTGCTCTGACAAGAAGGGAAGCGCTAGCTGCAAAGGCGACCGATGCTGCAATGGCATGTTTCTACGGCCTACCAAAGGTGCACAAACCTGGAGTACCCTTACGCCCTATCGTATCCTTATGTGGCACCCCAACTTTTGGGCTATCGAAGTGGCTGTACCAGCGACTGTGCTTCCTTACCAAGGATTCACAATGGACCGTAAAGTCTGCTAAAGAATTTTTAACCCGCATCCAACACCTGGAAGTGGAGGCAGACGAAGTGATGGTGTCGTTTGACGTGACCTCCTTGTTCACCTCTATTCCACCCGCTCTGGCTATCGACACGATTGACAGTCTTCTCCAAGAGAAATACGATGAAACAGACCAAAAGCTCAAGCGAGTTCATATAATCGAGCTCCTGGAACTGTGTCTAAAAACTTTCTTCACGTTTAATAGCCAGATCTACGAACAAAAGAAGGGGACACCAATGGGCTCGCCCCTGTCTGGCCTTGTTGCCGAGGCAGTTTTACAGCGGCTCGAGCAACTGGTCTTCAACTCTTCTCCCCCGAAATTCTGGGCCAGATACGTGGACGACACGTTTGTTATCATCAAAAGGAGCAAAGTGCAGGCTTTTAAGGAGCTGTTGAATTCTATCTTTCCCGACATCCAGTTCACTATGGAAGAAGAGGCCAACAATCAGTTACCCTTCCTCGACGTACAAGTGACAAGGTTGGAAAACGGGAAGATAAGGACAACGGTCTACCGCAAGGCAACTAACACGATGCGCATTCTCCACTTCAGAAGCAATCACCCCGTTGGTCATAAACGCAGTTGTGTTAGGACCCTCTTCCAACGCGTTCAGACACACTGCAGCGACGAAAAAGGGAGGAAGGAGGAGATTGCGTACTTGTATACACTATTTCAAGCCAACGGTTATCCGAAGTCCTTCATACGCAGATGCCTCAAGAAGCCGCACCCTGAGCGGTCAAAAGGAGAAGACCCCAAATTTTGGCTCGCAATCCCCTACATCAAAAACGTTTCAGAGGCGACTGCGCGAATCCTTAAACCTTTTGGGATTGGTGTGGCCCATAGACCTGAATCCACAATCCGACAGCAAGTGATGAAGCCCAAAGACCCGCTTCCATTGACAGAACAATCGTCAGTGGTCTACAGCTTACAATGCCAAAATTGCAATGCAAGGTATGTTGGTGAAACGGGCAGGCGTCTGGGCACAAGATTGCATGAGCATCAGCTCGCAATCAAATACAAGAATGAACTGTCTATGGTCTATGAGCATGTACAGCAGGAGAACCACACCTTCGCCTTTGAAAAAGCAAGAATAGTAGGCCGAGCCAATGACAAGATGGCCAGATTACTATTGGAAAGTTGGTCCTCCAATGGCACACTTAACAGAGCCAAAGACCTTCATCCGGCCTACCAAGCGCTCCGAGCAGGGCTCACCTCCGCCCGAAACGGGGCAACAGGCCAGACAAAAGAAGGCAAACAGGACAGACGGCTGACGCCCACAAAGGAGGAACGTGTCAACGAACAAGGATCTCCTAAACGATATGGCACAATTGCTCCTGGGTGCGCCCCCAAAGGCGAAAAAGACGCAAACGACTATAAACCCACGAAGGAGGAAAGTCTCAATTATCAAGAGTCGTGTAAAAAAGGTGGCACTCATTCCCGTGAAGGCACCCGCGAGGAAGAGGGAAATTCAAACAACCACCTCCAATCGATCGGTCCAATCGATTTACACGCGCGTAAGAGGCACCGTTATGAAACCCGACTAAAGACAGGACGCATTCTCGCAAGACAAACGGCAGGAAATGGACATGGCTCTGACGATGGAGACGAGAGAGTTTCCGAAACGTCAGCTTAATTATAACCAGGTCCCAGGAATCGCCTCCACTTCTTCTTCCTCTTCTGGGGAAAATGAAGGTAAAATTATCTCTGGACCGCGAATATTTTCGCATATTAATAGTACAACTAGTTTTGCATTTCTGCAAGAAAGCCGCAAAGCTTGCCTGATGTGCTTCATGACAATTTGTGACGCTGTGAATTGCAATGTAAAGGGAGATGTATTATGAAGAACACGTTATTGGGACTGATTTAAGTAAACAGAACTTAAGGCTAGGGTTAGAGGTAACTCTAATGTTAGATGTATGTTTACGATAAGCTAGCTATACCATTCAAAATGCCCTGGAAAAGTGCCCTGTACTCCAGCCTAACCCTTCCGTTGTCTCACATGGGATAACTTATACCTAGAATATCCTTAATATCTTGGACAGTATATAGTAAACTATGCGATCCATTCTAAGACATTTAATTAAATTTTAACCTACCATATCTTTTTACCGGGGATAGTAAGAATGGTACCTTTAGACTGCTTATATATTAATATGCATTCGCTTCTTTGATATTACCAGTGATAACAGGTACTAACTTGGTGATAATACCTCTTTTGGTTAGCACATTATTTACATGTGGGTTCTTAATATGGTTTCCGTAGAACTTTCAAGCAGGCTTAGGTGCTTTTGTTCCATGAAAATGATCCAAGCAGTATTTGCGTCAATGAAAAATAAGTAACTCAACAGCGTTTAACAAGTTAGTTTGGCAGATTTGCTTAATTTGTGTTGACCCAAGTGTGAAAAACTCTAGACTTTTGGCAGGATTTGAACCCGCGCATCAGAGAAAGTCTTTGGTGGAGGCTAATGCTCTACCGCTAAGCTAAAAATGCCTAGAGTTTTTCACACTTGGGTCAACTCAAATTAACTGCGTTTATTAAAGGATTTAGAAAAAATGGCAAATATAAAGTAATTTTCATCTAAAGTTAATTATTTGCTGAGGATTTAGTGCACAATTCTTGAACAAAATTGCGTATTACTTACCGACAGACTATTACCTTTATATCGTAAAAGCGAATATCGCGCGCCGTCAGCTTATATTTAATTTATTACACTTGGCATGCATACATTGACTATAGAATACCTCGTGATTGGACAAGAAAGCTGACCTAGCTTGTTGTAGGGAGCTCCTGAATAACTTTTCTTGGAGCTTGCTCGGTGGGTAGCAGGTTTAAAAAGAAACAGGTGGTTGTATAGGATGAGCGCTACAGAAATGTCGAATAAATGGTGAGCAATACCTCCCGATAGCTCCAGCGAAATAAGATGAATTACGTGGAAGTATTTGAAATAGGAAAATGCACTTTCCACACCTCAACTTTAAACACTTTACCATATATAGATATGAACAAGAGGTTCCTGAAGGTTTGGTAAAATGTTAGAGCCAAAAATATTTACGTGTCATTCAACTGTTACATCCAGCCCCTGATGAAGCATGCGAAATTTCATGAAAATGCATACAGAAAGCTACTGAGTAAATTAGGGTCTCTCAAAGTAAAAATTTATAAAACTCGTGAAATGACATATAAAATTATTGTGTACTTACAGCAACCCAAGCGTATGCGCAAAGCAGTTAATCTCATCACCAATGATGGATAAAAAGACCTTTTTCCACTACTACAGGCCTAATTATTAATTTTAGCGTGCTGAGGAAGTGCCTCCTGCAGTACAGCAGGATCATGCAGGTGTTCAAACAGGAGTGGCTTTCATTCATATGTCCGCCATGCCATAGGTCAGAATTTTCCAGAGCGCGCTTGAGGGCCTGTATAAACGCTTTCCACGGACAAACTACTGGGCTGGGCTGGGCTGGTTACTGCGTCTGTCCTCGCACATATCCTCTGATGCGGGAGCTTGAAGTGTATGGTCGGTAGCTTATATATAACGCTACCCTGTGGTCACTGTCAAATATGTGAGGCGGAATTGGAGCAGGGATAGACTTTTATATGTCTTGGTTTGGTTAGACAGAATGGGTATTTTGCATCGGCGTGGATAGGAGTTAACACTGTGAAAGTCAGCCGCCTCAGCTGGCTAAGGGAACTCCAATGAGAGCTGAAAAGATTAGTTTCATGCAGTCGTTCAGACAGGAGCTACTTTCATTCACATGATCAACATGCATCGAATTTAGATTAATTGTATACTTAGAGACACAGTAACGCAAATCATCATCGGCCGTAGTAAGCACTCAGTGACACATGTATGCTGATAGTCCAGAAGGACTCAATTTTCGAGACTTAAGAAACAGTAAAAACGGTTGACTATGCGAGGAAAACATAAAACCTTAACCAAGGTTTGGTGGTTGTCAGTGTGTGGCCAGATAGTCGGGAAAGATCGCTGAACTACACTCTCATATGAAAGCCAGAATATTGTTTTTCACAAAGTGTGTATGCCCTATATAAATACAACCGGATTATCATAGAAAAAGTAGGTGCAGTTTTGATATCTGAATGTTCTAACCAACTAGAGAACTTTGCAATAAGTCCTGCAATGATAAGTACGTTAACACCTAATATACTGATTTTGAAATACGTACGCCTTTAATTATTTTGGCCTGTACACTAGTATAAGCAATTTACTTCAAGGCAGCGAAAGGCTAAGACAACTTACAAAGAGGAGAGATGGGTAAACTATGCTAAAAATCAGCAGTACCATAGTACCAGCTCACACAGAGGAATTTGAAAGAAGAAAAAAAGGACAGCTGCAAACGTCCTGCCAGGGTAACTCAGCATGGAACTACAATAGTCGCAGGTTATTAAGCCCAACTTAGGCCCAGACCAAATTGGGATTAATAAGCGGCTGGGCTTATTAACCGTGGGCTTAACAACTGGCGACTACTGTATTCACGTACGAAGATGTGATTTTAAACTGTGCTTAGGGCAATTTGAGAATTTGAGCAAAAGCCGGCTAGATTGGCTAAGCACATGACCGATTTGTGTATTGTCGCAAGTATACGCTGGCACAGGAACTTGGAATTCCTTTTCAGCATTTTAAAGATGACTCGAGATGCTAGGTTAATGTCGGCCCCATGGAGAGTGCCAAAGTGTCAAAGTGTCAAAGGCCAAAAATGCACAGGAGGTACATTGTTCTGTGCCTTGGTTTGGTTATACGGCAGGATACTTTCGAATCCAAATTAGTGGACGCTTAGTCTTTCAAGAAGTAAAATGTGTCCCACCGGAGCACGCATCAAGAACATTGAATTGAAATCGTAGGAGTTAAACGATCGGACCCTCAGGAAAAGTCCTCATTACTCTGTCCAGGTTCTCCTGCGAAAAACACTTCTAAATAGGTGTTTATCAAACGTTCTACTGATCAAGAATCCAGACATAAAAGTTTGTCCCGTTCTTATTCATAAGCAAAACAGATGAGAGTTCTGATTTCATCTGAATGACTAAAAGTGTTTATGTTTTGAACATTCTGATTGACCAGACCAAGTTCACCAGAGAGGGAGAGAGACGTAGCCAGACAATAGAATTTCAGATCCTGACATGTATTCGGAACCCTAATGAAAAAGACCTTCTAGGGAAAGAAGTCCAATCTCATAGGTCAATTGGCACAAACCTCAAAAATATTTATTGTTAACTAAAGAGCCTAAAACCTTGCTTTCCTACGTGTCGCTTAAACATCTACGATGCCTTCTGAAAATGGACCGATCTCCTGGATACCCTGCCAGTACACGCCCAAAACTGGGTGAAGTGTCAACGGGAGATGTGGGTGTATCAGACGTTAATGTTTAAGGCATATGTTTTATTCTGCAACCCGAAATTTCCTGAATGCTGTAGATGGACCTAAACGACAATTTTCTAATACAAGCGAACATCCGTGTTCCAGGAAGCAATTGAGAAGAAGCGATCGAGTCTTCTTCTCTAAAAGACAATCTTACTCCTTTTTGAATAATTTTGAACTTTTAGTGCGTTTTTAGGTGCCATTTGATATTATTTTTACGGATAATTTGATAATATGCAAACCATCCCCAGAATTTCGAGGGAGAGATCCGGGGGGAGGGGGAAGACGGGGGTGAGGACGAGGATATGCGGGTTGAAAACCCCGTCCCCACTCCCGTCGAAACCCCGTTGTCAGCCCCGGATAACAGCTTATCTCCCCCAGGATTTCAGCGGGGGAATCCGGGGATTTGGGTGGCAAGGTACAAAACTGACATCAGCATGATTTATGTTTACCTGTAGATCCATAAAATCAAAAAAACGCCGTAGAATTTTGCATAACGACATCTTGTGATTCAGTGATATGTACAATTTTGACACAATAGCTTATGGTTAACGAAAGTACCCGTTAAAACCAATTTCCTCTCACTGACCTGGTTTAAACCAAATTTGATTTTCATTGGGCTGCAGTAGGTGATGAATGATCATTCATCACCTGCTCTTTTTCTGGACTTGCAACGTACAATTAGACTGCATGCTAAAAGGTCTGATCGATACAAGTTCAATTTGATCCCTTCACACACGATCCTGCACGAAATGCGTACCGCTTTTAAAAATGGAGATGTCAGGGGGTATGGGTTTGCATGCAGAAAGAGCAGCGACTCTCTATTTACGTTTAAAGTAATGCACCTCGGACTAATACTACCCTCTCTATCAGGCAGATGGTGAAAAAACCACTTGTCGCCAAGCCCCCTTTGTGCCAGAATGCATGTACTTGTTGGCATCTGCGCGGCCCAAGAGTGTTGACCTGGCTCGTTCTATCAAAAACTATAAAAAATAATTGGCTTGGCCCGGATAAAAAGGCTAAGATGCCTTCTCTGGTGACCAATACCGTTTGGTCGTTTATAACTTCGCACCATTTACTTCATTGGCTGTAGACATTAACGTATGTCATGTACTTGGTCATACACGAAGCCGACGGCATAATCCACCTGCAACTGTCATGAAGTTCTTGTATTATCTTGCAGTTTTGGTTGTTCTTTTGACGGTCTGCAGAGCTTGGACCGTAGGTGACACCTATGTCCGACGAGAACTGTGGAAGGCTTGGAAATTGGTCTTCAAAAAAAATTACTTTAAGAGCCGAGACGAACTCCACCGAAAACGTGCATTCTACAGCAACCTGGACTTCATCATTCGACACAATCAACGATTTAAACACAACTTTGAGTCCTATGCAGTACGCCTCAATGGGTTCAGTGATCTGACACCGCATGAATTCGCTGAAAAATACCTCTGTTTACGGGGGAGCGTGCTATCAAAGCTGAGACGCCAGCCCGCAATGAGCATGCGATTGCAAACGCGCCTACCTGAGAGCGTTAATTGGAACCATGAAGGCGCTGTTACTTCGGTAAAAAATCAGGTCAGATATCTCATTTTGTAAACGAAATAATTTATACAATCACTGTGAGTTTGCACAGGTTCATTAAAATTTTCTCAAATTGAGTTGACGTGCCTAGGTTGCTGCTTGAACTTGTTGCTAACCTGGTCCATTGTAGTTACCTGCTTATGGGCACTAGACAGACCTGCACCGCAAAGTGCTCAATGGCTTAAAGAGTTCTTAGTTATGTTAGTTTAATAAGGGAAAATACCAAAAACTGTGTTTGAACGGAATATTAGGCTCACTAAGTTGACAAAAAATTAAATATTGATCAATGCAAAGTACACACTGACGTGACTTCTTGATTATTAACTGCTGAAATCTACGCGACCAGCTGAACTTATTATGGACTTATTTGTTCCAACCAAAAGGGAGATACTCGTTTCTTACATTAAATTTAGCTTCCAGGTGCTTATTAACGCCACCGAATACAGAGTTTTCTTTCTTGGTGACGTTCGTTTTGACATAACTGACAGCTTGAATCCGCCTCAAGTCTCCCTCGTCTAGTGCATTTGCTGGTCTCATCCCTGAAATATCACTGATGCCGTTAAGGCAGTGGTACGGAACGTATGGCGGACGGCGTTGACACTGCAAAATGCCCGGTGAACACATGGTTAAGAAATTTTTTTGAGAATTTATTTACTACAGGTTTTTTATATGTCCTTATTTGCACAAAGTCTCTCAATTATCTTAAAAAACATTCATTTTTTTCGGATTGAACTATTAAATTGAAAATTACTGGATGTTAAGGGTTTACATAAATTAGCACTTACTCGTAAAAGTTTGAGCTCTATTTCGTAACTTCTCACAGAAACACCCCCTACCTTTAAAACATTTTCGCATTTTCAGGTAACGTACATGCATTGTAGACTTAAGGTGACTAAACTGTTAGAGTCATTGATGTACTGCAACTCTGAGCACCTCATTTTGCATAAATTATGTAGTTTGTGAAAAAATCTATGATCACCATGCTTAGAACAAGAAGTGCTGCTGAATGTTTGTGTGAGGGAAACGGTTGCAGACTGAGATTGGCTAGTAAAGGGATAAATGTTCCACCCCTCCGAGCAAACGTTAGCTTCCTTGGCAATAGTAGTGCTTGTTGAAGTGCCTTCCAGTTACATCTGACTATCAAGTCGAGGCTTCTGAATTCTTTTATATTGAAATAACTTCCACTTTTACATCATTTTTACGCTTCAGATTAACAGACGTTCTCGCAAAAAAATTAATTACAATTGTACCGTGTTGCAATCTCATTATGGGTTTTGGCAGCGAATACTGGAAATTAGCCAGTCTCATCAGAAATCCTTTGAACTAGAAATAGTCACCCTTGCTGACATACACGTAAATAATTTCCGTATGATTTACCACATAAGATAGTTTTGTCCTAGCGCACTTTTGCTAGATAAGTTCCTTTTGATTCAAGCGATATGATTGGGTGAGGTCCTTCTGAGGACCGGTAAAGATCGAACATTTTCTTCAGTCCTTTCTTCACCTTTTCGCTCGAAAATGCAATTTTTCTCAGATACTTTAAATCTGATTGGTTAGGGTGAATGTGGAGCCTGCTGGTCCTTCTCTACAAATGGCGCCATAGAGGGTGCAATCGCGATCAAGACGGGGATTCTGCGCAGCCTCTCAGAACAACAGTTGGTAGACTGCAGTTGGGACTATGGCAACAACGGCTGTGATGGAGGGCTCATGACGCAAGCCTTCAATTACGTCCAGAAGTATGGGATCGAGGCTGAGGTTGACTACAAATATACCGGAAAGGTAAGCCAAAAGTTTGATGCCTTCTTTAATTTATGTCACCACCGCGGCTGCCATGTGTGCAATTTCTTGTTGCAGTAAATGCTTCCTACGATGGGCCCGAAGTACGTATAAGTTGAGGCAAATGTTCCCATTTCAGATAGGTGTGAAGATAGCAAAGAAGCCGTTTCGATGAAGAAAATCTTAGTTTTATTGAAATGAGCTTTCGAAAAGCAAGCAAAATATATAGTAGGCAGGCTCCAATCAACCGTAATAAGGGGCGAAGGGAGGGTAAGAGTGGGGGAAGGACCAATTACATATATATATATAGCAGTAAGGGGGTATGACAGCGTCTGGGGGTAACTTGATACAGAACTGTTTCGGGCTTATTAGCCTTCATCAGCCAAGCATAACCCTG
>JAYGXS010000003.1:47667421-47686657 GCA_036362985.1 Ligula intestinalis
AGTTTTCTTCAGAAATATCCACTTTATCTTTCAACATAATGCAAGGTCCTACCGTGGTTTGGAAACGTACAAAGTTCGAGTGAATGCCTTCAGAGACCTCACGCCGCGCGAATTTGCCGATAGATACCTCTGTCTGAAGAGAACGACAAAAAAGAAAGTCGAGTAGTCAGGTGGCCACTTTCACCCCCGTCGCTGGAAAACGTCCTGACAGCATGGATTGGCGCGAGAGGGGCGCGGTCACACCAGTAAAAGATCAGGTCAGATCTTCAATGTCAGATTCAATATTTTGAAAAAAAATTGATGTTCAGAAGATTGATTTTGTTTTCGTACGGATTCACATGGACATCATTTGTTGATGCAATAAATAATCGCAATTTGCATCTGCAACAAAGGTAATTGCGAGTAATTCCAACAGGCAGCACCTAAATTAATATTTCGACGATGCCATTGACAGTGCAGGTAGACGTGGGGCACTTTTTTGTCCAAAATAGGAAGGACTTTACCTTTTACATCTCCTTCGAAAACTTTACTGGTAAGAGTCCACATCAAACTATGTTGATGAAGACCGTTTGAACGTTCATCCGGTTGTCTCAGTGAATTAAATACTTTTTTTAACTACTGGACAAATAAGTCCCTCCTTCGGAATACAGGTTTTGCGCTGTTGAGGTAAGAAGTCAAGTGTGGGACTGTCTAGTTTGAAATGATATCCAAAGACATTTTGATGTATGTGGTAAGTAAGTGTCTGATGTATGTATCTGCTGAACAGCATGGTAGACGCCGGACGATGGCCTGGACTGGAATTCGTTTATATTACAGGCACATGCAGGTTCATGCACCATACCCGTCAGGTGCCGCGACAGTTTCAAGACGACCGAAAGGAGCTCAGATTCAACTCCACACCCAACGTGGTCGCCAAAATGTATGTATGGGATTTTCAGGTACATCGTAAAGCGTCCTGAATCCCAACTGCCTAGAAGGTCCCCAGAAATCGCACTAAACACATTATTGAACCTGTCTCTCAGTCGTTTACTATACAAATGTGAGCCTGACCGCGTAAATCGAGTAATCCGGTTCAAGGCCACAACTTGAAGGACGCTGTGGTAACCTAACAGTCCGTCAAATTAACTATAGTGGTGTTAGTACTGCCGTGTCTTTGGGTGGAGTCAGAGTCGACCTTTCTAGTCCTTTCCTCTTCGGTGCACCCAGTGATTCGGGGTCACAGCATATGTAGTATACTAAAAACGCTCGAATACTCAAACGTTTTGCGTTAGCTATGTAGCATACGGCTATATAAAAAGAGGTTTGATAGTGACGCCAGTCGATGTATCTATGGTCTATGAACACGTACAGCAGAAGAAACACACCTTCGCCTTCGACAATGCAAGGGTAAAAGGCTGAGCCAAGGTCAAGATGGTAAGACTTCTGCGGGAAAGTTAGTCTTCGACTGGCACACTTAACAGAGCCGTAGACTTTCATTCTGCTTACCAGGCGGTACGCAAACGGCTCGAGTCAGTTCGAACAAGGTCAACAGAACGGCGAAGAAGACACAAGCGTTGAGTAGAACTGAGATTAGAGGAAGAAAGGAGAGGGGTCGGCCAGGGACCAGGTGACCAGCGTGGAACGCTACCTGACCGCTACCACGCACACGCAGTTGACATGAACTCATGCGGGCAACAACAAGTGATTAGTCCGTCGGTGGACAAGGGACAGGCCAGTAAGCGCACTGAGGTGCCAACAATTACGGCAGTCTCAAAGGGGACAAAGGTCACACGAGCCCCCCAGCGATCAATCTCACGGACAGTCAGCAGTGAACAAGCGGGTCAGAGTTCGTGCGCCGAGCACGGATATAATAACAGGCATGCAGCGAGTCTAAAACAGTCCCGGCAAACAAAAACAAACATCACGTTACTCTGACGATGGAAACGAGCGAGTGTCCGAAACGTCAGTCCCCATATAACTCGGTCCATGTCCTTGAACCTTCTTCTTCGTCTTTTTTGGGGATTAATGAAAACGATCAAAAGTTTACGTTAACAATGAAGCATACGGTAATATAAAATAGTGGTTTGATAGTGACGCAAACGATTGTCATGTTTTCCTATAAAGCTCCCCTGCGTTTTAAAGTGGCCTTTAAAACTCGCATTTATTAGTATGGCCGTAAATGTTGACCGGAGCATGCGTTGCAGTCCTCGAGATTTGCAGCCCAGAATTCATTCTACTAAGTATTTTTGATTTTCACAGCAAGCGGAAAATCTTCAGAAGAACAAATAGAAGTCGATGGTAGCAGGTTTTCCCTTATCGATACAGTTAAGCTGAAGTGATTTGTTTCTCATCGCATACCCAACAGACTGAGAACAAAGAGAAGGACCGCAATTGCTAAGATTCATTTCTAATAAACAAACCTCTATTAAAAAAAGATAAAATCGAACCCACATCGGACATACTTCAAATTTGCGTCTTATTTCAGGAATGCTTACCTGTTTTTCACGCCAAAAATATAGCGTTTGCACATGCACACGAAATTTAATCTTACAGGGGCAATGTGGCTCCTGTTGGGCCTTCTCCGCAACCGGTGCCATTGAGGCTGCAGTACAAATAAAGACCAGCAATCTATTCAGCCTCTCAGAACAACAACTGGTCGATTGCAGTCGAGATCAGGGTAACCATAATTGCAATGGTGGTCTTATGGATTTAGCTTTTCAGTATCTTATGAAGTACGGAATCGAAGCCGAGGAGAAGTACAATTACACGGCAAAGGTTATTCTCGCGGTACTACAAACGGGATTATTTATTGAATTATTGAGGTAGCATTATCGTAAGATACCCCATTGTTTCCACTACACGGAATTATTTTGCGGCCTACTATTAAGTTGTATTATAGAAAACGTAAAAGCCTGTACACATTGAAGCTAGAAGGTGGCAATAAGCTAAAAGCTTAAGTACTTAATGCAAATACAAATACCATGCATCGCCCAAAGGCGTTTTTTTGAGTAATGCACACGTTCGCACTAACCAGGAAAAACAGGCTCATTGATTGCTATACTCCGGCCTGTAACAAAAGACGTGTTTTGAAAGGCAAAACAATTATTCTTGTTGCTGACCGTCACTCAAGATTGTCCTCAGTTTAAGTGAACATTCTCGGAAATTTATAACAGGTTCTCCATTTGCATAATCCAAGAACCTAATCCTACACCTCTGATTGAAAGTTGGTCTATGTCCTATATTTATTTACTCGCTTGCATTATGCGAGAATAGAGCTTTTTATAAGCATTAAATAAATGGCGTTCTGGCTGGTCTGCGACTATCCGGCCAGCAAAATATCGCTGTTGATGAAAGTAATTCCATTGCAAGTAGATGGTCATGCAAAAGCCGACTTGCAGGCATGACGGACGAATTTAAGGATTGTTTTGCACACAAAACCACCATATTTCAGTGCTATATTTAATTCCATTTCAATTTGTCCGTGTGTCTTACTGATGTTTGAGAAACTGTCACGCTGCTCAACCGCTCTATGTCTTCATCTACGTTCTTAGAATTGGAGCTGTCGTGCGTATCGAGTTAGATTTGGGGTCAACATCCTCCTCAAGAACGGAATCCGTGTTTTCATGGAATAAGCTCATAATTTCGTCTGACAGCAATTATCACAGAAGTTGGAAAAAATAAATATTGTATTTACCACTACAATTTGAATTCTTTGGTGAACTGAAGAACGTATAGAAAGCGTTAACAGAAATGTGCACAAAGGTTATTCTAAGCAGGTGATTGGCTACTTCCTTGTTGATTCTTTCTTCTGTAGGCCTTGCCGATTATACCTACACGAAAACCACTTATAGTCCTCTGTGCTTAATATCTAAATGGTTACTTTATCGCAGGCGAGAGCACCCAAATTTGCTCATTGCCGTGGTGACCTAAAAGCACACTTCAGACTGCTAGTGACTATGCGAAATGCTGATGACTGATTAGTGAAACGACTAAAAACTCCAGTGCAGTTCAGTTTATTTGATGGAAACGATTGTCATCTACCCTTGCAATCTAGTTATTTAGTTATTGTGCCAAGTCACCGTTTTCTTTGCGGCACAGCTTGCGTTTTCATGGCCTATTTTGACGTTAACTTCGGCCATAGTTAGGTGTTTGAACACAGTCTGCTCAACACCAATTAGAATGTGAGACATCGGGTGATAATAAGAATAATGCAACGGGTTCTTAAAAGGCACGATTATTTTCATTTAGCCTTTCATATTTCTATCGAATAAATCACATAAAGACAAGTTCTGTTCTAGGGGAGGTAATACTAAGAGAGCGTAGGTGCAACACTTTGCCTTGCCCCAAGTAGTCAGTGGTTTGTCCTTGATTTCGACTGACTGCAATAGCTGCCGTTAATCAATGCAACCTCATCATTCGTGTTGGATGTTGTCGTGATGCCTGCTTGACCATCTCGGTTAACTGCATTGGCGTTTGAAACTGTTTACGCCTACGCAATCCTTGCGTAGCTAATAACGCTGTTCAGCTTATGCACTGTGGCTTATTCATTAGCCGCATCAAATTTAAATGAGTCTGAACTTCTAGCAAGGATCGAAAACCTTGTGCGCCACTAGCTGGTTCATAGCCCTCCCTCCTGATGCATGAATTACTCCTGGTGAGTGTAAAATGTCAAGCGAGCAAATACCTTCTTCCAGCAACCGAGATGCCTTCGCCTAAACCGCATTTGCAAACCTGTTGTGGATGGGAAGACTGAAGTCAAAGCTGTGTACGCCTACTGCTACTCACACAGTTTGTGACTTATGAGAAGAGGGGTCACGACATCCGGACAAAATTCTTTATCCTGTACGGACTGGCACCCTGTCACCACAACACACGTACTGCACTAAGAGAATCAGCCTTATATAAAAGAACGTACCGTGTGGCTAAAAAGAAGTATGCAGGTAACTTTTAACTAATGCATTTCATCGAAAACTATCAAACCAAAATGATTTGATGACGTGTCCGTTATTGAAACAAAACTTAAGCTAGCGGACAAAGAAGATATACAACAAAAAGAAATATAGGAAAGTAATAACAGGTACTATATTAACTTCAAAATTTAATCGACGCAATGAAAGCCTATGAAGATCCATACTTCCCTTCCTACTTAATTGACTGGCTTGCCTACGAAGAGTCCGTATATGACTTCTAGGTCTCCTTATCTGAGAGATCTAGTGTGAATGTGGAAACACATTAACTACGCTTCAAAGAATAATTAACCGTGAGAAATGTTTCTTGCATTGATAAACCAAGGTCTTTTCTTCCAGTTCTTATTTTGCGTGTTTTAAGTGCACGAGATGATACCTTTAGTTGAGTTTTTGCATAATTTTTCTGGGGGATAATCATGAAGCTTTGTCGCTCAAACAGGGCTTAAAAATCACGATGCGATTTCAATTTTGCGCTTCAATTTCTTGAATATAGGGCGGTGGATGCAAATAGCAGTCGTCACTCATTATCACCAATATCAGTAAATACGTGGATCTGAAGTAGGGCAATGAGGAATTTCTTCAACAGGCTGTTGCAAGTTCGGGTGCTGTATCTGTCGCCTTTGATGCCAACGATCCAGGATTTATGTTCTAAAGGTCAGGTTACAGTTACTTCAAGATCACTGTCCAAATTGGAACGTTTTACTATAGCCAGTACGGAACCTAATCCTAGGTAGTTTGTATTTTAGTTCATTTTTCCCATTAACTAGGCATAAGTAAAACGTACTATGTTACCAGAGACGCGTGACTCACCATCCTCTTTCTGCCGCACGACTTTGTTTTGAATGGGTTGGCTCATCAGTGGATACGACTAACGTTCCCATGTGTTTTCTGGCAAAATAAAAATACCAATTTCCATCCTGCATTTATAATTTTCCAGGACTTGGAGGAAATCCGAAAGTTGATGTGTACGTCCAACTTAGGTGGGTAAATGCAATTTAACCTTATTTAACTGTCCTGTTAACATCAACAGTTTGGTAGTAGGCAGTTAAAGTTGCGAAGAGCGAAGAAGACACATCAATCGATAGGACAATACTTTCATTTGCCTGACGTTTTCACATCCATCGCGGATTCATCATCAGAGACATTAGCAGAAAACAGTAGCAGAAACGGGTAACATCGAAACGTTAGGTAAATAAAAGTATTGTCCCAGCAATCGATTGGTCTTCTTTTCAATTACTTCCTGGGACTCGCATATTTGCTTATATTGATTTCAAGGTGCTTTTTATGCCCCAGGCCACTGTTTGATTACAGTACAGGAAAGACAAGTTCATGACGATTGGCGTTTATACTTAAATTTAGGTTCTCCTGCTTTTACATCACTTTCAATGGCGACAAAGAAAATTTAGGATTTAGATAAGACAACGGAAGGTTTTAAAATTAACACATCAGATTTTCTCCTAGATAGAGTATGTCTTTACCGAAATCTGAGCTATTATATCGGCGTTCATTAACTTTTTCATTGTGATTTCCTAGCTGAATCTGAGTATCCCAAAGTTTGTAAAGCAAAGGTATTTTAAGCAGTACCTCAGGTACCCCTAGTGTCAGCAAATGTCCTAGAAAAACAGTGGTAATAGGGGTTTTGTGTGTGGAAATAGGATAGGCAATGAAGGATATTCGTAGAACTTCGATATGTTCTCATATTATTGTATTGTATCAAGGCATGTTGGGGATTTTTACCTGTAGATGTTTTTAATCTATATTATCGTTTGTTAAAAAATCATTCTGCAAGTTTTATCTTGAATTCCGGAAAAAGCAGGCAGCCTGTACTGCTTAATATGATCAAAAAAGATATCATGGTTTTATACGTTGTCCCATAAAAGATCATTAATCAAAAGCAGAAAATACGCCGGGCATCGATATTGGCATTGGAAAACATGAGTCGAAATCAATTAATAGCAACTGATACATATTCTAAAGACTTGCATTTTGACTCATTGTAACAAAATGTGTACCTGCTCTTCAACTCCAAGCTTGCAGAGGTGAAGGTTCTGGCCAAGTTTTTTGGGGTCTGTGTGGAAATAAATGAGTATTCAAATGAATGCTGGAGAGCTCTGCTTCGCAATCTTACTGCTATCACTACTGACACCTTAAGAAGGTATGCTGAAAACCTGTTAGAAAGCACTCGGATATAGATGGGAGAACAAGAGCGTCACGTGTGCCAGTGGGCTGCCGTTCTGGACACCCTCAATGACGAAGAAAGACGGGACTTAATCAGCCACACAAAGATCATAGAAACTAAACGGGGGGCAGCAAAAAGATCGACTCTACTACAAAGGGTGCACGAAAGGAAACCCCAAGCAAGACTGCCTAAAGACCTAGATCGGTACGTATACAATCATTCCTCTGTGACGCTTGATAAGACAACAGTTGAGGCATTATCTTTTGGCACAAAATTATGCATGCCTGCTCGAAGTGTTAATCAGTTAGAATTGGAAACCCAGTTTGAAAACCTGTTTAACCAAACTTACGAATTAAAGCCTATCTCAACTGAAAGTATCCGGCCTTTAAAATCGACACTGGTGAATTGAAGTCACCAGTACTTGAATCAGAGACCAATCAGTTGCGGAGTGCTGTCAAAAGCACACATGGGTCAACTCAAATTAAGCAAATCTGCCATACCAACTTAATAATTAAGTCAGCCTAGCAGTCATTCTGGTGGATTCTAGACGATTGCTTAGGAAATCCTGCTTGGGCAGTCAAATTTCTCCCGTATTGGTGGATTCCATAGGAGCGTAAAGTTGAGCGGGTAATATCGATCCAAGTGTGATTAAACTCATGGCGTGAAGCGGGCGTTTGTAGCTTAGCGGTAGAGCATTAGCCTCAGGCAAAGGCTTCTCTGATGCGTGGGTTCAAATCCCGCCAAACGCCTAGAGTTTTTCAAACTTGGTTCAACTCAAATTCAGCAAATCTGCCATACCAACTTAACACATGGAGAAGTTAAAGCAGTTGCGCGAAAATAAAGACATCCAGATTACTAAACCTGATAAACGAGCAGGTGTCGTCATAATTAACAGGTCAGATTACCTTCGACTAATGCATATAGTCTTGACAGACCAGAGGAAGTTTACGAAAGTAGACAAAGAGGAGGATCGGATGGATGAAGTAGAGGCACACTTGACTGACTGCCTAAGAAGACCCCAAAAGGCAGGTTTGATAAGCGACCGTGACCTCGAACGTCTCCGGCCAGTAGGTACGCATATCCCTCGCCTGTATGGCCTCCCAAAAATCCACAAGGATGGCCTGCCAGTTCATCCGATCTTGGACATGCGTAGCTCGCCCTACTATACGATAGCCAAGTGGTTAGCGGATAAACTCAAAACCACTGTAGTAGCAACTAGCACCACGGAGCTATCAAGATACGTTCATATTTATTGACGAAATCAGGGACATAAACCTAAATGGCGTGATGATGTTCTCCTTAGACGTCTCGTCGCTATTTACGAACGTCCCGGTCGTGGAAACAGTAGATTACATCTGCGACTTCCTATTGGCAAATCAGACAGAAGAAGGAATTCCAATAGAAGCCATGAAGGAACTCCTACTAAAATGCACATCAAATGTGCAGTTACTTTTTGATAACCAACTATATCAACAGATAGACGGCGTCGCCATGGGCTCCCCCTTGGGCCTCTTCTAGCAAATTTCTTCATGGGCAAGCTGGAGAAGTTTCAACTTAGCGACCAGATTCATGAATTTAAACACTACGGTCGCTATGTCGATGATATCTTTGCTATCGCTCCAGCAGACACATATATAGACTCGCTTCTAAATACTGTCAAACAAGCACACCCCTCCATAAAGTTCACATTGGAGATGGAAACGGCAGGTTTGCTTCCGTTCTTGGACATTCTTTTAAGCAGACGACCTGATGGTAGCCTCCAAAGAACGTTTATAGAAATAAAACCTGGTCCAGACAGTACGCGAACTTTCACAGCTTCGTACCCATTCAGCAGAAGTGTAATCTAGTCCGCTGCTTGAAGCAAAGGGCTAGAAAAATCTGCTTGGACGATACTATCGAATGAGAGCTCACGAAGATCCAGGACCTACTTCGAGACAATGGGTACCCTGACAAACGTGAAGTCAGGATCATCAAAAGTTCCGTTCTTACTCATATGGTAGACTCTGGATACCGTGTTGACCCTAACGAAGCCTTTATGTGATCTACAAGGTCTCACCAGATTACCCGAAGTCCCTGGGTCAACGGTTGCTGGCAACAGAGGAGGCCACGGCCATTCGCCTGATGAAGCCGGTGTTGTGCGCGCAGAAGAACCTTCTTCATGCCTCAAGCCTAGCATGGCCACTGGCCGCAAAACTACCAGCATTTCCACGCGTTCTTTCCCCCTCCATCTCCTAACTACCCTCTCACTACCCGCCCTTTAAAACCCAAACCCCAAGCCCCCATTCCCAAGACTAAGTTGATTAGAACGATAATTAATTGATTGCTTGTTACCCTGTACCTTCCCCTTCCATATAAATGTAATGGCCCGAAGAGAATTTATCGAAAGTATACGTATGCTCGCCAACTGTCCTTCTGAATTATCGAATGGGGATTCTGGCAACATTAAAGCAGTCCAAGGATCCCGCGGTGTTAAAGGCACTCAATGAGTACCTGCGTTTCAACACCTAGCTTGCAGATGCGAAGATTCTGGCCAAGTTTATTGGGGACTGTGTGGAAATAAGCGAGTATTCAAATGAATGCTGGAGAGCTCTGCGTCGCAATCGTACTGCAATCACTACTGACACCTTAAGAAGATATGCTGAAAAGCAGTAAGAAAGCACTCAAATAAAGATGGGAGAACTAGAGCGTCACGTGTGCCAGCTGGCTGCCGTTCTGGACACCCTTCATGACGAAGAAAAAGGGGACTTCATCAGCTTCACAAAGATCATAGAAACTAAACGGGGAGAAACAAAAAGTTCGTCCCTACTACAAAGGGTGCACGAAAGAAAACCCCAAGCAAGACTGCCTAAAGACCTAGATCGGTACGTATACAATCATTCCTCTGTGACGCTTGATAAGACAACAGTTGAGGCATTATCTTTTGGCCCAAAATTGTGCATGCCTGCTCGAAGTGTTAATCAGTTAGAATTGGAAACCCAGTTTGAAAACCTGTTTAACCAAACTTACGAATTAAAGCCTATCTCAACTGAAAGTATCCAGCATTTAAAATCGACACTGGTGAATTGTAGTTACCAGTACTTGAATCAGAGACCAATCAGTCGCGGAGTGCTGTCAAAAGCACACATGGAGAAGTTAAAGCAGTTGCGCGAAAATAAAGACATCCAGATTACTAAACCTGATAAACGAGCAGGTGTCGTCATAATTAACAGGTCAGATTACCTTCGACTAATGCATATAGTCTTGACAGACCAGAGGAAGTTTAAGAAAGTAGACAAAGAAGAGGATCGCATGGATGAAGTAGAGGCACACTTGACTGACTGCCTAAGAAGACTCCAAACAGCAGGTTTGATAAGCGACCGTGACCTCGAACGTCTCCGGCCAGTAGGTACGCATATCCCTCGCCTGTATGGCCTCCCAAAAATACACAAGGATGGCCTGCCAGTTCGTCCGATCTTGGACATGCGTAGCTCGCCCTACCATACGGTAGCCAAGTGGTTAGCTGATAAACTCAAACCGCTGCAGCAGCAACTAGCACCACGGAGCTATCAAGACACGTTCACATTTATTGATGACCTCAGGGACATAAACCAAATGACATTATGATGTTCTCCTTAGACGTCTCGTCGCTATTTACGAACGTCCCGGTCGTGCCAACAGTAGATTACATCTGCGACTTCCTATTGGAAAATCAGACAAAAGCAGGAATTCCAATAGAAGCCTTGAAAGAACTTCTACTAAAATGCACATTAAATGTGCAGTTCCTTTTTGATAACCAACAGATAAACGGCGTGTGTGAGCGAGTAAATGCTGAAACCTGATTACCGAATCACACATATAGTTACTGTTCAATGACTTGCAGTGCGAGATCTTATCTAAGTTGGCCCGTTGTATTGCCATGACTCTATACGAATGCCCTTGCCAGACGTCTTCAAAAATGATGGATTTCATAAGTAGAGCACATAGACGTTCCATGTGGCCATATCTTACTATTTTGCTATGAAGGTATGGTTTAAATGAGCAATTCAAGTCTAATGTTAAATACCGGTAAAGCATGAATAGGTAAGCATTCAGTCCTTGTTTTGCAGCCTAACTGAAATCGCACAGTCAGCCTTGTAGATACTTGTCTGGAGTACTAGATGGGTGGACTGTGAATTAGGCTGTAATGGCTTCTTCTTACTGTGGCTTCTATGATAATCCCAGGCTCTTGGATCGTGACCTTGTGCGACAGCACACCTGTGGACGGAATCTCGATGCACCGGCCAACAACGCTCCCTCCCGCTTCAGTACCTTCAGACTCCTAATTACCCTGTCACTAGCCACTTTTTATCAACCCAAACCCCAAGCCCCCATTCCCAAGACTAAGTTGATTAGAACGATAATTAATTGATTGCTTGTCACCCTGTACCTTCTTCTTCCATATAAATGTAATGGCCCGAAGAGAATTTATCGAAAGTATACGTATGCTCGCCAACTGTCCTTCTGAACAAAATAATACTTGGCACTTACATTGCAAGGATACGCAGTTCGTTGTCCATAGCTCTATCTTTTCTGTCTGCAGGTGACGAAATTGGCTTAAGTATGCTGCTTCCTTTGCACAGGACAGTTATTGTCGAGTGACGAAAAATCTGAAAAAATAATTCAAATGCGGGCTACTGAGAAGATGCAAGTAGGTTTTTTATTATTATTATTATACACAGCCACCTAGATGTGGTCCCACAATAAAGCCCTAACCCCGTGCTATAGGTTGCTTTGTCTCACTTTTTATGCCTAACTTTTCCGGCACTCTATGCCAACCTCACCTTTCTGACACTCACATTAACACTCTGGTGTTAGGCGTGAGACCGGCTTCGCAAGTACCGTCAGAGGATCGCCCGGCTATTATGTTGGCTGTATTTATTCACGTGACTTTTACAGTACTTCTTGGCACAAACACCATTAACTGTGTAGGGTCTAAGCTGTCCTTGTGCTCAGAACGCGATGAATATCAAGCCCAATCCAGGCTCCTGGAAAAAGGACTAAGTTTCCAGAATGAGGCTCCTATTGTGTAGAGACCCTTGCGTTGTTGCCTATGGCAACACTGACAACTGACATATGGAGTGCTGATGTTGCATGCATCCAGTCACACCGGAGAGCTGGTGAGACAGTGAGGACAGCTGCTTTTATGCCGCAATCATGTGTCTGTAGGCTGTTATTCACGATGACATGGAAGATTTGAATACTTTGCTATGCCGAGAACCACGGCTGAAGATCCGAAGGTGTGGCGCTCACCTATTTTGGAACATGTAAGCCACGAATGAATCGGATAATGCAGTAACTTAAAGGAATTTCGCCATCAACCGAGCAATCAGCCGTGGTCTACAGCAAGCCATGCAAAAACTGCTTCGAGGACCCTGGGGAAGAAGTTGGCTTGCACTTCTTGTTCGGCGTGGTGTTTCATCAGTTTAAATGGATGACCTCGTAGATGTGTCTTTTTTGCCATTTAAAAGAAATCAGCCATCTGAGGAGCACATGCTACCCTTCCTGACGAACACCATGAAAAAATCTTCTCTGCTTTACCCGTAATAGAGATGGAAAAATTAGAGCCATCATAGTCGACATTCAATGCTAGATCTCCTCAGCTGCTGACTTATTTGGTCACAATTCGTTTAATTTTTCTCCACGGCTGCGTAGACTTGCTTCATCCAGGAGCACCACGGCTGGCACTTCAGCTCTATAAGTAGTTATTTGGTTATGCCTTTTGACACACTGATTCACGATTACTTGCTATTTGTTCCCATATATGTCATAACTTTGAGCTATTTAGATTTTTATCAAAATTGTAAACTCTCTTTGCAGAAAAAGTAAGCTTTGGATATTATCCTTCTCTGAATCCGGTGCGGAGAAGCTGGATAGCGAAGGGCGAGTATTTGTTCTAGGCTTCTACATCTTTCAACCCAGCCTAAGACTGTTGATGTCAATGGAAACTAGTAATGCTCATGCGCAAATGGCTTTCACGGATCTGACGGGAACACTTTGCGACCTACGAAAGACTGGCTTACCTAAAATAAAGTATCGCACCGTAGAGTCAGCCCAGCCTTTGTCTTTAGGAGTGACCGATTGATGAATTCAAAGGGAGGCTGCAATGGCTGCTTCTTATTTTGTCCTATTCGACAATCCCATTCAGTTTTATACGAGCCAGGTAGGGCGGACAATTAAGGAGCGACACCAGCCGCGACAGTCACCTATGTTTTCTACCACCTTCGCTATGCACTCTTAGGTCAGCAGTTTTAGTTGACCTGTTCGCAACCCAACCATCTATATCACCACCGCTGCCGCGTCCCCGAACCTAGCCGCAGTGTTTGACCGTCTCTTAGTGCTTTCCACAAGGAAGCTGTGGCATCATGTCTCTCAGATGTACACATCAATGACCCTGTCTTCATAACAGGCCTCCAGCGTCCTCATCAGAGAGCTGTTGTGGAGGTTAAATTCAGCTACAATCCCCGCCCCCCCCAGTCGTTTCGGGAGGCTATCCACCTCCAATTGCGGGATGGAACGACAATTGCCGAGGGCTACTCGCTGTAATCTGGCACAGCTAAGCAGTAACCACTCAAGCCTCTTCGCCTGTACCAACACTGACTGGACCCGTCAACAAAACTTCGCTTGATAGATAACTTATTTTGAAGGATTTTGTATGCAATTGGAATATACTCCCCATGTTTTTCCAACCAACAGAAGCCAATGAAAATGATTAAGAGCTCATCACAGTGCAGTTACCATCTATACATAGTCGAAACCGCAATCCGGAAATAATACAAAGACATGTAACCGAAGGAAATGAATCTTCGTGTACAAATAATTGTTCGTTTACGTTTGCAACGGACAATTTTACTTCAATTAATTGGTCACTGGCGGGCATGTCCGCACGTGAGCTTACGAAATATCTTACACATTTAACCTCCCGATCGTAAAATAAAGCGAACATTCAGTTGCATTAGTTCAGCGTAACTCTAGCAATGCAGAAAGGGAAAAAACAACTATCAGTTCTCGTGAAACCAGGTGGAATACATACCCGAACTTTGGGCTGTACGGTAACAGCTTTACACTACATTGCACGTAACATGGAGGCTTATATGTGTGAAAATGTGACAACACGATTATTTTTCAACCTACTTGACACGTGGTGCCTTATTGACTCAGTCTTTTTGCATGAACAGACTTTCTCCACATTTAACATTTCGGTTTACCTAGTGCGCACAACGTGCACTTTTTCAGAATTTTCAGCTTTGGCGACAACTGTATTGCAGTTCAGCATGCGTTGGACAAGGTCAATGAGCGTGCCTGACCATCGGATTACGTCTAAACGTCACTAAGAAACAAGTCACGCTCTCCTGTGTGCCCCCTACATCGGTCACTCCTATTGTTCTCCACGGTGCTCCTCTCGAAGTGGTCAACTCGTTTAGATACTTGGGCTCTTTGGTCACGGAAACGGGTCAAGATTTTGACGAGGTTGTATCACGCGTCAACCGTACCCGATCTGCCTTCTACAGTCTGTGTGCTCCTCTATGGAATAGAAGGGAAATATTATTACGCACAAGGTCCCGTGTTCACCAAGCAGTGGGTTGATCTATCCTGCTTTATGGTGGAGATACAAGGCCTATATGTGTTGAGAACATAAGGCGCCTTGAGGTGTTTGACAATGACTGCCTACGCCGCATCCTTCGTCATCGTCGCGTCGACCGAATTCGCTGCTCCGATCTCCGCCGACGCTGTCACCTGGACGCTCTCCCTCCCCTCCTGCTTCAACGACGACTTGAATGGTTCAGGCATGCGTCCCGGCGTGATGATGGTGAGCTGATTCGTGACCTGCTTGTGGCGACGCCTCCACCCACCTGGCACAACCGTTGCGGAGGGCAGCTGAAAACTTGGACAGCAACATTCAAGTAGGATCTGTCGTCCGTTTCCGGTCCATGCGTCTACGGCATATGCCGGTGGAACTGTGAATGGATGGCGCTCTCGTGTGAACAGGCACAAGTACGATGAACCTGGACAGTTGTGATTTGTGATGCAGTCAACGTCAAAACTAATGCCGGCTCAACCCGCCGAAGGTGAATGCCGTTACAAGTAAAAGTCAGTAAGTTTACAGGGGAAATGGGTGCTGAATTCGACGAAATCCAATTTTACTGATATCCAAGCTTGTTCCTTCGCTATTAAAAGCTGCAAGCCAAATCTTCTGGCTTGTGCATGTTGTACATTAAAAGGATTTTAAAAACAGAACAGTTTTCAATGTATCTTGTAAGAGCACGGAACATTTTGTTTTGCTTTTATGAAATCAAGGTAAGTGCCAATATGACATAATGCATTGTTTTCAGGAAATGAAGAGCGGATTCAGTTTGGAAAATTCTGTTCTGCAAATCTGCCACATTTCTCGCCATAGAATTAATTACTAAGTTTATAAAGCTGCAATATGTTTTACCAACCGGAAACTACAGACGGTAAACAAGCATGGATGTAGGCACACGAAACATGGTGTCCCATTTCTTCGTCAAGCCGTAGGCAAAAGTTGTGCAAACATTTTTTAGCTATGGTATAATGTAAAAGAATAAGGAAATTTGAAACGGAATACCTAGAAGATTCTCGATTCTTAAAGAATCGTAGTTTATATTCCGCCACTCTTTGAATGGGACGTTAATGTTAATATGTATACTGAAAACTGCTCAGTATATATAGAAAAGTCAATTCTTTCATATTCAGCGGAAGCTTTGTTCTTCTCTCTCAGAAAACCAGCACACTTTGCGATTTTCAGTTTGACTGAATCTTCGATAAAGGTAAATTGCGGAGATAGTTGAGGTCTAAATGTCTAAATAAAACACTTTTTACGAAATAAGTTTTTATAGAATGTTTATTAATTGATTGCAGACATGTTATGTTCTGAATAATGTGGCTGACGTTCATTTTTATCGGTAATGAGTTGACATGTTTGGGGGATTCTAATACCATGACCCAGGCAGCCAGGTGCATTAGAAAGAATGTCACAAATCTCCAAACTTAGGTAAACGCGCTTGATAGATATCTTATTTTGAGGTCTTTGATCAGCACAGAATAACTAGTTCTGGTTTATTTGTCATCACTAGTCACATCTACCTTGGCCACAAGATGAGGGAAATCGGACCCTTGATATTTAGTTATTTTGACTTCCACAAGTTCAACCGTTAATTTCGACAAGGTTAATTTTATGGTTGAAAACAGGTTGACGTAGGGACGATGAACTGCGAATGCATTCGTCTTAGGTGACAGTAGATCTGCGATGGCACTCTCCCTCCTTCTCCCATCTGAGCCAAGTGTCAAGACAGAGACAAGCAGGTTGGAGGCGAGTCGGGTGCAGTGGCTGACATGTCCGGACACAAATGTCAGTTACTTATGCATAAAAATGACAGGTATTTTGCTACAGTCCAACCAATTGACTGCCAACACGCTTCAGACTTCCATATTAGGCATGCTCTGTATTTGCAGACAGCTTTACACTCATGTAGTCTCAGGATGAACGCTGTTTTTTGCACATGCATAGGCGCTAACATAGTTTACGTTTTAAACAGTCGTTTAGTAGGTCAAACACACCTAAGACGCCCTCTCATTTGTTCTAGATATTTGACTTTAAGAGAAACGCCTCTATAGATAAGTATAAACAACATGTGTTCCTGTCGTATGAAGCTAGCATAACGCATCAACCGACACCATGCATGCTTTATTTTTCTTCGCTTGTTTTCTACCGTTCCTGTCTGTGTGTGCGAGATGGACCACTAGCGAGGCATACATACTGAAAGCGTTCTGGTACATATGAAAGAAGGAACACAAGAAAGCATATGCCAGTCCCGTCGAGGAACAGCACTGACAAGACGTCTTCTTCAGTATCTTGACTTTATATTTCAAAATAATAGAAGATTCTACCGTGGTCTGGAAACCAAGCAAGTTAGAGTGAATGCTTTCATTGACCTCAAACCGCGCGAATTCGCCGACAGATACATCTGTCTAAAAAGAGCGGCAGAAAACAGGTGGAAAACTCAGTCGGATGCGTTCAACCCCTTCGATGGAAAAATTCCTGCTGGCATCGACTGGCACAAGAAGGGCGTAGTCACACCAGTTAAAGACCATGTCAGATCTTCAATCTTAAAACAAATAAGCAGGGGATTTTCCACCTCATTGATGCTCAGAAGGATAATTTTGTTTTCCTATGAAGCTGCTTGTATTTTATTTGTTTCTGCCATAACTAATCGACTGGGTTCTTTCAAAAAGACGTCAGTGGTCTCGAGTTTGCTTTTATCGGTACAGCTACGCCGAGATTATTTGTTTTTCATCACCTATCTTAACGGTTGGGCAGAACCGGAAACGCTGAGATTCACTTCAAAGGGATAGAAGTCTGCTAGTATAGTGGGCATTCATGGTTGTTTACTCCTTACTTCACAAAGTTTGCTTTGACCTCTCATGGCTGTCAGCTCATATGATTCCATGTTAAAAGAAAGATTACTTTGAATCCAAATCATATATCCTTCAGTTATTGTCTAAGTTCATATGTGCTTAACTACTTTTAACATTAAAATTGTAGTATTTGTAAATGTATGCTCAATTTTGCCATACAACGGCGGTTTGGATCCTGTTGGGCCTTCTCTGCCACTGGTCCCATTGAGGGTGCAGTTCAAATAAAGACCCACAAGTTACTCAGCTTCTCAGAACAACAGCTGGTCGACTGCAGTCGGGAGCAGGATAACCACGGCTGCAACGGTGGTCTTATGAATCGACCCTTTAAATGTGTAATGAAGTATGGAATCTAATCTGAGTACACGTACAACTACACAGCAAGGGTAAGACAAACATGTAGAAGTTTTTACTTTTACCTTGCAAAGGATTCTGCAGATGTTTATGAATACCCATTGTCTTCCTTAAAGTTAACGCCAGGGAAATTCGTGTTTTCGTATTGAAATTTATAAGTGAAGATGTTCCGTGTTTCTCTTGCAGACTAACCTTGGGAGCGTTGACTTGCTTAACTAAAATTGTCTATCAATACTTGAAAAAAGTAATGGGTATACCAGCAGACATCTTTGTCAACTCCTCAATGACGTTATGTGTTGCTACTGAATATTTTAAAGAAATAAACATCGTTTCCTGGAAAATATTGGGACAAATATTATAAAGTGGTGGCTTGCTTAATATGTTTTGAACAAAGTTAGCAGTGTTTACTGGTAATTTTCCGCTTGCAAGGGGTTTACGCTTATGCAAAAGCTGTAAAATGCTACAGTTTATCCATAAAGCAATCCCTTATCGAACAATATCTTCAGAATGTATACTGTACTTCATGTAGCTAACGACAATCCAATTTTTTAAATCAAAAATAAGGGAAATTATACAATAATTTTCCACTCAATATAAATCGTAGCGGACTATAAAATATATTTTTGCGCAAATTGTCGAAGTTTATTCTCCATCCTCACTCATTGCTTTGCGCTCGTAACTTTAAAGGCTAGAAATTTCAATTTATAGGCGAAAAACTGATCTTTCTCTCAGCATATTTTCATTTGACTCACAACTCTTCTTTGGTAACACAATGGTCTTCGAATACCTCTTATTTGGCTTAATTTTTATGTGTGCATTCAAATTAATAAAAAGTTCGAAACCGTTTTTAATTCTGCCTAATAATCCGTAAATAGGAATGCTGAATAGCTCACCGAAGGTCTCCGCCAGTAATTGGTCCTTTTTGTCTATTTGCTGCAAATTGGATTGACCCGTCTGATTATTCACCACAATTTATTTCCGCTTTGTAGGCTCAACCCGGGGCTAGAAAACTATAAATATGGTGCAGCATCCGTTAAAACGTGGGCTTTCGTTTATTTTGAATAATCAAAGAACCAATGAAATGCAGTTTCAATATTTGCGTTGCGTGTTCAAAGATGAGAGATTGATATGTCAAGTACTTAGCTTACAACAGCATGCTAAAAAAAACAAGGAATGCTATAGCAGACAGGATTTCCTCAACCAAAATACGTATAAGGCAGGAACAGATAATCCGCCACCCGAAAAAAGCACGTGACCTTACAAAAAATCTAATGAATGTTGAACATTATGGAGTAATATCCCTTTGCC
>JAYGXS010000003.1:47686757-47700320 GCA_036362985.1 Ligula intestinalis
AAAAAATCTAATGAATGTTGAACATTATGGAGTAATATCCCTTTGCCTAACATTAGAATAAACTCTTACCCTAAACCTGAGACCAACCTTAACACTTACGCTAGTCGCCATAGAACTTGAAGTAAAATCCTGGACGAGATGGATCCCGTTTCAGTGTCGTGCTCTCAATGTGTTGAAATTTGTATTAAGAGGTGTATTTAGATGCCAGTTGACAATGTAGCTAAAGTGTAAAGTGTAATACATTTTGTCTCAATTCAGTTCAAGAGAGGATTTCAAAGTTTGTATAGAATTCAAAGAGCCTGGTTGGGGGGTAGAATCTTTAAACTATTGAACTTATTGAATACAGAAAAACAAAGAAGCATTTCAACTCACGCGTTTTACCTTATTCAGGATGACAGGTGTAAATATAACAAGTCCCTGGTTATTGCCCAGGGCAATGAATCAGCTTTTATACAGGCTGTTGCCGCCGTTGGCCCCATATCCGTCGAAATTGATGCTGATGATACCGGGTTTATGTCTTACAGGTGTGCTTAAAACATACTTAATATTTTCGCTAAAATTTTAGTTCTGCATATAGATTTCTTTTTCGGTCTCTATTCTAGGATTCTTGCTGATATGTGAGGAGAAGTAAAATGTTTTTCGTCGTGATGTCTAAGTCGCAATTATTTGAGTAAAAACAATTAACTTTTCTCTAAATATCTTATTAATATATATATATATAAATATATTTTTTTGCAGTGTGAAGAGAACATTGCATGCCGCTTCTTATATCTCGAAGTATCTTTTTTGACTGGGTTTCACGGAAATCGCACATAAGAGTCCAATGTCCTTCTTTCAAACTGTCCCCACCGTTAATCATTTTATTTCATGAAATGCGGGTTAAAGAAGTCCAAAAGGGTTGTGGCATTTTGACTTGCGTGCATTTTTAGAAAAAAAACTTTCTTCACTTAATGTGTTCCTAAGGCATACGCAACGAGTCATCGCAGAGTCATCGCAAAATCTCTTCTTGACATGAAGTGTACAACTACGTCGCAGTTTGCTTACAGTTCATCTCAAATACCTACCGGTTTAGCCAAGTTCTGTGGGTGCTTCTCAATAAATGGCATTATAAGGATTGACATTTTCTGTTCATTGGACCTTCACTAGATTTTTCAAAAAACTAGCATAGTTGGAGTAAGAGAATTGGATACATTTATTTTATCTTATACATATGAGGTAAAGGTTGTTGAGGAATTAGGTCGTGGATGTGAGTGCGAGGAACAAAACTACATTTATATTTTCCACGCAATCTAATGTTTTCCTCCCCACTGTTAACCATCCCTGCTATCATGTTTATCTGAGGTATGAGGTAAATATTCAATGAGTTATTCGTATGGGCCTTTAATAGAATAAACTTCATTATCACGATCTATAGCTATGGGTCATGCTTTAACAGTGTCTTCTTAGTAAAAGCAAATCGAGACAGAGTTAAATTTTCAGGTAAGGGTTAACTTTAACGTAAGAATTTAACGTTTATATTCGTAGTAGGAGTAAATCTAGGTGTTGCTCGAAGGCAGTACAAATTATGCAGAGGGTTTTGCAGCTTTGAATAACTTCTTTGGTCCACTTTTGAAAACCCCAGCGGCCTTGGTGATATTTGAACTCACGTTGTCCAACGTTTAAGCCAACTGAGTAACAAGTCCTGCAACGGGAGCTGTGAGTGTGGTCACGTCTGCGTTCATTTACCCTTCTAGTTTACTGCAACATATTGAATCTAACAATTATAATAGGGTTAGCTGACTGCCCAAACAGCCTTACAAAAACAAATTTGTCTAGAACCCCCCTGATCCCCACCAAATTAACTTAAGTAAGGGGGGAGTTAGCAGATTTAAATCATTCACTTGGTCCAGTTTTGAAAACCTCGAGCCAACGCAATATAAATTATGATGCTGCATATTTGTCTACAAGTGGCAACTCCTCTAACAGATGCCTTCAGGTTCCGGAGTGTTTTGCCTTATAACCTAGTATCTTTTTATCTTAGAAATCAGTTTTTATCAACCACTTCACATTCAGATTGTAATTCCGCCACTTCTTTACCTAAAAACCTCACAAAAATTGAAAACTAATTCAATTTTGGCTAGTCAATTCATACTACCCAACCACGACACCCCTGGCCGGGCCACACATCACTTTCAGGCTCTTGATCTCTAACTGTTTCAAATATGCAGATAATATTGCCGGCAACCGCAGAGGAGTCTGGAATAACCATTACTGGCTCATTAGTCATCGTCAGCCAGTCACTACCGGACCAAGGCAGCCTCCCACCCAGCTCTCAAACTCGCGACCTACTTGATCCGAGTCAAACGCCCTAACCATTGAGTCGCTAGCTCGTTGTCTTTCCGGGTTAAGTCAGGGGATATTGACACTCATTGATGAGTGTAAAGCTAAGCGAATCATAGTTGGTGGTCTGATGAACGTTCGTCAACGAGTGTCAATATCTTCTAAGCTATTTCGTAAACGCGTGCTGGGATTCCGCTACGCAAGTTGGACTCTTATGCATATTGTCGGATAAAAAACATGGAAATTTTGTAGCACACAGCGTTGGCAGACTTTATAAGAAGAACATATCTAGCTTCTTGCATTAGGACAATATGATACCTGCGGATCGAAGGAGGGTGTAAATGCCGACACTACCTGAAAAGCCCGTTATTCAGGAGGATCACATTAGTGCATAACCTTCAAGTTCTGCAAGCAACTTTCATGAAGAAAATAAACTTGGTAGTTAAGCATATATTTGGGAAGATTATTTTGATCAAATGAGTGGATTTAATAAGAAGAAGAGCTTTGGTTTGGAAATTTGTCAACTTAATTGAAGTTATGTAGCGAAATAGGCATGAATTTTGTCTAATTCATGAGTACGTTTTTACTTAAACAAATTCCCTATGCTTTTAGGTACGAAGGAATAAAACGTTTTACCTATGTGCTATGAAAAGATTCTAGAATAAGTAAAAACGAGAAAATAATAATCCCTTCCAGAAGTGGAAAAGTTTGTGCGAAGTTGATCAAATGGAAGTGAAGCCAAGTTGAAAGAATTGCATTTATTATCTGAAGCAAGCAAGAATTTAAGTTTTGAGAATTATTTTTAGCTATCCTGTGAATTTGTTTGCACAAGATGCAGTACCAAAACGTTTTTTTGGAAATTATATTTAACCACACAGCTGTCCTTGCGCATAAGCAAACGTTGCCATATATATTGCCATGAACTTATGTAAAGATGGCCTTATGAAATGTAAGTCAGGTAGAAATATCTTTTTTTGCAAATTACATGTTCCACTTATATGTTATTAAGAAACGGAACAGGCAGAAGTATAAAAAGTTTTTCAAAAAATGGCCACACTTATGGCTTGTCTTTTTTGCATTCGCAAGCTTGCAAGGAATTGTGGTATTAATCTACTTATGTGGAAAACACTTTTATAAAGAGAAAAGTAAGTTCCTTTATCTGCAGTCAACTGAACCGTTTATCTTTAGGTAAATTAAAGATGTAGTCAAAAGACTCCAATTTCATTGTCACATTATTTTCGATAAAGTTAATATACACGGACATTTTTCAGCCAAATATCTCATCAAAGCCATTTTTAAAGAGGCAATATTTTGTGGAAAGGTTCTATATTAATTTTAAGGAAAAATATCAGAATTCCGTTGCGGACATGATTTATTCTCGACAATGTGGTTTGCTGTTTCTAGGCATTTCTACATATTAGCAACATGGTCACCATTTTAAGAACTTATATCTGAAAACACTTTCTTTTGGTAAATGCCATTTATATTTTTGTTATTTAAAGGTTTTATCGTAGACGTCAAAAAGATGCGCAATTTTTCAGTTTATCATTGAAAAGACTGAAAACTAAGAAAATAATGACAGACTTTATTCGACGAAATTCAATAAATAGTTATTCGCTAACAGTTATATGTACAGAATATTTGAACGAAAGAACAGTTATTTTTATATGAAGAAATTAGTTCCTTTCCTTTTTCAACTTTATACTATATAACTTTTTTGTTATTTATTGTTTTATTGGTTGATTGTTCTACTTTATAGCGAGTTTTTACATCTCCGGAACTTTGGGTTTAGCGAAAATTTAATTTTTCTTTACAATCCTTAAGTTCTTTTTATAATTTCTGGAAGTACTAAATATGTCCAATGTTGTTCATTATCATTTATTGATTTTTGTTAATGCGTTTTCCCTGGTATGCGATGCATAATCAAACATTTACAAACCTAGGCAAGTTATTTGCAGTACTCGCCATACTGTACATGAAAACACGTGTCAAAATATCATATCCAACAACTTGACATAAGATATGCATACTAATGTACTTAATTTCACTTTTTTGAGAAATGAAAAATACCACAATCTGGTTAATGCACTAGCTTAAAGTATAGATATTGTAAGTCCTTCACCTGACAGCTACGTACAGTGCTGCGACTGCTGCATGCAACAAGCCTGAGTTTGTAAAAGTTTAATCATTACTCGCATACTGGCGCGGAGGCAATTAAGAAAACTTGGAAATAATAATGACCAACAGTAGACAAATTTAAAACTTAAAAAATATAAGTAGAACTAAGTGGTCGCTAAGAAAGTAAAAAATGTCTCGATAATCCCCAAGTTCTAAGGACATTAAAAATAGTTATAAATTCAAACAATGAATGAAAATATTTTGTTAAGTTGAAAAATGAAGCCAACCAGTTTTAATATAAAAAGATCTTTCGTTAAGTCAAAATATTTTGTACATATTACTATAAGTGGATAACTTATTGTTGAATATCATGGAATAAAGCCTGTCATCATTTCGCTTGTTTTTAGTTTCTTCACTGAAACGTAGATAAATTGTGCTTCTGTGTGACGTTTACCTCAAAACCTTTAAGGTAAGATAAATATCAAAAGTACTTACCGAAAATGAGTTTTTGGATATTAGTTCTTATGAAGATGGCAGTGTGGATCATATTAAGAAATGCCTCTACACAGCAAACTCTATTGTTGTGTTTGCAGAAAGTCCGCAAGATAACTCGGATACTGTTATTCCTAAAATTAATAAACGAACATTCCTTTATAGGTTAAGTCTTTAAAAAGTGTTTTGCTTAGTTATTCAGCTGACGAATCGCTGTGTATATTAATTTTTTCCAAGATTGTGTCACAAAGAAATTGGAGATTTTTGACAATTTTTTAATTTACCTGAAGGTGAAGGATTCAATCGAACTGGAAACGAAAAAACTTACTATTCCCTTTATACTAGATTATTTTTCGCATGATTAACGTAATTCCACGAACTCTGACGAGGTTGCAAATGCAAAAAGGACCGCCCATATACATGGCATTTTTCTGAAAAACTCATTATTCTTCTGTAAGATACGTAGCTTAATAACGCATAAGCGGAACGTCCAGCTTACAAAAAGTATATTTTTACACGACTTACATTCAATAAGGACTTCTTTACATATCCTTCGCAGAAACATATGTGGACACTGTGCTTATACGCCAAGGTGAGCCGCGTGGTAAAACAAAGCTTGAAAAAGACATTTTTGTTACTTCATTTTGCGCAGAAAACATCACAAGTTATCTCATCATTTTTTTAAATGAAAGTGTAGCTTGATTCTGAAAATAAATTCGATTCCTTAAACTTGGCCCAATTTCATTTGAGCAACTTTGGATAAAAGATTTCAGTTCTGGAAGGTATCATTTTTCCAGTTTTTCTCAACTATTCTGGAATTCATCCATAGCGAAATGATTGGTGATAAAAAGTTTTGTTCTGTCGAACCTTATAGCATAGGAAATTTATTTGGTCTAAACTTACTCATGATTTAGCCACAAATAGTGCCTTCTTCGCTCCACTTCTATGAATTACAGGGCAGTTTCCCAAACTAATGGCTTCCTTATCATTAAATCCGCGGAGTTTATATAAATAACCTGTCCAAATACATGCTTATCTACCAAGCTAAATTTTTTCATAAAAATTGAACGTAGGACTTGCATAGCTGTACTATGAGAACCTTTAAAATTGTAAACAGACAAAAAATAGGTGAGAGATATACGATAATAATACAGCACCTAAGATATTATGCCATCCTATTTCGTTCACAAAACTGCCGGTAGGAAACATCTGCCATAAAAAGTTCAATTACTTTTGTGTGCTTTGTAAAATTTGCCTTAATACGCTCTTGAATACGACTTACAAGTAGATATAAAATTGAAATTTGGAGCTTATTTATGCATAAATGTCTGGCAATTCCGATTAGTAATTTCTTTTTGTTTCAGACGTGGCATGTATTTCAGCAAAACATGCTCATCAATTGGCTTTGATCATGGAGTTCTGGTTGTTGACTATGACACGAAGAAAAGTGGTATGCCCTACTGGCTGGGGAAGAACAGCTGGGGACGCAACTGGGGCGATAATGGCTCCATAAAAATGGCCCGCAGCAAAAGAAACATGTGCAGGATCGCCACGGCCGCGAACTATCCCATTGTTTAATTGTCTGGGTAGAGGGTTGAGGTCTGAAGGTCCTCAAATAATTTCTCCTATTTCATTATGAAAATATTGTTGCCGATTTTCTATTTGATTACTAAAATACAATCTTCGGTCTTCCTGCAAGGTAACTTTACTGTTTTTAACGCTAGCTGGTTGCAAATGAGTGTGAGCTAAGCACTACGCAAGCACTGTATTTCCACGAGTTTTGACGGAATTTATGCCAGGTATTTTTCGACATAGGTTTTTTGCAATTAACCTGTTTTGATAATACAGGGGAATGCTTTTTGGAAGCTGATGTCTAAAAATAAGGACGAATATGATTATCTGTATTCTTTATAATGGTGGACTTACATTTTTGTTAGAAACGAGATTTCGCCGGTCAGACCCCTTATATTTGGTTATGAGCAGAACACGCAAATAAAAGTTCATCTGACATGCAAAGTAAGCTTACGCAAAAATGTTGATGCAAATAAAAAATCAGCATCATAAAGTGAACCTTTTACGTGTTTGGAAGACTATTCCAACCCCGTCTGCTTTTCAGAACAAAAATGACAGTAATAAGCCAGCGGTTTTATCAATCTAATGATCGGCGGCTTTCTTTATGTTCCTAGTAATTTCTGTGAAAGAAGAAAAAATACTACTAGCAAAGTATTATAATTATAAAGTTCAAAAAATTACTTTAAAGGAAGGAACATATTTTGAAAAACTCAGTCCTTTTCGAACAAAAAGACGCAAACTTTCCTGAATCGTCGATAGAACTGCTCATATGAAATTAGGCCTAAATATATTGGCCATGCGTCAGCCGTTTTGGATTTTTTTCTAAAGCAGACCCCTCGCAAAGTACGTAACAATGCAGCGGAAAGCTGATTTTAATCAGATCGTGTATCCGCACTTATGAAAGGTACGACGCGCAGAAAGAGTGTAAATTGGAACCTCCGGATATTTGGACACGGTGTTGATTCTACGGCCTTTTGAATCTAACCCCATTTCGAAGTTATTGGGGAAAATTAGCATTATACTGTGAAGATGGTTATCCACGCTTCCTAAAAAGGTGCGTTTCTGCTCCAGTTATGGGTGTGCTCATACCGCAAAGTGTCGGTTTACGGAAATTGGTGGGAGACACAAATATCAGCGGTTTACTGTGAGCAGACCCTGAACTGCTATCTGAACTAGCAGAAATAGGCGATAGCGACACATAAAAAGGGTAATGAGCGTATAGAGTCATATCTTAGACGACGCAAGTTCTTGTTTTTTTGTCAAGTCACTGTGTGCTGAGGTGTGGTTAGTCTAGTTGCATTGAGTAACGGGTGGCGCGTTTCAGTAGGGCATAAGCAGCTGCCACTGTCTGAAGCTACCGATGAAACAATAGGAAGCTGGTTGATCTTGAGGCAACAGGGCGTTGAACAGAGACGACGGCCGCCGCAAGCATGCCTGTCGACTCTAGATACCAAATAACAGCCAAGACACACACCTGGTCGATTCTGCGTCGTTGTACGAAAAGGGTGCACGAGCGTCAGGTCGTTAGCAGATCCTCCAGCATACGTTATGTTCGCTTGTATATATGAGTAGGCTAGTTTTTCTTTGTAAACAGTTCCTGCTAAATTGAACTTTTCATGGCTTTATCAGACGGTGAGATATCTATCCACAGTTTTTATCTGGTACTTGTGTTAGACGTCTGGGAAAACACTGTCAATATACTCTAGCAGGACATGTGACTGCCAGCCAATGCAAACCTTAAGCACGATAAAAGGATCACAAGCAGCTTGCAAATTAATGAAGCTCCGGAAAGTGTGAAAGCGTTTTCATACATCATCCATCGTCAGTGGCCTGGGAAAATTGTATATAACGTCAAGATTGAATATTTATGCCGTTTTTGTTATTGCTTAAAAGATGCTACTTACGTGATTGAGGTAGATAGCGTTTTTAGTCTCGGGCTTGCTGGTTAACTTACAAGTCATCGGATTTGCTACGTTATGTAATGTTAATCAAAATTAGAAAGCGTGCTTTCCATTTGAACATACTTAGCTAAGTCGATGCATTAGCGCGAATACCTTACGAGATAATTAGTAAGGCGCATTTGGCAGATTTAAGTACTTGATTTGTTTCAATTATGAATGCATCCCATCAAGACCGCCCTGTTTTAAGAACTGAATCAACTGAGTGTTCAGTATAACGCCAACATATTTTGGTCACGACGGGATGCGAGCTTACGATTGAGCTTCTATCAAGACGCCTGCAGATACCTATATCATTTGAAATGTCCGCTTAATTTTTGATGTACTTGAAAATACAAGTATTTTTTATAGAAAAATATACAGCATAAAATTTGTGTACTCCCTTGGAAGAACGTTATGTGTTCAAATTTTATTCAATGTTATCAAGTAAGAGTACGTCAAACCCACATCAGGCATGCTTCCATTTTCGTCATTTTTCATGCATGCTTTTCTGCTATTTATGCGTGACTCGTAAAAGGTAAAGAAATTTGGACAAAAAAATCCTTTCTTCATACAGGCTGCCATACTGTCACCAAAATAAGCATGCTGCATTAAGACAGCGAGCTTTTTTGCGCAAAACATATCATTTGGTTTAAGGGACATTTGCGAGCATTAAAAAATTATGAATTTTATCGAAAATTATCAAACCAAGAAAGGCTTTTACGACAGGTCAGCTGTTTTAAACTGGCAAAAAAAGCAAAATTACGAAGAGTTACAGAAAAGGAAAATCAGGTACTTCTTCAACTTAAAAATTTAAACAGTGCAATTAAAAGCTATGATGACCCATTCTTCCATTCCTATATCTTGACGGGTTTGCCTATTCAGAGTCAACATATGACTAATTGGTCTCCTTATGTGTAAGATGTAGTGTAAATGTGGAAACAGTATACTGTTGATTCAATCGTCAGGGAACCCGTGTAGCCACACTTTAAACAGTAATTAACCACCAAGAATGTTCCTAGAAGTGGTGAAGCAATTTTAATTTTACCTTTTTTTCAATGCAAGGGAGGATTTTATGCCTTCAGTTAAGTTTCCGTAGAATTTGTCTGAGGGCTTATTATGCAACTCCTTTGTTCAATAACGGAAGGAAATCACAATGCGATTCAAATTGTGTGCTTCACTTACCTGAATGTAGGATTGTTAATTTTAAATGCCAGCCGTCACTAGCTGTCGCCAATATCAATCAATATGTGTGTAGGAGACTAAGCCAGAGCATTACAATTATCACGCCCACTTCCGTACACCTGTGATTGACTGGTCCAGAAGGAGGTAGAGTTACGAAGTCACGTGCGCTTTGCGGGCTCGGCACCAGCGCTACAGCTTCCCCCCAGACACCGAGCAAAGTGAGGGGTTGACAGTGTGGGGAACGATGTGATGCATGAGTAACGCCAGTGCATATGCCGATTTAAGGGCGTGCCGATGGCGGCAGATGGTCCTAGAAAATGGGACAAAATTCAGAGGTGCAGATTGAGGCAACAGTCAGAGGGCTTGTTGAAGTGATCTCCTCAACGTGTGCCAATGAATTTGCATGTTGATGTGAGAAAAGAGGGTAGTTGCGGCATAGCGCATCCCGGTAAATCTTGAGACAGACGAATCCGTCACTGAAAATCTTCCAAGATATGACAGATAGTGGAGCATGTCAAACACAGTCGAGTTTTGTCGAGTTAAGGACAGAAAGGGGTTTCACTTCTAGAAAAAGTAACGAGTTAGGATGCCGGTGATGTTAAAAGTAAGCGTCCGGGAACAGAGAAAACAGCCAATGTTTGTGAGGTTGAAGGAATACTCTCAAATTATGATTGGAATTACGTAACTCTATCTGGTTGATGATTGGGGCTTCATTCGTCACAGAGTGTGGATACTTGCATTTTCCTAACGATGGACACGATGAGTGATACAAGAAAAAGCAGTCGGATGAAGAAGAGTGGGATGTTTTTGACGTTTGCATTTAGGCGCGTCAGAAGGTTGCGAATTGATCATGTCGGGGTCATTAATTTGTAGCTATCTAAGCCATTAATACGCTCAGAGTACTACAATTACCACGCCCAGCTCCGTACAGAAAAAAGAGGAATAAGAGCAGTAGAAGTTATTCACTGTGTACAGAAACTCAATGGTGATCTGAATCCCAGACGCGCGGCAGGCTCCGGTCCCTGCATGCACGCGCGTCTGTCTGTTAGTATGCTGTGAGCGTAAGTGAATAAACCGAATGCAAGAGTTAGTCACTGGATATTTTATCAACTACTTGTCCAATAGAAGTCTGCGGCACCTGTGATTGGCTGGCCCAAAAGGAGGTAGAGTAGCGAAGTCACTTGCGCTTTGCGGGCTTGGTGCCAACGCTACATGTGGACCTGCCGTCGGGCGAGGCGGAATTTTTTCAGTAGGCTGTTGCAACTTCTGGTCCCGCATCTGTTGCAGTGGACGCCAACGATCGAGGATTTAGGTCCTGCAGATCAGTTAAAAACAAAGACTATCATTGCCCGAAGCCGAGCGTTTGTTAACATTTGAGCATACTTTTATCTTCCGTTGTCTGTATCTAAGTTAATTTTTCTCATTGAGTAGATATAATGAAAAGTCTGTAAGTGCTCAGATGCGCATGATTCACCGATCATGTGCCGCTGCATGATTAGTTTTGAGGGGTATGACTCATCAATGGAGCCCCCTAAAGTTCACCTGATTTTTCTGGGACAAACCTTTGCTAAGTTTCATCCTGCTTTTATATTTTCCGAGGTCTTTAAGAAAATCCGAAGGTTGATGCTTACGTCCCCCTATGGGGGTAAATGCAAAAAACCTTTATCCAACGGTCTTGTTAACATCAACAGTTTGGTCAAAGGCAGCTAACGTTGCAAATTGTTTTGTAAACCTCAAGTCTCTCTTTGACTAATTTGCAGGAAGGACAAGTTCCTGAAATAAAATTTTACGATTGGCGTTTTAATTTTAATTTGGGCGCACTGCTTTCTCATCACTTTCTGTGGGGGCAAGGTAATTTCGAGAGGGTATGTCGTGACCGAAATCTGAGGTAGTTGATAAGTGTAGACTTAGTTTTGTAATTCTGATTTTCAGACTGAATCTAAGACTTAAAAAGTTTATTAAAAAATCTACATGTATTCGAAAAAAAGAAGCAGAATTTTCTGCTTAATATGATCAAAGAAAATATAATATATTTGCACGTGGTGTCAAAAATATCTTTAAACCAAAGCAAAAAAGATTCCAAACATCTATACTGGCACTGAAAAATTTGAGCTTACATCAATAAAATTCAGCTGAAACAAATTCTAATTGGTCGCATTTCGGCTAATTGTAGCACAATAATACTCAACATGCATACTGCAAGAAAACACAGTTTGGCGGCCATGTCTTCACATTTTCTTTCACCAAATAACGTAAGTTGTTTATACAAAACTTGTCGAAAAATGGTGCGAATTAGGGATAGTAAGAATATGCAAGTAGGCTTTTATTATCTTTACTGGTCACCCACAGACGGCCCCATAATAAATCCATACCCCTGTACTATATGAAGCGTATCCTCATTTTTAAGGTGTACCTCTTCTTGTGCTCTACGCCAACCCTTCCTCGTTTTCCACTAACATTAAAACCATGAGTGAAGCCGGAGACAGGCTGCAATATTGGTGGTATTGATTCACGCGCCCTTATGCGATGCTTCATGACACGAACGATCTTAACTGTATAGGGTCTAAGCAGTACTTGTGCTCAACACGATGAGTATCAAGTCGAATCTGGGTTTTTGGAAAAACGATCCCATTGCGGACAGAATCCGGCGCTGCTGCCTCCGGCAACAGAGTACCTATTTTGACTGCGTTCTGTCACGCCTAAGTGATAGTGAGACGGTGTTGACAGCTGTTTTTATGATTTTTGAGCAGTTTCGAATTGGTGCGAGCCAGGCTGGTATGAGGAATTTGACTGTCGGACTGTCGCAAGTCTAGTTGCGAGGAGACCAGATTTGAAGTGTGTCGGCGCAGGACTTACCACACGCGTCTATAGTGTTCTTTATGTGAGTCAGCCTTGAAAATCGATTGGTTAACTGGAGAGGGATAAAGGCGTTCGCATGTCCGCATTCACTGGCCATCACAAAATGTTGAGCATTTGAGCAGTTTGTGGCACCTGCGATTGGCTTTCCCATGGGCGACTGAGATTACCATCACAATTCTTCATGCGTGACGTGACGCGGGAGAAGGAAAGGCGCTTCGGGACTCCTAAAGCCTAGTGAGCCAGAAATGAACATTACAGTCTCCCTTGTCTTTGGCGGTAATGGCATGCATTATCATTCACAAAACCCTATCTGCATCATAAGGGGAGTTAGCTGTATTATCAGGAAATTTTAAGAAATATTGCGCGTCAAAACTGGAGTTATTGTTTATTTTAAAAAATTAACAAGCAACATAAATTATCATCCGCTGCCCGGAACGCGTGTTAAAGTCTGTAGTGGTATTCTCTTAAAGGAGGCGGAACCCGGTTTGGTGGGCTCGGGAAGCAACCACAATACATTTCTCAGGTCTATCAGGAAGCCCTGTGAACTTTCAATTTCACTCTGCATATGTTTTCAGTCAACGCAGAACAAAAGCCGATGAGCTCACTGTGCCCTTCAGAGCAGAGTATTACGTTCAAATAAATTAAGAAGGCAGCTGTTGAATCAGTCAGAAACTATCAGAATCACTCAGTGTATACAGTGAGTTGGCGTGTACAAAATTAGACCGCCCTTAGAACTAAAGACATGAACAAAGATGTGAGTTCAGTGAATGCACATACCTTCCTTACAAAGTTGGTTACAGATGAGATCATTCACGCTCCGCCTACTTGATTTCGTTTAGGCTGCTAAATTTGATCAAAAAGGGAACATTGCATCTTGCCATCTAAAGAGCAACCACCAGCAATGCATGTATCGTTGCGAAATATTCCAGGCACCATAGGAATAGGTTTATGGTTAAGGTTTCAGTCCAGTTTAGGGCTAGGTTCATGGCTAGACTCAAGGTTGTCGTTAAATTAATTTAGGGCCACTGTTAGAGTTGTGTTTAACTTTAGAGTTAGCAAATGTTTAAGATTAAGATTATGG
>JAYGXS010000003.1:47700330-47912037 GCA_036362985.1 Ligula intestinalis
ATATCTGAAGCAAAGCCTGGTGTGTCCTGCTGAACCGCTACATGAAGACAGGAATGTGAAGATCCTACATAACACTCATTTTCCGAATTGACACGTTACTTCCCTTTGCAGATTTGATCAGATGGACCACAGCCTAAAGTTGTTAGTTGGCTTGCACTGCATCTAACGCACTCTCTTACCCCTTTCTTAATAGGCACGCATTCATAACTTAGTCAAGAAGATCGCAGGTGGTAATAGGTTCAGCTGACCGGCACGACCGGTACGGCTCCTAGATCGGCTGCCATGCCCCGCTTGGATCTCACTAAGTGGGATGGTCAAAGAGGCCACAATAAAAGGAACCATTCCACTCTGTCTCTGGTTTCGTCAATCGGCCATTTTTTCAAAACAAACACAAGACTGACTTTGCAGTCCTACTTATCTCAACAGTTGGTAGCCTTCCAACTCACGGTGTTAAGCGCACTGTGATAACTTCTAGCCACTCAGAAGGGTGTTTGACTTAGGGAAATGTTCTTAAGTGTCAACATTACAGTGTATATTCGTATTCCTTGCCTTAAGCAACTGACTGAGCCGGTCAGTTAACTGATCACTAAAATCCTGACAGCATTCTGCAAAGCTCTTGCAAGCGGTCGGTTGAGGAGGTTTTATGACTAGTCAGGCACTATCAACCATAGAACCTGCGCAGCACAGAATAAGCACTTCTCGGTTATTTGCCATCACTAGTCAGATTTATCTTGGCCGCAAGACGTGGGAAATCTGACACTCTGTATTTTATAATTCGGACTTCCATAAATTCAACCGTTAACTTCGAAAATGTCAATTGTATGCGCCAAAACATGCTGAGTCTAGTGTAAAGACAGAGACAAGTAGATTGGAGGTGAGTCGAGTGCACAACTTGATAGGTCCGGACACAAATGTCAGTTATTGATGCATGACAATGACAGTAATTTGGCTACAATCCAACCAACTGACTTCAAACACGCTTCAGACTTCCATATTAGGCATGCTCTGTATCTGCAGACACTTTAACACTCATGTAAGTTCAGGATGAACGCTGTTTTTTTGCACATGCATAGGCGCTAAGATAGTTTACGCTCTGGCCAGTCATTTTGTAGTTCAACCACACCTAAGACGCCCTCCCATTGGTTCTAGATATTTGACTTTAACAGAGCCACGTATGTAGAATAGTTTAAAACAATACCTGTTCCTGCGGCATGAAGCTTAGGCTGCCACCGGCATCATGCATGCTTTATTGCTCTCCGCTTGCTTTCTACCACTCTTGTCTGTCTGTGCGGGATGGACCAGTGGGGAGACATTTTTAATGAAAACATTCTGGTTCACCTGGAAGAAGGACTACAACAAGGAGTATGCCAGTTTCGACGAAGAACAGTTCCGACAAGAAGTTTTCCTCAACAATTTCGAGTTTATCCTTCGACATAATGCAAGATTTTACCGTGGTCTGGAAACGTATAAATGTCGAGTGAATGCCTTCAGTGACCTCACATCGCGTGAATTTGCCGACAGATACCTCTGTCTGCGGAGAACGCCTGAAAACCTGTCCAACAGTCTGTCGGCTACGTTCATCCCCATCACTAGAAAACTTCCTGACAGCATGGACTGGCGCGAGAAGGGTGCAGTCACACCAGTCAAAGATCAGGTAAGATCTTGAATGCAAAAAACGTAGAAAAGGCTTTACCGAAACACGGATGCTCAGAAGGTCCATTTCCTTTCTTTTGATGGATCTATTTTGATCTTGTTGATGGATGCAATAAATAATCCGAAGTGTTTATTGCAATGACAAATGTTACGAGTAAATACAATAGGCAAACCTAAAATTTAAAGCTTGTGAGGATGCCATTTAAAGATCAGTTAGACGGGGTACACTGCTTTCCATAAAATACGAAGGGCATTTTTCCGATGCCTCTCTTTCCTTCTCAGACATTAGTGGGAAGAATAAGCCCCAAAGCATGCTGCAGAAGACCGTTTAAGTATGAATACAGCGAATAAAATAATCTTCAAACAATCCTCCAGGACTTCGAATTTGCTTGAATTAAGAATTCAATTCTGGGACGGTCGAGGTCTTCTATAGATTAAAATGTCCTAATCAGGATGTCTGCTCAACAGCATGCTAGGCGCCAGACGGTGGCTTGAACGTGAGTTATCTTATCTTGAAGGCACAATTGCAACGAACATGCACCACATCCACCCTGTGCCGGTGACAAAGCACTTTTAAGGCGACTAAAGGTGGGTTCCGTTGCGGCACTTGACAGTCCGTCTACGTGCGACACACACAAGATGGTCTCTCAATACGCAAGGCCTTTTCAAAAATGAAGCAAAGCTGTTTGAATTCTGCGGAGGTCCACGAAAATCGCATTCGGCATGAGTTGTGGTACCTGCCATACAAATGCGAGTCTGGTTATGAGAATTGAGTAACGTGGTTGGTTGTCAGCATTCCAGGCCGCAACTTTAAGGACGCATTGGTAACTCCAAAGCTCCTCACATTAAGTTTAGCGATGAAAGCGCTGCAGTGTCGCCGAGATGAAGCCTTCTTTTAGCACCCAGTGATTCATGGTTTGAAGATTTCTACGGTGGATGGCCATTTAAATTATTACGTAAGGTTCTCAAATACTTCACAATTACTGCATTGTATACGGTTGTACGAAAACAATTGTTTAGTAATAATAAAACAAGACAGATTCCATGTGTTCCGTCTAATTTTCTGTACGTTTCTCTGTTGGCGTGTGAAACTTCCAATCACCAGAGAAGTTGCTAATCTTGAGCGGAGCACGTGTTGCAGTCCCTGGTATTTTACGACCGTTGATTCATTCAAATAAGCATTTTTGAAAGCAAGAGGGGCAGAATCACAAACACTGAAATTCATTTCAAAGGCAAGGAAGTCTGCTTACATTGTTGGCGTTCACGGCAGTATACAGCCAACATCCCAATCTTCGTGGTAAACTCTCACAGCTGTAAGCTCATATGATTCCATGTTACCAAGTTAGATTATATCGAACCCACATCAGAGATGCCTCAATTATTGTCCTATTTAATGTGTGCTTAACTGGTGTATACGCCAGAATTATATTATTTGCAAATATACACTCAATTTTACCTTACAGGGGCATTGCGGATCCTGTTGGGCATTCTCTGCAACCGGTGCCATTGAGGGTGCAGTTCAGATAAAGACCCAGAAGTTACTCAGCCTCTCAGAGCAACAGCTTGTCGACTGCAGTCGGAGCCAGGGCAATCACGGTTGCAAAGGTGGTCTTATGAGTAGCGCTTTTGAATATGTAATGAAGTATGGACTCGAATCCGAAGAGAGTTATAATTACACGGCAATGGTAAGTCTCGCGTTAATTGAAACGGGACTTTAAACATTGATATAGGCTGAAGATATGTATGACTGAATTGTTTCGAGGTTCTTGTATCCTCTGACTTTGTATCGAGTAATACCCTAACGTCAAATCTCAATGATAACATAAATCAGCATTGCACGGAACAGTCAAAAATAGTAAAGTGCACAGACTAAAGATGCATAAATACAGTAAAAAAAGGTTAAGCAGTTGTCGCTTACATGATTTCAGACGAATAGAAGTCGTCAGTTAGTGGGAAATAAAGATACTACAATAACGGTATCTCGGCTCAATGGCGCTGCCAATGACACGAGCCGTTAGGCGGGACAGAGGCAAAAAGAGCAGACTGTGAAAATCTCTATGCTCAGTTCTCGGGAAGTATAGAGGTTTTGGTGCGTTCAAATGGCATTTTTGCAGCCAAAAACTTATTGAACACGCGTGTTTATTCGAGTTGAAGTGGATAAAAAGGTTTCAGGTCAGTCAGGTGGAGACAGCGGTCTGCGCGCAGTCGTTTGATGGGGAGACAGGGTGCCTTGAACAAAAGGGGATGGACAGCTAGCATGAGTAAAGGTAGGGATTCAGCTCGTGGGGGAGGGGCGGAACAGAGGAGCCTCATATTTTTTGGAAAAGGGAGAAATGGTATCTAGGTCAGACATAGAGTACGTGCCAGAATTCGTGCAACATGCCAACATGTGCAAATCGACATCAACTCAGTTTGTAGTTCTGATTATTGTGTAGTCTATTTGGAAGGCATTTCAGTCATGATCGTATGTCAGCTTTTTAACGAGCTAATTTCTGACCGCTGAAAAATCGTATGTGCTGTAAACATGAACTACTTAAATAGTATGCATTTTGTTTCATTGATTTTGACTGCCTTTAAAAATTCAAATATATCTTGTGGAAAACGTACACGAAATATTATTTTTTGTACTCGTTTGGTTGGAAGTTATGTCTTCTTTGATTTGTAAGCTTAAGGGATGGGTATTTTTTGGTTTAAAAAAATTCCTAATGATGAGCTTTTTACGATTGTGAGGCGTTCATTCATAATACATCGTATCTTCAATTAATTATTTCTGCCCATACTGTATAAAACATGTTCGACTCCTATTGCAACGTTGTATGAGAACTATGTGACTTCTTCCTTAAGGTGTAGGCAAAGGCTTACTTTTACTGAAATAGAATGTGCACCATGCGCAGTTATTCAATCTTGGATTCCAGCGTAGCGGTTAGTAGGTTTCAAAATTATTGGGCAACTTAGAAACTTTTTCAAACTAAAAGGTACCCTCTCTTTAAATACAAAAAATTAAAGAAGGCGTAATTTTCTACTAAATGATTTCAAAAATATTTTTTTGTTTCCCTTTTCCATAAAATATAGTTGAATTTATAAAGTCCGTCAAAATAGAAAAATAATAGGCATACAATTTAAGGAGTTACTTTGTACAGTATTTGCGTTTTGTTAGTGAGCAGAATTAAACTAATTAAAAAGCTCGCAACCTATCATGACTGAAATAACTGCAGAATGGATTGCACGGTAATCAGTATCGCAAACTGAGTCAATGCCGACTAGCGAAAGAGTATCAACCTTTTACATATGTTGGTGGGTTGCACGAATCCTGACGCCAACTGTTATTTTATTGCAGAAAGACACGGAGACTTTCAGAATTCTTCAGCTGAAAACAAGAGGATGTTGTTTCCACAACTTTACTTGTCAAGGAAATATTACTAATAGGTATCCTCGGTATTGGCGCTGGTTCCTTTAACAACCTCAAGCTTACCACGTATCTCCGAATGTCTTTTTGCCAACAAAATTTAACAATGACTCTGGTTGCTCAATTTACTGTTGCTTCAGTCCACTCGATTTGGGTTATAAAACTAGAAGTATAAGCATCGTAGACCATAATACCTCCAAGGAGGATGCGGAAAATTTATGATGTTTTCTTTCCTGTGAGAAAGATTTGCACAGACAAAGAAAAAATAGTCCCATGAATCACTATACACAGGCCTGTAGTTATGGCAGTTTTTGAAAGTGCTTTTTGATTTGCGTATTTGAAATCAAGTCAGAATTTTGTTTTTGACCGCCATTCTCCAATGCCTACAGTATAAGTGACGATTCTTGGAAATCTAAGACTGCTTCTCGAGTCGCATAAAATGGGGTCATAATGTTATTTTTGATTAATAAGTGGTCTTTATCTTTCACTATTGTTGCTCTCGTGTATTCTGTGAGGCTAAAGCTTTCGATATATACCATAAACGGAAACTGTTATTGAAATGGAACACGTAAAATGTTTAATGTTGCAGAACTGTAATCGGAAGGTACAAAGTGACCTTGACCATGTCTGAAGGCGTGATGGTACGCAGTGCTGTGTTGGTCAAGCTCCCTTTTAAGCGTCTATGGGTGGGAAAATGACATCTTTCACTGATAGAATATGATAGGCCTTTATCACTTCGTTTAAGCAGTGAAATCTCGTTGTTTTTAGTCTTCCCCGTTATAAATTTTCCCCGCAAAATTCGGCGATATCTTACTAAAAGTTATGCGTCAACGTTGGACCTCTACCTCTTACGTTATCATAAATGAGTCTACGCGCTTTCATTTTCTCTCCCTATTTGGCCAGCTTTCGAACGCTTTTTACTGATTGCATCCAGTCCTGCCCAATAATCCCCACAGAGCTTTCATTTTTACGCAGGTCCCACTCGCGTTTGATGTTCAGAAATGTTTTCATCAACTTTCTCAAAAGTCATCCCCGTTAAGCAGGAAATGTTAGCACTTACGACCACGCTTATACATTTGGCCATAATTATATGCATTTGTACGCTATAGAGGAAAAACCACCGCATATTTGCATATTTGGTGCTATTTTGGAGTTTTTCTATTAATTTGTTTATAGAGTTTGCAGAGAAGTACTAAGCAATGGCGACAACATGAAGAAGCGCATTTGAATAAATAAGCAAAGACAATAAAAAGAATTTACATAAGTTCAAAATATAAGCCTATGTCATTAAATCGTATGAAGTCCCGTACTCTTCCCTTTACCGCAGAGAACCCGTATGGCTACGGTTTAAGTTGTCACTAACCATGAGAAATTCTTCCAGAACTGATAAAATCAGGGTTTTACTCCCAATTTTTATGTTTTTCTTTTTAAATGTTATGGGTGATTTCACCTTGTTGCGCGGATTTCATAGCTTTTGACTGAAGAATAATCATGTAGATGTTCCTCTCAGAAATAAATAAATTCCGATCTGATTTTAATAATTCGCTTATTTACTTGAATGTAGGACGGCCGATGCCGATACCATTCATCACTGGTGGTTGCCAATATCAGTCTCTATCTGAAAACCATTCCAGGCAGCGAGGAAAGTCTTCAGAATGCCGTTGCAACCGAAGGCCCCGTATCTGTTGCCATTGACGCTAGCGATCCAGGATTTATGTCTTACAGGTCAGTCTACTGCAAAAAACGTATTATTATCCAATTTGGAACGTTAATTATGACCTGCAGGGACATTTTAATTCTAAGTAGCCTGTATTTTAGCATATTTTCTCCAACTATAGTATACATAATGAAAAGGTGCTATGCGCCCAGTAGTGCATGATTCGCCAATCTCGTGCAGCTACGTGGCTCAGCAGTGGACTTGTATTACGTTCACCTTTAGTTATCTAGTACAATAATAATACAGGTATCCGTTATGTATTTATAATTTCCGAGATCTTGAAGAAAATCCGAAAGTTGATGACTATGTCTCACTTATTTGAGTGAATGCAAGCGTCCTTATCCAAATGTCTTGTTAACATAAACAGTTCGGTAGTATGCAGTTACTTTTGTAAGCTGATTCGTAAGACTCTATTATAAGTCTTACTTCAATGGAGGAAAAACTGGAGTTAACACTCTTTTTTCGAGGCCCTCCTGTTAAAGTTCCTTCAATTTTGGCGATGACAAATTATGGAAACCAAGCATTTGTCTAATTTAGATAATAATAGCGGACGACTTGAGGTTTAATCAAGTATATACCAGCTCCGATGGTACAGTTTGCAATAGTGTCATGAGTTACTTACAGTCAATTATAGCAAATGACCTAGGTCCTGTACTGTCGTGGTCCAGAGATGAGGGAGTATTTGAGCCGATAGTTAGCTTTGGTTTTTTATAGTTATTGATCTGAGAGTCTGAAGCCTTTCGCCAAAGCAATCTGCATGGTTTGCCTTATATTTTGAAGGAAAACCAGCAGGCTTAAGCCGAACTCGGAGGTCGCCAGATACCAAAGAATGGTCCCTCGCTGCTTAATGTGATAAAAGGAGATATCTTTTTGTTGTTAAAGCTATAAAAGATGATAAACGTAACTAAAAATGTTCAAAACATCCTTCTTAGCAGTGAAAAATGCGGTCTTGAGTTAATCTTCAGTCAGGTGAAGGCAAAGGCTGTAAGCGTTAGGGAAGCCTAAGGTTGCTGCATCTTTTATACTTCGCTTGGACACGAATATGCTTACCCCTGTACTATAGGTGACGTTGTCTCACCTTTCATGGCGTGCCTCTTCCTGTACCCTATCCCCACCGTAACCCTTCTGACACTTACATTAACACTCTGGTATTAAGCGTAAAGCAAGGTGTTATGTGGCTGATATTCATCCCCATGGCCTTACAGCATTTTCTGGCACAGACGCCATTGTGTTTGTAGGATCTACACATTGTCTGTGCTCAAAGCAGCATAAGCATCAAGCCAAATCCGGAAGTTGGAAAAAGACAGAAGGTGCCGAAATGAGGTTGCTATTGTGCACAGAATCCGGTCGTTGTTGACTTATGTAACTGTGGCCACTGGTATGACCAGTGGTGGTGGTGGCGTTGATTGCGTGCAGTCATGTCTTAATTAATGAGACAGTTGTGGCAACTGTGGAGCAAGTTCATGTAGTTTCCCATTGGTAAGGTGCATTGCCCGAGGGGGGGAGGGTTTGTCGAGCACAGAGGACCATGCTGCGTCGGCCAATGGGTGGCGTATTAAGTGGGCTTTAATTGCGTCTATCTGGACGCATAGGTTTGCGCGAGTGACGATCGGTCAAGTGTCTGCAGGTCAGGGAGTTTAAATGCATGCGCTCGAGGCAGTTAAAGTTGAAAAACAAAGTCAAGCAGCACTATTAGCTGTACACGACCGATTCCGCTAATGGCTTTGTCATTCTGAAAATCTCCCCTTTTCATCAACCTGTTCCAGATTTTAGACGCCCGTTACGATGCGAACGAATGGATTTTATTATTTTCGGCAGTGTAAACTAATTTTGCACGATATTTATTGATGAAGGCCACATCACTACAGGATTCGTGGCATAATTTCCCATAATTCTTTTGAGTATTTCTGCAATTTGATAATACGAATTACTATTCCATGAAATTTACCCTGGCCTGCTCACATATCGTTTTGATTTGAACAAATCACTTAAGTATATTTTCAATACTGGGTACTGTGAAGCTTAATCTCGCGATAATTCTGTCACGTTAGGATGCTGGCCTTTGAACCAGCCTCTTTCTGATCAATAACAAAAAGGAAGCTGTGTAAACCGTTGACTTTTTAAATGGCATGAATTTATTCCATAAATTTTCAGTGCTTATATAAATTTTATAGAGATCCCACACTAATCGATTATGGCAAAATAGCTTGTGTAGCCCCATCCAGGTTTTTATAACCCGTCTACTGTCTTACAAGACTGGTGAGATGTTGGGGTGTACAGGTGGGGAAGAAGGATGAGTAGTGAATAATGCATAGAGAAATAAGTGTAAAAATTGCCAAAATTTAATTAAATGTGTTAATTACCGGCGCTATATAGAGCTGGCATAGAGCGCGCAAAACAAAAATAACATACTTTTAGCAGGATGCCCTATATTGTAGCGTCCGAGGCGAGTAGGGTACACTTGTTGCACGGTTACGGATTCGGTATCGGCGGTTTCCGTTCGACGGACTTCCTGTCCTCGTACTCCTTTCCTATTTGGGGTTCTTCATCATCACAAACATATGCACTTGAACTAGATTGTCGGCTCATATCCGAAGAATATAAGTGGTAATAGGGAAGTTATGTTTATTCAGGAATACAGGTGATCGAAGGCGTAAGCAAGGGAGTGAGTGTAGGATAATGTTATAATGAAGGGGAGTATGAAATAGAGTATAGAAAAGTCGACGAGGATGGGACTTAACGGAGTCGGGAAACGGCGGCGTGCGACGGTCGTGTCGTCCAATTAGCGTCCTGGTAACATCAGAGAAAGGCAGGTGACATTAAGGGTATCTAGTAAAACAAGGGAAGTTCGGTTTGGGTCGTTACATAGCCCCCCTCTTAAGGTATAGCACTGTCCTCAGTGCTTGTGGTGATAGAGGGTGATGGAAATGTGACCTCCAAGGCGACTGGGGGACCTGGTCGGGTGGGACGATCGTGAGGGTGTCTGGTGTACATATGGGAAGCTGGCCACGGTACGGCTTGAGTTTGTCGAAGTGAGCCGTAAACGAGGGGAGGGTGGGGTCGATGGCGTCGCGGAGTAGTAGGGTTGTAGAGAAAAAAGTGTCGAGTACGGTGAAGGGTCCTCGCCAGGGGTGGTGGAATTAAGCGGAGGTTCCGCGAGTATGATTTCGGTTATAATACATCACCAGGTCGCCGGTTCGGTATAGTGTGCCTGAGATGCGAGTGTCGAAATGGTCTTTTTGGTGGGTTGCTGATGCCCCAAGCGTGTTGTGTGCAGCATTGTGAGTGCAACGGATAACCTCTTGGAGCTGGCGGGCGTAGCTATTAGGCGTAGTAGGATCCGGGGAGGGAAGTGGAAAACGGAGGTCGACTGGAAGCCGGATCTCACGACCTGTCCACATATATTGTGGGGTAAACCCTGTAGAGGCGTGAACGGACCCGCGGTAGGCGAGCATACAACGGGGTAGATGCAGATCCCAGTCGTGTTCGTGGCCGTCTTTAGAGAACGCAAGCAGAAGGTTATGTATGGTACGGTTCGTCCGTTCGACCAGACCATTACCTTCTGGGTGGTACGGGGTTGTGCGGGTTTTCTGGATTTCGAGTAGGTCGCACATGTCCTTGAGGAGTTGTGATTCCAAGTTACTTCTGCAGTTGGAATGGAAGCAAATAGGAGTTCCCCAACGACTGATCCATGTGCGACTGATGGCGTTAGCCACCGTGGCTGCTCTTTGGTCAGTTAACGGGATGGCTTCGACCCAATTGGTGAAATAGTCGACCATGACTAATATGTATTCTAACCCTCGATAGGATATGGAAAGCGGGCCGATGATGTCAAGGCCAACTCGTTCAGCGGGGAATCCAGTGGTCATGGGCTGTAGGGGTGCTCGGGGAGCTGTATTGGGTGATTTTAACGAGGAACAAATTGCTCACCCTTGAGCATGCGGCTAGTTCTGTACGGTGTTGGCCACAGTGTCCTAACTCCGAGTGCAGGTCCGTTTGGACACCTTCGATGAGGCAACCTGGGACTATCGGGTGTAAGTGATGGGAATTTCTGTCTTTATAAAATAGTACTGCTTGTTTGAGCCAGAGGTTCGGCCACTGGTTCAGCAAAGGCGGGCGTTCATACTAGACCCGCGCATTTCTTGTTCGTTAGGTTTCCGCCGTTATTCAATCAGGTGACGGTAGATGATGGCCGTGTCGGGAGCACTAGCTTGTGCCGTTGACCATTCGTAACGGGTGGTTTCTGCTAAGTGTACGGCGTGGACCGATTCTGGGAGAATGGCTGCGACTGTAGTGTCGGTGATGGGAAAACGGGAAAGTGCGTCGGCGTTGCCCTGTTAAGTGGCCGGGACGGAATTTGGGTTTGAAATCAAAATCCTGCATGAACTCTTGCCACCGGGCGAGCTGATCCACGCGGTCTTTGAAGGTTTGGAGCCATTTCAAATCGCGGTGATCGGTACGCAAAATAAAACGTTGAAGGAAAACGATAATCGCTAGGAGTTCCCTGCGGAACGTGCTGTAATTGCGTTCAGACTTCGTTAAGGTTTTGCTGGCGAAACAAATAGGATGCTCAATGCCGTGGGAGTCGTTCTGTGACAACACGGCACCTATGGCAAAACCACTGGCATCGGTGTCCAGTATAAATGCCGGAGCATCTTTCTCGATGTTTGGGAGTGCTAACAGGGGCGCAGAGCATAGGGCCGCTGGAAGGTCGGTAAAGGCGGTCGCGCATTCTCTGGACCATTTGAACACACGATCCTTTTCCGTCAATTTGTGGAGGGGACCGGTGCTGATTGCAAAATGTCGAATGAACCGACGGTAATAATAAGCGAGACCGATGAAACTCCGTACCTCCGTTTGGTTAGTTGGCACTGGCCAAGTGCGAATGTGCTTGATGTGGTCGGGTAGGGGTGCGATGTGTCCGGGGGATAGCTGGTGACCAAGAAATTCCACTTCGGAACGAAGAAAAAATCATTTTTTCGGATTCAGCGTGAGACCGGCATCGTGGAGTGCCTCCAGTACAAATTTTAAATTCTGATTGTGCTCTTCGATCGTATGGCCGAAAACGATAATGTCATCTAGGTAAACTAAGCATTTATAAGGTATCAGAGGTCGTAGAACCTGGAACATCAGCCGCTGAAACGTCGCTGCCGCGTTGCAGAGACCGAAGGGAAGTGTATACAACTCCAATAGTCCTTGTGGGACCGTGAACGCTGTCTTCTGTCGGTCATCTGGGTTTAGTTCGACTTGCCAGTATCCCGACTTAAGATCTAGGGTCGAGAACCATGAAGCCTTGCGGAGTGAGTCTATAGTGTCGTCCAGCCGGGGTAATGGTAATGAGTTGCGTACGGTAATTGCGTTAAGGTGATGGTAGTCAATGCACAAGCGTAGAGAACCGTCTTTTTTTGGGACTAAGGTTATCGGCGAGGCCCATGGGGACGAGGAGGGCTTTATGATGCTATTTGCTAAAAGCTCATCGAGAAGTTTGTCAACTTCATCGTGATATCGTACAGAAACGCGACGGGGGGGGGTTGCCAGACCGGTTTCGCGTCACCGGTGTCAATCGTGTGTTGCACGAGGCGTGTCCGGCCGAGGTTACTTGTAGACCAGGAAAACAGTTCAGGGAAAGCGTAAAGGATATTTCTGAGTTGGACATAAGCGGCAGTACCAACAGTGGACGGTGGGGGAAGAATTTCGTCTCAATATGTAGGGTCTAATGCTACGGCCGCCATAACTGTGTTGTAAAGGAGTTCGAAATGCGATTCAGGTGCGGAGGTAGGGGGAAGGTTTATGTTTCCGGCCAGCTCCACGCGTCTATCGCGGGTGTGAATAACACAATTATAAACGGTGAGGAAATCTAATCTCAGAACTACAGGCCAGGGGCTATCGGAAGTAACCAGAAAATCGTGGATCACATCGGAACCGCTGAAGGAAAACGGTAAGGAAATACAGCCAGAGATCGGTATTTGAGTGCCGTTAGCGGCGTGAATAAGACGGGGCCGTGATAATGGTCCTATTCGGCTAAAGAGAGATCTCGGAATGCAGGCTGGGGTAATCAGCGAGACATTGGCCCCTGTGTCTATAAAAGCGTCGAAACAGTGCTTATCTATTAAAATTGTAACCGTAAATGACGATACGGGTGTAGGTTTAACCAAATAAATATTGGAAACGAATGACTCACAGTATGCATTATGGCCGCAGTGACGTGCTTGGTTTCCAAAGGCAGCGCAATACGGACATCCGCGGTTGTGGTCAGGAAAACGGACTGGTAAAGCTGTTTTCTGTGTCATCTTTTGTGAGTCATGTGGTTGTGTCGGCTGAACAAGGGGTGAATACCCTCGGTTGTAAGGCGGACGTGGTGTGTTGGCTGGGGGTTGTGGGGCGTCCACATGGAAGTCGTCGAACTGCCGACACGTGGCAAAGCCGCAAGGAGGTCCGTTCGGCGTCTGAAGCAGGAAATGGTCTGTCACTGTGCGCTTGCGGAGACCCGTGATGAACCGATACAGGATCATTCGGTCTAACGCTGTTTTGGGGACGTCAGGGAACGCAAGTCATGCAAAACGCATCAACTTCAGAGCAAACTCATCCGCTGATTTGGCGGGGTTATTGATTCTGGCAATTAAACCGGTCAGCAGCTACACCAGCTGACATCTGATGGTCAAAAAGCGATTTAAGGATGGTTTTGGTCTCGTTCAAAGTGGACGTTAGGGTAATTCCTGATGAGAGGGCAAGCTCGCATGCATTAGGGGACAGGAAATTTAATGCATAGTGTGAGTGGTCGTATGGGTCAACGTCTGCGAGAAAAATATCTAAATGAACGAGCCAATGATGCAGATTTTGGCCCGCTTGGAAAACGGCTGGGGCGAGTAACGGGTCAGCACGACGGATGGGGGCCTGTGGCACGTGGGGAATGACGACGTCGGGTTTTGAGGTAACCACCGGGGGTGAGTAGCTTCCAGCACCGGCTGCCGCCATTGTTGCCTTCGGAGGCGAGAAGGGTACACTTGTTGCACGGTAACGGATTCGGTATCGGCGGTTTCTGTTCGACGGACTTCCTGTCTTCGAACTCTTTTCCTGTTTGGGGTTCTTCATCATCACAAACAGACGCACTAGAACTAGATTGTCGGCTCATATCCGAAGAATATAAGTGGTAATAGGGAAGTAATGTTTATTAAGGAATACAGGTGATCGAAGGCGTAAGCAAGGGAGCGAGTGTAGGATAATGTTATAATGAAGGGGAGTATGAAATAGAGTATAGAAAAGTCGACGATGATGGGACTTAACGGAGTCGGGAAACGGCGGCGTGCTACGGTCGTGTCGTCCAATCAGCGTCCTGGTAACATCAGAGAAAGGCAGGTGACATTAAGGGTATCTAGTAAAACAAGGGAGGTTCGGTTTGGGTCCTTACAATATGCAGCTAATTCATGGCAGTGAACCGTAAAGGCAGCCCAAACACCGAAATGTGAACAAGCAGCACATTAGTAAAACAAAAGTTCATAAATATTATAACAATGTCAAAATGAGAACTTGTTGAAGAAATATTTCACAAAAAACAAACATTAGAGTGCTAAGAGCAATGTAAGCTCTATTAAACAAAAACACTGCAGTGAATGCAATACGCAAACATATTAACAAAACCCAACATTCTCCCCCAAAAACTAATTCTAAAACCAACCCATATCACAAACACTAGCCCTTAAGCCTTACTTTTACACTTAACTCTAACCCCAAACCCAAAAGCAAAACCCCTAAACCCTAACCCTAACCTTAAACCATAACTCTAAACCCTAAACCAAAACCCCAACCCTCAACACTTACCCTTAACCCTATCCCTAAACCTTTACCCTAAATCCTTAACCTAAACCCTAACCATAACCCGAACCCTCCCTCTAATCCTAGCCCTAATCCTTACACTAGCAGTGCAGTAAATGCGTCCTTAATGAAACCTGTGATGAATAAATAACGCAAACCAGGTCTTTCCACCTAATGTATGATTTTTTAAAAGCAAGTGAATGAGCTGCTTCTTTATAAGCGAAATAAGTGGGGTAAGTGTAATAGCAAGGCTGGATAGACAAAGATTGGGAACAGTCTGTTTAAATGAGTAGACGTAAATACGCTTACTGAAACAAATGAAGTAGCTATTTTAGTGTGCTTTTTGAAAAATGGGCTACTTGTTTGGTAGCGTACTAGGCCTACTAGGAATAGTTTGAGAATTAGTATCATTCAGGGTCAAACAGTTTATAAAATACCGATGTATTTGAACACTGTCGGCGGTATATGCCTCCGTAATACGTGATGTATGCATGTTATATAAGAAAAATCACACATTTCTGTATGCTATGAAACGACGGGTTGTGTGGTGCTCATAAAAGTTTGCAAAGGGTGTATATACTGTTGTATACTGATAAGCCAGCATAAATAATTTTACGGATAGGGCCTATCAGCAAAAATACTTCATCAACCGTAAATGTCCTAATCAGAAACCTTTTTAATCCCAAGAAGCACACAATGCAAAGAAGAGGGTAGGTGCTCTTATATGAATAAAACAAACATGTTGTTAATAAATCATTTCCAAATTCTTAAGGGCATTTTAAGACGATGAGAAAAGTGCAGACTACTTAGGCAGCCATAATAAACTGACAACGGTTTGCAGCTGATCCGAAGAAATATTGTTCAAAAGCCCGTACCCTGACGTAAAAGAAGTAAATTGGGATAAGGCTGCCCGGTAATCACTGTTAGAACACCACGTAATTAGCAAGGAGGTTTGGCAGATTTGATGAATTAAGTTGACTCAATTGAGGAAAAAATCGCAGCATTCGGTGGGATTTTAATACGCATAGTAGGAAAGACCATTTCGCAAAGCCAATGCTCTACCAGTTGAGATACAAATGCCACGCCTAGCACTGTGAGCTTAATTTAACTTGGAGCGACTTTATCCGTCCAACTTTACCACTTCCATGGAATCCACCAATACGAAGAGCAAGCTGAGTGCCCAAGCAAGATTTTTAAGTTGAATTACGCTCATGGTGCTAGGCATGGCACTTGTAGCTCAAACGGTAAAGCATTGGCGTCGTGTGAAGGCCATTTCTGCTATGCGGGTTCAGATTCCGCCGAATACCGCGGTTTTTTTCACAATTTGGTCAACTAAACAGAACACAAGTTATTCGTTTTGAGGTAAATTGCTATTCAGAGCTTTGTTTTACATTTTCTGACGTCGCATGCACCCCACAGTATAATGGTGTTCTTTTTTATACACCCTGCCTATACTGTCGCTCTCCCTTTATAATGTTCATAGTCTTCTCAATATAAGAAAGCTATCGCTTAAGACAAATTCGGTTCGTTGCATGAAGGCAAAGTAGCCAGGTTCTTGATATACTCCAGTTTACTTAATTTCCGAAAAAGTTTATGTTCGCTGAAACATTATCTGATATGTAGGGTTAGTCAATAAAAGGAATTTTGTTTGATTAAAACAGTGCGTAGAAATGAGTCTGTATTGTGTTCGAGTACATTAATATTAATAGAAATGAACAGCTAACTATTCGTAGCAATTTACTTCTATATCTAATAGACTGGTTGCAGTGCTGGCTTATGAAGGCTTATTTTTATGACTTCATTTTTTTCAGCAACGGCGTGTATACCAGCAGATATTGTTCAACATTGGCACTAAACCATGGAGTGCTCCTTGTTGGCTATGGTACGGAGGATGGTCTGCCTTACTGGTTAGTGAAGAACAGCTGGGGCCGCTCCTGGGGTAATGGCGGATACATAAAAATGGCCCGCAACGAACATAACATGTGCGGCATCGCATCGCTCGCCAGCTTCCCTATTGTTTAATTGTGTGGGTGCTGGGAATAAACGTCTTCAGGTTCTCAAATACCTTCTTGCCTTTTTATTATGAATCTGCTTTCTTCGACTTGTTTGTAATTTGTCCTACATGTCGTCAAAGCTAACCTGCAATAAATAAAGATAGCGGAAGCGCAGACTAATCGCGATGCCTGTCGGAAAGTCGAAGAAGTTTATAACTGGTACCTTTTAGATGTATGCATTATGACTTAGCCTAATTTGCTAACACTTATGACTGCTACTGTAAGAGTTGATTGGCTCCTGCCCCCTATAACTGCTGATGGCTTTTCGTTAAAGGTTTATCGCTGACGATGGACTCCCGCAAGATCCCGAAAGTTCAGATGAATAAAGTTAAGATTCCGGTGAGCGAGACGCCTTCGTTTTCTTCTAGATTTTTCATACTGCTGCAAAACTAGGACTAAAATGTCATCAAAAGTAAACTCTCTTGAATCAAGGTTTAAGAAGACACACCCAAGAAACCGCTTATAGTCATCACTTGCAACCCATTTCATGCCAATAATGTTGTACTAGTAAAAAGCTACCAAAATCGCTCAGTGTATACAATAAGATGACAGGTACCTTTCTTGAATGTCCATAGGACTAAACACTTAAACGAACGTACAGATTGGCGGCATTTATTCGCGCACCCTTTACGATGCTTCTTGATACAAACGCTATTAACTGTATACGATCTAAGCAGTACTTGTGCTCAGAACACGATGAGTATAAATTCGAATCTGCGTTTTTGGAAAAACGCAAAGGTACCCAAATGAGGGTATGGACAGAATTCGGCACTGCTGCCTCCGGCAACAGAGTACCTATTTTGACTGCGTTCTGTCACGCCTAAGTGATAGTGGGACGGTGTTGATAGCTGCTTTTATGATTTTTGCGAGCAATTTCCAATCGGTGCGAGCCAGACTGGTATAAGGAAGTTGACTGTCGGACTACTGCACGCCTGGCCACGAGGGGACCGAATTCGAAGTGCGTCAGCGCAGGACTCATTACAAGCGTCTACTATGGTCTTTATGTGAGTCAGTCTTGAAAAGCGATTGGTTTACTGGAGGGCGATACAGTCGTTCGCATTTCCACATTTACTTGCCAGCGCAATATTTTTTAGCGTTGGAACAGTTTGCGGCACTTCTGATGTTCTGTCCCATGGGCGACCAGGACTGTCATCGCAATTTTTCACGCAGGAGAAGGAAAGGCGCTTTGGGGCTCCTAAAGCCTAGTGAGCCAGAAATGACCATTACAGTCTCCCTTGTATTTGCCGGCAATCGTATCTGGGAAGATAAGTTTTAACATTAGGCTAGGTTACAGCGAGTGTTAAGATTATTGTTGCGAGTTAGGCTTTTATTACATTAGATATAAGGATTGTGACATGGGTATATTTGCTCTTTCTAGAATCATACTCGGGCCACTTTTAGCACTTGGTTAGGTTGTTCCTCTCCCCGCAGCCTGTTGACGAGTCTGCATGAATTATGATTCACGAACACATATCTGCATCATAAGGGGAGTTAGCGATCATATAAAGACGTTTAAAGAAATATTGTGGGACAAAAAGGGGAGTTATTTTACATTTAAATGTAACAAGCAACATAAATTGTCATCCACTGAAGGTAACCAGTCTTAAAATTTGCATTGATACGGTCTTAAAGGAGACGAAACCCGGTTTGGTTGGCTCCGGACACAACCACAATATATGTCTCCCGGCTCCCAGAAAGCCCCTTGAACTGTCCACTTTGGAACTTTAAATTTCACTCGACATTTTAGTTGCAGTGTCAGTATATTGTGAAGTATGTAGGTAAATTACCTTTGAGTGCCCTATTTGTATATGTGGGTAGTGGTAGCAGAATAATTGTATCTCAGATTTTGGCGAGGCCAGTTGTCATGAATTGTGGGATAGAAAAATAGGAGCAGACAGTGAAAAAACTCCTTGGGGATATTTAGGAGAACATCTGTTGCTCTTGTGGAGGTAATGTGTGGGATTGAGAGAAAAAAGAGAAAAAACGTCCAATTTTGCTTTTTTGGGGGGGGGATCAAACGGCGGGAGGGGGCACGACTGGGGTTCCTAGGAGGAAGTTTGCAGTTGAAAGGAGCGTGCGTTCATGCGTCTACACCCGAGAAGGCAGATAGTTAAACCTGTGACATCGGCGGGGGGGGGCGAAATCCACACCATCAACTAAGGAGGTCAAAAGACTAAAGGACTGAATGAGAAATTGTGGAATTGACTCCATAAAGCATTTTGTGAAGGTCTCCGCCAGATCTCAGAGACGACCCCGGTCGAGGTTTGTTGCGACCGGACGCGTCTCCTCTGGATGACATCTGAACCAGGGTTATGCTTTTCGGTGGTTCCTTCAACAATGGGAAATCTTCAGAGGTAGTTAATTGGAGCTGGAAGTAAGCCCTCAGTTCCCTTTAGATGGTGAAGATTGAGTTTGTTCACCATAAGGTTTTTCACGCTCCAGATCGACCGCACGCTTGGTAGCTTTAAGTGAAGAGCGGTGGTGGATTTTATGTCAATACCAGCAGAGTAACACAATCGCGAGGATGACAACACACAAACGCGCCGCAGAGAGGACACCGTAGAGGCTGAGTTGAATAACATTTACCTTGGACGTAGAGGAAAATGTAGAATTGGCGCACTGCTGAATGGACTCCTTGGAGACTAGCATGCATTGCCCTCACAAGGTAGGATCCTTAAGGCCAGGATGTTGACAGACCACCAAGCAGAGTGCGACAGTTTTGAGTTCCATATGGGCAAGAAGCACCTTCTGGTTGCAGCAAGGCAGTAAGATGAGGGAGGAGCAGTGAATCTTTCTGCGTCTTCGTAGCGGGTGATAGGTCCTGGATTTGCAGCGTAACCTGGTTAGCATCCTCCTTGTACTACTCCTTTTCAAGGTCATCCGGCAGGCAACCTCCGTGTATATCAAAAAAGGACTCAGGTGGATCAGTATCCTTTCTCAAATTCGCAATAAAGTTCGGGTAGGAGTCGCCGTACGAAAGGATGCTTATTTTTTCGAATATCACTACCCAGGCCTTCCTTAAGCCAAAAGTATCAGTAAAGTCCGAACGCATTCGCACGGTTGATCGGAGGTTTGGTTTTTTCGGTTGGCCACGTCGGAGGCGGACGGCGGAAAAGGATGCATTTTCGGGAGTCTCAGAAAAGTCATCGAAGATCAATTTCTTGATGTTCGTCAGGCAGAAAGGTAGAAGCGCTAGTAAGTATGCGCAAAAAAGGAGCCCACTGGTAGTCCTCATTTACCAACAAAGTGTGCCACACAAGAAGAAGTTCAGTCGATACAGAACAAAAGCCAATAAACCCACGGTGCCCTTTATAGTAGTTTATAAACACACATTTAGTAGCGGAAGTTATTGCGTAAAAATATATTTAGAAGACAGTTGCCGAATATTTGTACATGTTTTACCAGTCAAAATCTATCAGAATCACGAAGTGTATACAGTGAGGTGGCCTGTTCAAATTAAGACCACCAGTAGGACTAAACACACAAACAAAGGTGCGAATTCAGTGCCTGCACATATCTTTCTTACAAATTTGATATCAGATGAGATCATTTCCGCAAAGTCTGCAGGATTTCGTTTAGACTGCTTAATTTGATCAGACATGGAACATTTGATAAGGATGATTCATATTGCCATCTAAACAGCAAGCGCCGGCAATGCATGTATCTTTGCGCAAAACTCCGGGCAAAATATGGTAAGGTTTATGGATAGGGTTAGGGTCAAGTTTAGGGTTAGGTTCATGGCTAGATTCAAGCATGTCGTTAAGTTAATGTAGGGTCACTGTTAGAATTGAGTTTTACTTTAGGGTAAGCGTTTGGTGAAGATAAAGATTATGGTTGAGGTTTAGGTTATGGTTTAGGTGAAGGCTTACATAAGGGCAAGTGTGAGGATTGTGGCATGGGTATATAAACACTTACTGGAATCATGTCCAGGGCCACCCTTATTTTAAGGAAAAGGCGTTCCTGCTCCCATCTACTGTTTACATGCATGTATGATTTCTTCCTACTGAGCATTCTCCGGACGTAAGAATAATTTATTTATCACAAAATCATTCAGAGTTGTACTTCCGGTCAAAAGTGAAGTCATTTTTGTCTTAAAAACGAACAACCAACGTAAATTCTCGTCCACTATAGACAGCGCATGTTAAAAGCTGCATTGATGCTGTCTTAGCGGAAGGCAAAAGGTGATTTGGTCGGCTAGAGGAACAACAAAAAAATACTACTGATATCAGCGAGTTTCCCTCTTCATACTTCGTCAGTCATAGCGAAATGCGGGCTAAGAATCCGAAGGCCTCAGTGGGCCTTATGGTCAAGCTTGTTAACATTAAATTATTAGCGAAAGGCACTTCTGTATACAAAAGGAATTAAGATGAATATTACACGTCGCAACTAGATGCATTGTGTATTTAAATAAAGCAAGAAACATAAATCCTCAGCCGCTGCAGTGAGCAAATGTTAAAATCTGCATTGATTCTGCCCTAGATAAAAACGAAATCCGGTTTCATGGGCTGGGCAAACATCAGCAAAAGGCTATCCATGTGGACGTGTAACTCCTACACTTTTTAAATTCAACTCTACGTAGATCATCAACTGTGGATTGATTAGGACAAAAACTGACAGCCTCACTGTGCATTTTAGCGCAGTTTATTAACACTTCATTAGTAGCAGAGGGAATAACCATATGAATCTATTTTCGAATCGGATAACACCGATAACTGTTATGATCGTTTGGCTGCTGTGGACAGCTTTCACTGATTGCAGGGGCAAATTACATATGATTTCCCCGTGACTTCGCAGTTATTATTCAAATTTGTGATCCCACGATGTCCACCTTGTGTCCCACAGCGGGGGTGCGAAGACGACGACTTACAGTGGAATTGTAAGTGTGTAGTAGAGGAATAAGTGAAAATTGGCCATCAATGTTAAAGGCTATGTATTTACAGACGATATTGCCCAGCGTACCATCTAATGGCATGGCTGATGAAGCAGAAGCTTTGAAAATGTACAGATCGGAAGAGCGAAAGTGAGTGGGTGTAAAAAGGTCCTCAGTGTCACTAAAAGGTCGATATTTTTTGTCCGTAGCCGTCACAGACGTCAAAATGCACGGCCTATGTCCAATAAGTACGACATCCTTGGGGGACTCCATGGACAGAGCATAGCCCTTGTGAAAAATCGCATTCCAAAACGAGCAACATCCTGATGCAGATGAAGGGGACCATGTACATTATAAACAATGTCACAATGGCTATATAAAGTGGGGTAATGGGAAGCAAAAATTTTTAAAATTTCACGGGCATACACAACACAGGATATGTGCAATGTTGGATGACAAAATATGTATATCGCAATGAAAAATTTTAAAAAAATGTTCGTGGTGGGGGTCGTCAAGAAAGGGTGATAAAATGGCAGGGCCTAAATAAAGCAAAAACTGCCTGTATTCAGCAGCTTTCCATGATGAAAAAATTAAAGTGATCTATAATTGCGTGAAAATTCAGCTGGCATGCATTTACTGCATGTCTTAATACATGCATTTAAGGAGACCGCATATTCCCTTTGTTCCAGTTTCCACGAATCGAGCAATTTACGCATGACACCCAGGCAAACAAGGTGCATATAGTCGAGTGTAAATATTGCAATCATGTCAATGGGCAACTCTAGGAACGGAGACATGCCCTCGTGATGCTGTCGCTGCTCTTGTCATCGAAATGACCTGCGTTTCGCAGAAGCCCACTTTGCAATGGAAATGTCATGCGGTATGCACGATTTTTGCCCTTATGATAGCACCTGTAGTGGTTGAAATCAAATGTAGAATACAACATACCTTTCGCATGCATAAAAACCATTGTGAGCTTTAATTTGTCGTACGAAAGCGAGGGCAGGGGCGTCACAGATGACATTGGCTAGATGCACCTTTAAGATGTTATCTCCATTTGTATTATGCAGGTCATTAGCAAGAAGTTCTTTCAACTCGCTGATACTATCTTCCAGGAAGAGGTTCAACGGATTTGGTTTGCCGAAACCACAGAACACTCCAACAACGAAGGGCTGTCCAACAAACGGGTGGCTTACCCGCGCAAGGATTGGCCACACGCACTTAGCAGAGCTGTTCAAATGCTTCAGCCCGTCAATGTGCAGCTGAACGTGCACATCGGCAATTCATGATACAGGAATGGTTTATCTGTACTTTTAGGCAGTTGAAGTGATAATCTGATAATAAACCTGTTTATGCCTCAATAATCGTATAATTAACCAATAATGGCATAACATAATTAATCAAGATATAATGCACAAGAAATAGACACAGAATAAGACACTAAAGGCCACACAGACGTAAGCCGGATAAGAAGAGAGCGACACTTACCACAAACCAAACAGTTATGAGTTGTCTAAGTGGGCGACTAGACGCCTTTTTTATTAGGCCTCAGTGAATATAGATCACTCATTATGGCCAATATATGAGATTTCCTAGGATTTATTAGGGTATTTGTTGTTTCTTATGATAAGGGCAGTGCGTTTTTATATATACATGGCCATTTAAACCATTAAGGAAATTTCCGAGTATTTCTGTAAAAAAGACATGGCCATGACCGCGTTTGGCCTAGTTTGGCCACACTAAGTGGGCGTGGCCATGTGTTGACAGGGTTGCTTATATGACGAAATGTAAGGACTGTTAAAGGGAAAATAACTGTTATGCAAAAGTGGCTTACGTTGCGTCCTCCAAACTCTTACGACAATGAAGTTTTCGTCATTCTTCAAAAAACTTCAGACTACGATTTATCAAGCAGTATTACACTGTTTCGAAAAACTTCCTGTTTTGAAAAAAGCCGAAAATTCTGAAAAAGTGCACGTTGTGTGCACAAGGAAAACTAAAAATTTTAATGTGGCGAAAGTCTGTTCATGCAAAAAGACCAGGTCAATAAAGCACCACGCGTAGAAGTAGGTTGAAACATAATCGTGTTGTCACATTTTCGGATATATACGCCTCCATCTTACGTGCAATGTAGTGTATAGCTGTTATCGTACAGCCCAAAGTTCGGGTATGTATTCCGACAGGGTTTCACGGGAACTGATAGTTGTTTTTTCCCTTTCTACGTTTCTTAAGTTACATTGGACGAAGACAACCGAATCTTCGCTTGATTTCGCGATAGCGAGGTTAAATGATTTTGATGTCTGACCGGGAGCTGCAGACGAAGAGATGCTGACAGTCATGCGGCGAGACGCCGCAGTCGGGACACCTATCGGCTGTGGACGGGTCCAGTCGGTGTTGGTACAGGCGAAGGGGTATAGAGTGGTTACTGCTTATCTGTGCCAGATTACAGCGAGTAGCCCTCGGAAATTGTCGTTCCTACCAGCAATTGGAGGTTGATAGCCTCCCGAAATGACTGGGGGCGGGGATTGTAGCTGAATTTGGCGTCCACAACAGCTCTCTGATGAGGACGCTGGAGGCCTGTTATAATAGCAAGGTCATTGCTGTGCAGATCTGAGAGACATGATGCCACAGCTTCCTTGTGGAAAGCGCTAAGAGACGGTCAAACACTGCGGCTAGGTTCGGGTACGCGGCGGCGGTGGTGGTGTTATAGATGACCGGGTTGCGAACAGGCCCACTAAAACTGCTGACCTAGGAGTGCTTACCGAAGGTGGTACAAATCATAGGTGACTGTCGCGACTGGTGTCGCTCCTAAATTGTCCGCCTTGCTTGGCTCGTGTAACACTGAGTGGGATTTTCGAATAGGACAAAATAAGAAGCAGCCATTGCAGCCTCTCTTTGAATTCATCAATCGGTCACTCTTAAAGAAAAAGGCTGGGCTGACGGTACGGTGCGATACTTTATTTTAGGTAAGCCAGTCTTCCGTAGGTCGCAAAGTGTTCCCGCCAGATCCGTGAAAGCCATTTGCATCTGAGCATTACTAGTTTCCATTGACATCAACAGTCTTAGGCTGGGTTGAAAGATGTAGAAGTCTAGAACAAATACTCGGCCTTTGATATCCAGCACCGACCGGAAAATGGAAAACAGGTCGGAAATGCTCTCTTAAATCTTATTTATTACCCTTGGAATAATTTCATCAACAAAATTACATGTTATTTTAACCCGTATTTAATTCCAATTCAAAGCTCATAGGTTATGGCATATGAACACATCAAGCATACTATCTAGGCTAAATAGGTGCTCATTGATAACTAATGGGAACGATTCGCACCCGATGCGAACTGAATTTCATTCTTGAGCACTGCCAGTTGCCATTCAACGGTTATCGTGTTACAGACAGAATGCCATTACCGCCAAAGTAAAGGGAGACTGGAATGATTATTTCTGGCTTATGAGCTATCATCAGCCAGGCATTTTTTTGGCCAGAACCGACGGGGCTACAAACCCGTGGAGCAGTGGTCAAAATGTAGGACGTTTGACAATCAGGTGGCTGATTCGAGCACAGGTTTCGTAACATCTGGTCTGGGGTATGGCTAACTTACGATAACTATTAAGCTAGAAAATTCTATTTCGTTCTCCATTTGCAATGCTCGCAATATATTTCAGAGAGTGAACATAGTATTATGCATCTCATATATCTGAAGCAAAGCCTGGTGTGTCCTGCTGAACCGCTACATGAAGACAGGAATGTGAAGATCCTACATAACACTCATTGTCTGAATTGACGTGTTACTTCCTTGTGCAGATTTGATCAGATGGACCACAGTCCAACGTTGTTAGTTGGCTTGCGCTGCATCTAACGCACTCTCTTCCCCTTCCTTAACAGGCATTTATTCATAACTTAGTTAAGAAGATCGCAGGTGGTTAAGGGCACAGGTGACCGGCACGACCGGTACGGCTCCTAGATCGGCTGCCATTCCCCGCTTGGATCTCACTAAGTGGGATGGTCAAAGAGGCCACAATAAGAAGGAGCCGTCTCAAGGTTCATCAATCAGCCATTTTTCAAAACAAACACTGGGCTGAATATGAGGTCCTACTTATCTCAACAGTTGGTAGCCTTCCGACCCACGGTGTTTAGCGCACTGTGATAACTTCTAGCCACTCAGACGGGTGTTTGACTTAGGGAAATGTTCTGAAGTGTCAACATTACAGTGTATATTCGTATTCCTTGCCTTAAGCAACTGACTGAGCCGGTCAGTTAACTGATCACTAAAATCCTGACAGCATTCTGCAAAGCTCTTGCAAGCGGTCGGTCGAGGAGGTTTTATGACTAGTCAGGCACTATCAACGATAAAACCTGCGCAGCACAGAATAAGCAGTTCTGGTTTATTTGCCATCAATAGTCAGATTTATCTTGGCCGCAAGACGTGGGAAATCTGACACTCTGTATTTTATAATTTGGACTTCCATAAATTCAACCGTTAACTTCGAAAATGTCAATTGTATGCGCCAAAACATGCTGAGTCTAGTGTCAAGACAGAGACAAGTAGATTGGAGGTGAGTCGAGTGCACAACTTGATAGGTCCGGACACAAATGTCAGTTATTGATGCATGACAATGACAGTAATTTGGCTACAATCCAACCAACTGACTTCAAACACGCTTCAGACTTCCATATTAGGCATGCTCTTTATCTGCAGACAGTTTTGCACTCATGTTAACTCAGGATGAACGCTGTTTTTTGCGCATGCGCAGGCGCTAATATGGTTTACGTTTTGAACAGTCGTTTGGTAGTTCAACCACACCTAAGACGCCCTCTCATTGGTTCTAGGCATTTGACTTTAACCGAGCCTTTTTTTAATTTAATGGGTGATTTCACATATTGCGTGGGTTTCATAGCCTTTGCTTGAATAAAAAGTATGTAGCTGTTTCGCTCAAAAAGAAATAAATTCCGATGCGATTTGCATAATGCGCCTAACTTACTTGAATGTAGGACGACCAATGCCAATACCAGTCATCGCTGGTGGTTGCCAATATCAAGCGCTATATGAACACAATTCCGGGCAGCGAGGAAAGTCTTCAAAATGCCATTGCAACCAAAGGCCCCGTGTCTGTTGCAACTGATGCCAACGATCCAGGATTTATGTCTTACCGGTTAGTACACTGCAAAGGAGGTACTGTTATCCGATTTGGAACGTTTATTATTGCCTGAGAAGACATTTTTATCCTAAGTTGTCTGTATTTTAGCATATTTCCTCCAACAATAGTATCCATAATGAAAAGGTGCCTAACGCCTAGTAGTGCATGATTCGCCGATCTCGTGCAGCTACGTGGCTCAGCGGTGGAGTTGCCGTACGTTCACCTTATGTTATCTACTGCAATAATAATAAAGTATCCTTTATGTATTTATAATTTCCAAGATTTTGGAGAAAATCCGAAAATTTATGACTTTGTCTCACTTATTTGAGTGAATGCAAGAGTCCTTATCCAAATGTCTTGTGAACATAAACAGTTCAGTAGTATGCAGTTACTTGTATAAGCTGATTCGTAAGCCTCAGTTATATGCTTACTTTACTGCAGGCAAGACTGGAGTTGCCACTCATCTTCTGAACCTTTTCATGTTGAAAACACCTTCAATTTTGATGACGAAGAATTATGAGAGCCAAGAAGATTTCCGATTTAGATAACGAGCAGGGAGGCCTTGATGATTAATCAACCATATACCCTCTCCGAAACGACAGTGTACGATAGTGTCATGCTTTACTTACAGTGAAGTCCAGCAACTGACCTAGGTCATGTACTGTCGTAGTCGAAAGACGAGAAGTATTTTAGCTGATATTTAGTTTTGGTGTTTGCATTAGTTAGTTTGAGGCTTTGAAGCCTTTCACAAACATAATCTACGTGTTATATTTTATGGTTTGAAGGGAAACAAGCAGGTTTTGGCTGAACTCGGAAGTTACCGCATACCCAATAAATGTCCTATGTTGTTTAATCTGATAAAAAGAAACCCCTTATGTTTGTTGATACTGCTATAAAAGATCATAAACGCAACCAAGAAATGTTCTCGAAATCTCTTCTTGCAGTGAAAAATACGATCTTTTGCTAATGGAAATGATGGGAAGGCAAATCTTGTTAGCGTAAAGGAAGCCTAGGGTTGCTGCATTGTTGTAGAGATAGAACTGCGGTTGGACACGAAATTTCGTATACCCGTATCACATGTGCTTTTTGTTTCAACTTTCAAGGGGTATCTGTTCCCGTACCCTTTTCTAACCGTCACCCTTTTGACACTTATATTAAAACTCTGGGATAAGGCGTAAAGCAAGGTGTTATGTGGGTGATATTTATCCCCATGGCCTTCCAGCATTTCTTGGCACAGACGCCATTGGGTTTGTAGGGTCTAAACAGTGTCTGTGCTCAGAGCAGTATGAGCACTGAGCCAAATCCAGGAAGTTGGAAAAAGACAGAAGGTGCCGAAATGAGGTTGCTATTGTGCACAGAATCCGGCGTTGCTGACTTGTGCAATTGTGGCCACTGGCATGACCAGTGATAGTAGTGATGACGTTGATTGCGTGCAGTCATGTCTAAATTAATGAGACAGTGGTGGCAGCCGTGGAACAAGTTCGTGTAGTTTCCCATTGGTCAAACTGCTAACTGTCATTTTTCTACGTGTCGGGTTCAGGTTAGGACAACATCAAAAACTTACTTTTGGTATAAAAATAGGTAAATGTTTTGACAGAAGCAAGAATGCAACACTGAGATTTCTCATACTACCGCATAACTAGGACTAAAATGGAATCAAAAAGTAAACTCCCTTGAAGCATGGTTTCAGAGGGCACGTCCAAGAAACCGCTAAAAGTCATCACTTGCAAACCACTTCACGCCAATAATGTTGCACCAGTCAAACACTATCAACATTTCTCAGTGTATACAATTAGATGACGTGTACTTTCCTAGACCGTCCATATGTCTAAACACTTAAACAAATTAACAGATTCGGTGACTATACAGACCAAAGTTATAAATTTGTTTATAGATGAAACCGTTCATCTTGCGTGTTATAATGCATGCGAAGGCTGCCTGTAATCGCTTACGCATTTTCGCCGCTAAATTTGGTCAGACATATAAAATTTATTAGGAATAAATTACATGAGCATCTACACAGAAACCACCCGAAATGCATATATTTCTTTGCAGACCACAGACAAAATAATAGGGTAGGGTTTATAGTTAGAGTTAGGTTCATGTGTTGGGTTAGGTTGAAAGATGGGTTCAAGTTGGCATAAACGTAGATTCGTGTTTGTTTACAGTCAACTTTGGCGTTTGACCCTTGTTGAATAACGTTTAGCGGTCGTTAACGGAACGCGCTCTTCCCGCTCTATTTGTCGAGCCCCGCAACTAACCGCACAGCAGCTAGTTTTCTAGGAAGATAGCATTATCCGGTTTGAGCTTCGGATGACGCAACACTTGGAGTGACTAGGCGTTGGAGCGTGCACACTTTTAGCCCACATGAGATATTGCCTGCTGGTGAAATTTGCGGCACCTGTTATAAAATATCCCATCGGTGACCGAGATTGCCCACACATGACCTCATGTGGCATTACGCGGGCGAAGGAAAGGTCGCAGCTGATGAATGAGCCACTAGGCAAAACGGGACGAGTGAGTTCCGTCAGCTATAGGTGAAGCTTAATCATCCAGTGTCAATATATCCCAATCTAAATCGGTAAGACAACGAACCCGTGGCCCAATGATTAAAGCGTTAGACTTATGATCGAAAGCTCGCCGGTTGGATCCTCAGGTAGGGCCCCACTTTGGTTTGGACGAGTGGCTGATGACGTCTAATAAGCCAGAAATGTCTATTGCAGTCTCCTTTGTCTATGCCGGCAATGCTATCCGTAAGCGTTAGATTTGACTGTATGACTGGGGTATGGTGAGGGTTAAGGCTATGGTTGCGAGTTATGTTTTCATTAGAGTAAGTGCGGGCATTATGTCTGCGGAATATATACCCTTCGTGAAATCATGCCTAAGGGCCACCTTTATTACACTGGCAGGGCGCTGTTCTTCCATTAATCTGTTAACGGGTCGATATGGGTTATCATGAACGAAAATTTCCTAGACGTTAACGAGGGTTAATGACCGACAGTTCTCCCGTCGATTTCGACGATGGGCACCACGCGCTCCACCAAGCCGCAGCAACTGCGGAAGCAAGCCAAAGCAGACACTGAGGCAAGCTGAATAAGCAAGACGAAGGCTACAGCAGGCAGAAGCAACGCAGCGAACTACCGCGAAGGAAACAGGAATCAAAGCAGATTTGCGGAGGATCTACCCACTCGTTCGCCACTCTCACTTCCATTTCCGGTCTAAAGACAAAGCCAATAAGACTGTGGATGAGGGAGGGTGTAGGTGGCTGGCGCGATAGTCACTCAGCACGCGCACACTTGAGTCAGCCTACTCGCTAGGTATGCTCCCGCGTGCGCAGAAGCGCCACAAAGGCCACATGAAGAAGGCGCCATTTCAGCCTGACTCTCAGTCCTCCTCCTCTCATACGCACACACAAACACACGCGTACAAAAGGAGCAGCAACGTAGGTGGCCCGAGATTTCCCGTGAGTTGGCAAACCCTCTAAGCCACGGCTTTTAGCGCACCGTGATATATTCAAGCGCATTCAGATTTAGTATAGTGAGGAGAGAAACGCGCTGAGGGTCGACCTCACTCTCTCCCCCACTGTCTAGCCGGGTTAGTGACCACAGTTTTGACCTGCAGTATTACTGTGAGTGAGTTTGTGGGTTAGTGACCACAAAGCCACTGACAGTAATACTGCAGGTCAAAACTGTAGGCCTTGTATGCGTAATGGCAGTAATATAATCCGCATTAGGGGAAAGCAAAACTCGGTTTGGTGGGCTGGTGGGACAAAACAATGATCATATCGACGAGGACTTCCCATTTACTCTCTACTGGGACTTTTTTTTAAATTTCACTCTGCATGCGTGATGAGTCAGAGAAGAAAGGTGGAAACAAAAAACTGACGGCCTCACTGTGCCTTTTTGCACAGTTAATAAGCACTGCGTTATCCACCGACAAATCAAGATGCTACCGTACATTTTTTGGGCTCGTGACACGTGCTCTTCATCCAATGAACTAAAAGGAAGTGAGAGAAAGAGAGAAAGATTGCGGCAGACAATTTAAAGGAACAGAGCAGTTTGACCATTGGCTTGTGAGGTGAGTCATGGTTTCTGAGAGCGCGTGTTTGGGGTTGACGTGCGGTTGAAAGGGGGAGGGTGGATGGTGGGTCAGTTGATGTCGATGTGACTAGATTAGCGGTCGTCGATGTGTGGTTATGATGGGGAACAGTAAGTTTTGATCTTAAACCACCGTATTGGTCGTTCTAATCGACGTGCCGGTTGATACTGCCCGCCAAAGATTACCAAGCCCCGAGAAATTCCCGCGTTGGTTTTGCGTTGACCATGCCGATGATTTCTGAGTCATCCCAATTAAATCGATGGTCGCACTCGATTGCGTGTGCGTAAGCGAGGGAAAAGGGGACCTTGCGACGGAGAGCTAATTTATGTTCCTTGATAGGGGTACCCATGAGTCGACCTGTGTGACCAACATATGCGCAAGAACAATCTGCGACGGCATGCGATAAATCACGTTTTATTGTTGTTCCTTTGTTAGAGGATCCTTTATACGTGATGGCGCTGCGCGCAATGTTGACGCTGGTTTGTGCCCGATATGGATATAAAAGGGACGTAACTGTATGGCTATTACTTCGGAAGTTCCCTGCCTATAAGGAAGGGCGTAGAATTTTCGCGTCGTAATTTCTCCGTTAGAGTTGGGGGTTTGTGGTTTTGCTTGACGCCTAAGGCAGTTATTTGTGGAGATGTCTGGATATTCGTTAACTCGAAAGTAAGTATAAATATCTTTTTAAATCGTAGCACACTGATGACTGATATGTTCGGCTGGTAACTTAGGACAGCATTCCCGACATACAGGTGATTTCACCGCCTCTTGTCCGTGACGGTTCGTCCGTCGTACATCACAAGGTTCCGAGTGTCCATCACAGCGGTGGGGCGGAGACGGTGACTTGCGCATGTATTGGATTATAAAGAGAGTCGACAAGAGCACACACTAAGCTGACTGCGCGGTGCGGGCTATCCCCACCAGTTGACAACCTCATTCGACGGGACCCAGCCATATTTTCAAGTTTGACGAAGTCGAAATCGTTGCAAGAGGGGACAACCGCGTGAGCCGCGAGCCGCTCGAATCATGGTTCTTAGGCCCCCAGTCCATCAACAAGCGCAACGATTTGGCATTTCCATATTGCGTACTGAGACATTGTCTTAGCAAGAGAATCAGTCACGTGGAAAGGGCCGGGCCAACAACAATTCTGAAGCTAGTGAACATCGTTGTCGCGCAATTATCGAGCCCGCATTTGGCATGGACATGGAAATCGTGGCAATTAATTAGTCGAACACGAAGTGTCAAGCCATCTTCGCACCATTTAAGGCGTAATCGGTGGCTGCAAAAGTGAATAATTACAGAACGCACGCGGATGACCGCTTTGAACTATAAATGCCGTGTGATCTGTGCATGTTTCACACCTATCTGCGCATGACTCAGAGCCTTGCATCATTACCTATGATTAAGGATTCCCGACGGAATCCGAAACGTCAGGACAATAAAACTTTTTTTCCACTGGTCGCATCTCCTTCTTCTGAGTTGACAACCTTCCAAGCCACGGCTTTTGGCGCACTGTGATAGCTTTTAGCCTATCAGGTGATTTATACTTCGGGAGATGTCCTGCGTTTTCGATCTGAAGCTCCATTTTCATTTTCAGGTCCGAGCTAGTGTTCGAGATAGTCAGTTAACTGGACAGGGAAAGCTGGTCAACATTTTGCGGATCCATCACGGGTGGCCGGTTGGTGAGGTTTTATTAAAAGTCTCAACTTTTCATCCACAAACACAACGCAGCGTAGAATAGCTGGCTCTGGCTTATTTGCCATCATTAGCCAGATCTGCCTTAGTTCCAGGTTGGAAAAATCTGACACTTTTCTTAAGGTAAGTTGGTCCTGCGTAAGTGGCAAAGTGATCATACCAGATAAGTGAAAGCCACTTACTTAGACCGTCCATCTAGTTACCTCTTATGAATGACTCTCAGTAAAAGAAAGTTGAAGCTTTTAAATGTGAGCTTGATTGGCTTTTTATATTAATGATCTTACAGTATAATCCTAAGATACTCTAGTCATTCTGGGATGTCGTATTTTATATACGCATACATCAGGCTACCTGCAACACTCACCTACGATAAGACATGATTTCATATATAGTACGTATAGTAACAATAGTATTCATTGTAATTACCAATCCTGCCTAACAAGCCTGCCTAAAATTATTCTTCCGCATACGATGTTTTTTTTATAAAAGCACGTGTTTAGCGTATGTTAATTTTCTATAAAGGAGAAGGCTCGAACCAAACAAGCGCCTAAAATGGAACTGAAAAAACATTCAATAAGCTCCTGTGAGAACGATAGCACTGATGATGATGAGGATGAGAACTTTATTTTGATGGTTAAATCAAACTTTCAGCAACTAAATGGCTCCATTCACGAAGAGCATGAAATTAAGTAAATTAAGGGGTCCAAAAACTCAAGAGTTAACGGTCAAAGATCACAAAAAACTCAAAGTAAGAAGTCGAGATGGTTACCACATCAATTAAAGAATCAGGTCGGCCTTCAGCTTCTCAATTTCTGTTTCTTCACACGTGAGAAAGCGTGCTAAGAATGGGAGCATTGAGTTCTGGTAGGCCGATGTACGACATGTCATATGTCGGAAGTTTCGGTGCGTCGTACGAGAAGACTTCGCAGTCATTTGTTCGGAGTGGAGAGGGTGAGCGTCTTCACTAAAATATACGGACCACGAAATTCTTGACCGATTTGAAATGTCGCTAAATTAGAAGCTCAGCTAAAAAAGCAAATAAATAGCCGGCAGCTGAAAAGAGCATGCGGAGAATACGTCTAAAAATCATAAAATCTTTCTTGAGTAGTGCTGGAAAGGTAACTGGCGAGCAGTAAATAATGAGAGGGAGGATACAAGCGTCCATAAAACGCCAGATGAGGGCTTGCGGGGTGCGATAAGAACGCAAGCGATGGATATAATATAAACGTTTGCGGATTTTAATAAAAAGGTCTTCAATATGAAAAGTAAATGAGAGGTTGGAAGCTTTTTTTACACAAAGGTATCGAGTACGACACACATGATTTCTTTTTTACCGAAAATCCATTGTTTATCCTTTCGATTTAATAAATTCAAACCTAAAAGTTAATCACTCGCAGCCATGTGTTCATTTCCCGGCACCATGCAGAATATAAATAAATAAAAGAGGTACACTTCTAAAGTAATCGATAGCCGCCATCTTTTTTCTCTCTCTATTTACATTTCATTTTCTTTATATGCACTTGGTTAGCCTAATTCACTCATGTTAAACCGACTATAATCCCCTTTTGTTTATTTGAAGTACAAAGAGGTCATGAGTGTTAGGATGTTAGCCGGATAGCGAGGCAACAGCCACCCGAGACACATCCTTCGGGTTTTGTACAAAATAAACCCTCCGCCGGGTGGATTCCATAATTATGCCCTTCTTATTGTGTTCTTCCTTGGAAATTTCAACAGGGCGCAATTCAACGGTGACACACGCCAGATGTCATCATTATAACAATAACGACGCTGAACCCGTCGTTATAACAATGAGGGCACAAGGTCACAAAGATAGCGCTGTTTTCAAAGCAACCCAATTTGGCCTACATCTGACTACTTTTCCAAGGAAATTTATCCATTATGTCGAACATTGCAGCCATTTGCGATTGTGGATTACTTTTGATATCCCACAAGATTTTTTAAAGATTTCTGTAATGCTATTTTTCTAATAGACATTTCGAATAATAAATCAATCGGCTTCGAATTCATATCGTTATCGGGGGTTTGCCCGCATTAAGCTAAAAAGTACCTATATTCGGTCGTCCTCAGTCGCGACTTTTCGCCACTGATTCCGCCGCGACTTGTCGGAGCGAAATCCGGCGCGACTTGTCGAAGCGGATTCCGGCGCGACTTGTCGAAGCGAATTCCGGCGCGACCTAGGTGACAAAATCACGCATAAATCCGGTTTAAAAATGCGCGACATGTCGAACTGGATTCCATGGTTGATTCCGGTGGGAAATTTTACTATGGCAATTGTGCGCCTAATTATATTCTTTTAGAATGGAGGGCGATTTTGCTGCAAATTTTGGAATGATATTTTCAAAATATAGCGCATCAGTCTCCGTCTCTAGTCTGTGTCACACATTTAAAATCTTGACATAATTTCTAGATTTAATGTCAACTAGAAAAATTAGCCTTCCTTTTTGTAAACATTTATGATCAAAGGAATAATATCAGCTGCTTTGAGCACTGTTCACTGCGATTTAGGCGTCCACCCAGCTGGCTGTGTGTTTCGCGTAGGTATACACGCCTTCTTCAACTGCGGCCCTTATGACGATTTAGGCCTCTCCTGAGCCCGCTGTTTGTTAATCGTATGTATATGCACCCCCTGCTCCCCGTATTCTGCAGCATTTGTGCTTCCCTCCAAACAGGCGATTTTCACACAACAAGAAATAAAAAGGGGAGTATTTATAAGTGGCAAGGAACTATGTAAACCAGAGTATGTACATGCTTGCAGAAGTGTGCTTTTACGGAGTTCCAGGGCGGCCTGAACTTTCTGTAATCTCTGCTGTTTCACCACAGCCGACTTCAGCAGCGAGCCCACGGCCGCCTCGAAGTCCTTTTCGTGGGCGTTGGGGTTCTCAGTCCATTTTAAAAACACATCAAGGGGAAGATAATTACGAAGAGGGATGAGATGGTTACTTTCCAGCAGAGCATAAGCCTGTGTAAACCTGAAGTTCCGTCGCCCATGAAGCCCGCTGATATTGAAATTGGTGAGCAGGCGGCTGGAGAAGAGGAGCTGCATGAGCCCTTTGACGAGGTCATATGCACTCCATCCGCCCTGCGTGCGCAAGAAGGCAACCTACATTGGTGATTAGTAATAGGAAGCAAAATTCGTAGTGCCTGCTGCCAATATTAAGTGTCTAGGACTTTTTCCTCGACGACAGCGGGCGTAATTGTCGCGCAATTACCAGGCCCGCATTGGACACTGACATGGCAAATGTGGCAATAAGTGAGTCGAACGCCAGTCAAGCCAGTACCGCATCAATCAAGACCCAAGCGGTGGCTACAGAAGTGAACAATTATCACACACACGCGGATGACCACTAGGAAGTATAAATATCGTGCAACCTGCGCATGTCGTCACCCCATTTGCGCATGACCATGACCTTGTTATCATCACCTATGATTAACGATTCTCGAGGGAATCCGAAACGTCAGGCAAATAAAAATCTTGATCCAATGGTCACTTCTTCTTCTGGACAACATTTAACCCCGCACGGAAAGTTTAAATGCGTGTGTACGCAGCTGGCTGCAACATTAGGTGAACATCCTTGACTGGTCTAGGCTATCTTTATTCAATGACAGTTCTCAAAGTCACTTTGATTATTTTACGGCAACCTGTAATTCTATCTTGAGAGTAAATTTGATTACATTTTTAACTATTTGATTAGGGAATTTATGAAGAAATCGCCAAACTTACTTACATGCATGTCCAGTATCAGACAAAACTGCAGATGGTCCATTGTAGTATGTGCCGACCTTGAAATGGTCTGGTATCTTCGCTTGAGAGAACCATTTTAATGTTGCCAGAATCCCCATTCGATAATTCAGGAGGATAGTTGGCGAGCATACGTATACTTTTGATAAATTATCTTCGGGTCATTACATTTATATGGAAGGGGAAGGTACAGGGTGACAAGCCATCATTTAATTATTGTTCTAATCAACTTAGTCTTGGGAATGGGGGCTTGGGGTTTGGGTTGATAAAAAGTGGGTAGTGACCGGGTAGTTAAGAGAGAGAGAGGGGGAAAGAACGCGTAGAAAATGCTAGTAGTTCTGCGGCCGTTGGCAATGCTAAGCTTGGGGCCTGAAGAAGGTTCTTCTGTGCACACAACACCGGCTTCATCAGGCGAATGGCCGTGGCCTCCGCTGTTGCCAGCAGCCGTTGACCCAGGGACTTCAAGTAATCTGGTGAGACCTTGTAGATCACCTTAAAGGCTTCTTTCGGGTCAACACGGTATCCAGAGTCCATCATATCAGCAAGAATGGAACTGTTGATGTTTCTGACTTCGCCTTTGTTAAGCCATGCTGGCAGATGCTCCCGTATCCTCTTGGATAAGCGCCGGCTCGTGCGACCTATGTAAACTGCTCCACAAGAACAAGCAAATGAGTAAATGCACATGGAAGTGGTCTGCGCTGGCAGCTTATCCTTACCTTCACCGTGAAGGACCGGGTTTGTTGAGTATAACACCCGAACTTTCGCCGCTGGGAAGGTTCGTGATATGGCTTGGTTAGGGCGTCGGCTTAACAGTTCACTTGCTGCGGCCCCTTGAAAGGGGACTTTGAGAAAAAGAGTCCTCTTTTCCACGGTGGGTGTTAAGGGTTTGCGTTCTCTCTTCATCATGGTCTTCTGAATAAACTTGTCAGGGTACCCATTTTCTCGAAGTAGGTCCTGGATCTTCGTGAGCTCTCTTTCGATAGTATCGTCCGAGTAGATTTTTCTTGCCCTTTGCGTTAAGCAGCGGAGTAGATTACGCTTCTGCTGGATGGGTACGAAGCTGTGAAAGTTTGTGTACTGTCCGGACCAGGTTTTCTTTTTATAAACGCTCCTTCGGAGGCTACCATCAGGTCGTCTGCTTAGGAGAACGTCCTAGAACGGAAGCGAACCTGCCGTTTCCATCTCCAATGTGAACTTTATGGAGGGGTGTGCTTGGTTGATAGTATTTAGAAGCGAGTCTATATTAGTGTTTGCTGGGGCGATAGCAAAGATACCATCGACATAGCGACCGTAGTGTTTAAATTCATGAATCTGGTCGCTAAGTTGAAACTTCTCCAGCTTGCCCATGAAGAAATTTGCTAGGAGAGGCCCAAGGGGGAGCCCATGGCGACGCCGTCTATCTGTCGATATAGTTGGTTATCCAAAAGGAACTGCACATTTAATGTGCATTATAGTAGAAGTTCCTTCAGGGCTTCTATTGGAATTCCTACTTCTGTCTGATTTGCCAATAGGAAGTTGCAGAGGTAATCTACTGGTTCCACGTTCGTAAATAGCGACGAGACGTCTAAGGGGAGCATCATCATACCATTTAGGTCTATGTCCCTGATGTCGTCAATAAATGTGAACGAGTCTTGATAGCTCCGTGGTGCTAGTTGCTGCTGCAGTGGTTTGAGTTTATCCGCTAACCACTTGGCTACCGTATGGTAGGGCGAGCTACGCATGTCCAAGATCGGATGAACTGGCAGGCCATCCTTGTGGATTTTTGGTAGGCCATACAGGCGAGGGATATGCGTACCTACTGGCCGGAGACGTTCGAGGTCACGGTCGCTTATGAAACCTGCCGTTTGGAGTCTTCTTAGGTAGTCAGTCAAGTGTGCCTCTAATTCATCTGTGCGATCCTTTTCTTTTGTCTACTTTCTTAAACTTCATCTGGTCTGACAAGATAGTATGCATTTTTCGAAGGTAATCCGACCTTTTCATAAAGACGACACCTGCTCCTTTATCAGGTTTAGTAATCAGGATGTCTTTAATTTCTCGCAACTGCTTTAACTTCTCCATGTGTGCTTTTGACAGCACTCCGCGACTGATTGGTCTCTGATTTAAGTACTGGTAACTACAATTCACCAGTGTCGATTTTAAATGCTGGATACTTTCAGTTGAGATAGGCTTTAATTCGTAAGTTTGGTTAAACAGGTTTTCAAACTGGGTTTCCAATTCTAACTGATTAACACTTCGAGCAGACATGCATAATTTTGTGCCAAAAGATAATGCCTCAACTGTTGTCTTATCAAGCGTCACAGAGGAATGATTGTATACGTACCGATCTGGGTCTTTAGGCAGTCTTGCTTGGGGTTTTCTTTCGTGCACCCTTTGTAGTAGGGACGATCTTTTTGTTTCTCCCCGTTTAGTTTCTATGATCTTTGTGTAGCTGATGAAGTCCCGTCTTTCTTCGTCATGAAGGGTGTCCAGAACGGCAGCCCGCTGGCACACGTGACGCTCTCGTTCTTCCATCTTTATTTGAGTGCTTTCTAGCTGCTTTTCAGCATATCTTCTTAAGGTGTCAGTAGTGATTGCAGTACGATTGCGACGCAGAGCTCTCCAGCATTCATTTGAATACTTATTTATTTCCACACAGTTCCCAATAAACTTGGCCAGAACCTTCGCCTCTGCAAGCTTGGTGTTGAAACGCAAGAACTCATTGAGTGCCTTTAACACCGCGGGATCCTTTGACTGCTTTAATGTTGCCAGAATCCCCATTCGATAATTCAGAAGGACAGTTGGCGAGCATACGTATACTTTCGATAAATTCTCTTTGGGCCATTACATTTATATGGAAGAATAAGGTACAGGGTGCCAAGCAATCAATTAATTATCGTTCTAATCAACTTAGTCTTGGGAATAGGGGCTTGGGGTTTGGGGTTTGGGTTGATAAAAAGCGGCTAGTGACAGGGTAATTAGGAGTCTGAAGGTACTGAAGCGGGAGGGAGCGTTGTTGGCCGGTGCATCGAGATTCCGTCCACAGGTGTGCTGTCGCACAAGGTCACGATCCAAGAGTCTGGGATTGTCATAGAAGCCACAGTAAGAAGAAGCCATTACAGCCTAATTCACAGTCCACCCATCTAGTACTCCAGACAAGTATCTACAAGGCTGACTGTGCGATTTCAGTTAGGCTGCAAAACAAGGACTGAATGCTAACCTATTCACGCTTTACCGGTATTTAACATTAGACTTGAATTGCTCATTTAAACCATACCTTCATAGCAAAATAGTAAGATATGGCCACATGGAACGTCTATGTGCTCTACTTATCAAATCCATCATTTTTGAAGACGTCTGGCAAGGGCATTCGTATAGAGTCATGGCAATACAACGGGCCAACTTAGATAAGATCTCGCACTGCAAGTCATTGAACAGTAACTATATGTGTGATTCGGTAATCAGGTTTCAGCATTTACTCGCTCACACTCTCGAGGCAGGCTAAACGTTTTTAATCGCATGAACTGGCTGCTAGTCATTCCTTCTGTCGTTAAATTAGACTGCTGAAATGATTGTGGCTGTGTATTAAAGTATCTATGTATTTGTCTTGCCTATTGCCCTGTCTCTGCCAATGTACTTTTACGCTATCTTAAAAATGTACAAGAATAAGTGTCCCACTTTGTCTTTTGACCAGTTTTTAGTTCTAATAGCCGTTTTTTCGAATATGCACGTGATTACGGTGTACTAACAATATGCATATACTACAGCGAGTCACTCGCAGAATGTTTTTCGATTGATCAGCTTCCGCTTACTTAACGACTTGTCAATGCGGGCCTGTGTCAGTCGCTGCGTCTTGTCCTCAGGGGATGCATCCTCGGTCGCCTGCAGCCAGTCAGTGAACTGCTACTAAAGACAAACTTTTCACATGATGAGCGCAGTGCCATAATGGATTAAACTCGTTAACCGACGTTCCATTGTACCGCATTGTACTGTGGCTGAAGACATTTTAGTAAACATGTGTGGTTTGCTGTGAAACCGTTCCGTTCATTTTATCCACAGTAAACGACTGGCGGTGTGTGCTGGTCCATTTACGTTCAGAAATATAAATATTAACTGTCCCTAGATGTTTAAAAGTGCCAAGTCGGTTTACGTGCAAGCTGCTGCATTGGTTGTTAGACCGCCTCTATCAAGTATTCTCATTGGTTCCAGATATTTAGCATTAGCCGAGCTAAATGTATAGTTAATGCTCATAATTTATCTGGTCGTGCGCTAGCAGGCAAAGATAACACCCTCCGACACGACGCAAGCTCTGTTGGTCTTTGCTCATTTGCTACCACCTTCGACTGTCTGCGCGGCATGGACCACTAGTGAGCGATATATATTTAAAAAAGTCTAGCAAGTCGGGAAGAAGGAACACAAAAAAGAGTATGCCAGTCTCGACGAGGAACAGCTACGACAAGAAGTCTTCCTCGGCAATCTCGAGTTTATCTTTCGACATAATAAAATATTCTCCAGTGGTCTGGAAACGTATAAAATTCGAGTGAATGCCTTCAGTGACCTCACACCGCGTAGATTTGCCGCAACATATCTCTGTCTGCAGAACACATCTGAAAGCAAGCCGAGCAGTCGGGTGGCCACGTTCATCCCCGTTGCTGGGAGACTGCCGGACAGCGTTGATTGGCGTGAGAGGGGCGCGGTCACGCCAGTGAAAGATCAGGTCAGCTCTTGGCTGTCAAATACTTAGGATCGGATTTTTTAAAAGTTGATGCTCAGAAGGTTAATTTTTATAGATTTGCTTGGACCTGATTTGTTTATGCATAAATAGCCATAATGTGTATTCACAATAAAAGACATTACGAATAATTATGACAGGCAAACCTGGACGGGAAACAGAAGACGATTCGATCGCTGGGACATAACTTTTGTTCACCTGATGTTTCGAGATCTGCCGCACATTCATCATCAGAGAAATAAGCAGGAAGCAGTAGCAGATTCACAGCGCTGATAGACGTGGGGCACTTGCATGCCAAAAATATGGAAGGACTATTACTTGAAATCTCTCTTGCCCTCTGAGAAATCATTGGAAATAATTAACTAAAAACCATGTTCAAGAAGGTCGTTTGAGCGTGAATTTAGCAGCCTCGGTGAATTATATACTTTATCAACAACTCGATGGATTCATCCCATTTCTACAAAATAAAATTTGCCTTTCTCTTTTTAGAAGTAAATTCGGCAACTGTCTAGGTTGAATTGATGTCTGATGTCCCCTATCGAATCAGCCGTTGTGATTTAGGTGTCTTAAGTCTGCTCAACAGCAGGGTAGACACCGGCTGGTGACCTTAACCTGAATAGTTTTATGTTCGTGGTACATTTGCGCTGCATCTGCATCACACCCACCGAGTGTGGATGACAATACAGTGTCAAGGCGACCAGAGGGGGTCTCATGCATCCCATCTGTGTATGAGGTCCATTGAACTTGCCTCTCGGTCACACATTATATAAATGTGAGCCTGATTGCGAGAATCGAGTAACTTGATTGGTTGATAGCATTCCAGGCCACAACGTCTAGCAAATCAGGGCAAGTGAAAACGCAGCAGTGTCGTTGAGATAGAGTAAAAGGCTCGATTCCACTATCACTTCCCTCTTGCGTGCATCCAGTAATTCGGGATTAAAACATGTAGTCGTCATAGCCATTGAAGTAATAAGAAATAGTTTACTGTCATTCTGTTGCATACGGTTTTATGAAAGAGGGGTTTAATAGCAACGCAAGCCAGAACTCGCACATTCCTAGTAAAGGCCTGTGCGTTTCTCCATGGGCGTTTTAAACTCCCAATTATTAGAGAGGCTGTAAATCTCGGCCGGAAGATGTGTTGCAGTCCTTGAGGTTTTACAACCATTGATTCATTTTGATAAACTTCTATGATTTTACGGTCTACTGCAAACGGAATCTTGTGGGCAGAATCAATAAAAATTGGCGCCCTCAGGCTTACTCTTGACGACTCATTTAAGCCGAGTTGATTTATTGTCCATCGCATATCTTGCAGATTGTGCACGACCAGAGGAATCGCAAACGCGTGGATGGAAGTTTGCAAGCTTGTTGGGTGTCGACGACTGTATACTGCTTATATGATTTGACTACTTGACAAAAAATATGTTTTTAAAGATTCATTATCAGGCCAGTGCAATTGCAGGGATGATAAAAATAGTTCAGGTGGACAGGGTTAAGAAGCACCTTGTGATTTCATCTCATCGTTTTCAGGCCCCCCCCCCCGAGATCGGCGTGCAGAGGTCATTGTGAAGAAGGCGACTCGATCGCTGGGACAAAACGTTTTTTCGCCTGACATTTTGACATTCGTCACGGATTCATCATCAGAGAAATGAGCAGGAAACAGTAGCAGAAACGGGTCCTGCTCATGTCTCTGATGATGAGTCCGCGACGGATGTTGAAACGTCAGGCGAATAAACATATTGTCCCAGCGATCGAGTCGTCTTCTTCGCAATTACTTCCTGGGAATCGCATGTTCGCTTGTCGAAGTCATTGTGCCAGGGAAGGGGGAAGAAGAGGAGAGCAGGCAGATTGTGAGCATTGGTCAGGGGTCGGGTACGCAGAGTGAAAATTACTGTCATTCGCATGGATTGAAGGTCTGTCACTAGGGGTTATGTAGAGATATGCGAGCGCCACCTGGCGTCGGCGTCGGACACGGAAGTGAGCTTGCTTCTGTTAGCACTTTCTGACAATGCAGCCCTGGATTCGCTAGCCGTATAGCCACTGCATCAGCTGTTGCTAACACCTCTTGGCGTAGGCCCTTGAGGAAGTTGGCTAGTTTCCGGTGGAGAAGCTGAGAGACTTCATTAATATCGACTTGGTAATTCCTATAGGCAAGGCATACGAGAATAGAAATCGGGATCGATCTAATTTTCTTAGTGCATGCAGGTTTACCTTTTATCCACTCTAAAATTATAGTATTTGTACATGTGCACTCAAATTTAATTTACAGGGCGATGTGGATCCTGTTGGGCCTTCTCTGCAACTGGTGCCATTGAGGGTGCAGTTCAGATAAAGACCCAGAAATTACTCCACCTCTCAGAACAACAACTCGTCGACTGCAGTTGGGAGCAGAGTAATCACGGTTGCAACGGTGGTCGTGTGAATCAGGCTTTTTCCTACGTACGAGACTATGGAATCGAATCCGAAGAGAAATATAACTACATGGCAAAGGTAAGTCTCGTGGTATTAACGCGACTTTATAAGTTATTTATGATGTGGATGTTTATGCCCGAACATGGACTCCACTAATGTGAGTGTAAAGGGAACTTCCTTACGTCAATCCTCAGTTCGTTTGCAGCGCCAAGTTGATCGTGCCTCTTCCAGGGTCTTTTTGCAAACTAAATGTACCTTTGACTCTATTTTGCTGTATTTACGGTTGCATCACTCTACACGATTTTATTTGTAAGACAGGAGCGTATAGCCACCGGTGCATGAAAACCATCGTAGATAATAAGACCTCGAGGGAGGATCGCTATTAATATGTCTAACAGGTACTGATCGCTAGTGCAAGAACGTTAAGGCTACAGAATGGCACCGAATTAATTAGTCTGCAGTAGTAATCAAGAACGCTAATGCCCGTCTTATTTAACGCAGATAGGAAAAACTTTATAGATATGAAATGATCTGACAAAGCAAAAGGAGACCGAAATGGCCATTTCTGGCTTGCTAGCCATCATCGGCCAGGCATACTCAAGCTCAAGGGTTGAAAACCCCGAGATTCGAACCCGGGACCTTTTGTTATTGAGTTTAATACTCTACCACGGCACCACCGGCTCGTTGCACTGACTGTTGAGATCAGATCTCGGGTGTTCCAAACCTTGGTATTGAGTATGAGTGTAGGATGATGGCTAGAAAACCAGAAATAACCATTCCGGTCTCCCTTTTCTTTGTCGGAGTCTTTTCATCCTATCTCATAAGGCACTATGTGACTGCCGTGCGGGCTCTAATTGTGAGCTTTTGGACAAAGCGGAACTTAATTGCTCCACTACCAGATCGACAAGGCACATATATTCATACTTTATATTGTCCAAAAGTGCCTTTTCAAGGATAACATACGGATGCACAAACTGAGAAAAAAAACTGTCCCATGAATATTCATTTCTTCATCACTAGAGAAGGAGGAAAGGGCAATTTCTGAGACGTCAGCTAAAATACCACCTGGTCTCACTTCTTCTTTTTCCCCTTCCATGGAGGAGGAAAGGAATATTATATCTGGACCTCAAATTTTTGCGCATGTCCCATGAATTGCTATACATGAGCACGTTGGGAAGGGTTCAGCAGGGCTGCTTTAATTTACGTGTCTACAATTAAATCGGAATTTTGTTTCTGAACGTCACTCACCAGTACATAGATATTAGGGGACAATTCTTGGAAATAAATGACGGCTTCTCCATCTGCATAGCATGGGATGAATATTACTTGTTTGACTAAAAGTTGGTCTTCATTTTCCGCTTTTGATTCTCACTCTGAGTCTGCGAGACCGGAGCTTTTAATGTGCAGAACAAAAATGCGCTTTGGTCCTTCTCTTTCCAGTTGGTTCGTAAAACATGAATATTAATGCAAAAACTGCATTTCTCGCACGTGTTAATCGTTTATGGAATGTAGGTTTTGTAGGTGGCTAAAAAAGGCACAATCAAGGTGCCATCGTTGTGCGACTGAAGGAATTAGGGATTTTTCTCCACAATATTAATATCCCAACTCCAACAACGCCATTTTGGCGTTTAATTCAAGTCGGCTTCAACTTGTCCGCGTGTTTTAATTAACTCGCAACTGCTCAAACATTCTTGGCCTTATTTTACGTTCCTAGTGTCAGAATTGTGTTGCCTATCAAGTTAGAGTTGGGGTCAGCATGTGAGCTTCCGCATAACTCAGATACCATAGCAATCTATGAACTTCAATGAAAACTTTTCGTGCCCTATCCACAGAAAGGGTTGGACTTCCAATTCTTACTTTGTCCTGTTTGAATGCAATGAGAGATTCCATGGCGTATTGTCCGAAGGATAACCATTTAGCGGTTCTGCCAAGCAGAAGCAAAGAAATCTCGATGCGATTCAAATCATGCGCTTAAATTATTTTAATGCAGCATGGAGAATGCAAATACCAGCAGTCGTTGGTTGTTGGCAATATCAGTTTCACCATGATCATCGCTCCGGGATTCGAGGGGAATCTTCGAAATGCCGTTGCAACCAACAGTCCCGTATCTGTTGCAATTGACGCTAGCGATCCAGGATTTATGTCTTACAGGTCAGTCACCCTTGCAAAAAAGTATTATTATCCAATTCGGAGCGTTTCTTTTAGCCTGAGAAGACGTTCATCTTAAGAAATCTGTATTTAAGTATATTATCCCCATTTAATGGCCGTAAGTGCACAGAGACACGTGTTTCGTCGGTCTCATGCAACTGCATGAGAGGCGTTTGGCTCATCAGTGGAGTACCCAACGTCCACCTTGTATTTTCTGGTATAATACCGGTACTAATGTCCGCCATGTATTTACAATTTCGAAGCAGATGGAGAAAATCTACATTTGATGACTACAATACACGCCAGAATTCGTGCAAAATACCGACATATGCGAAAGATTGATACTCTTTCGCTACTCGGCATTGACTTACGTTGTTATACTGCTTACCATTTAGTCTATTCTGAAGTTATTTCAGACATCATAGGATGTGGGTTTTTTAACGAGCTTCATTCTGACCACTGACGAAACGTATGTACTGTAAAAAGTAACTACTAAATTAGCATGCGTGTTTATCTTCGATTTTGACTGCCTTTATAAATTCAAATATATTTTATGAAAAACGCAAACATAAAAATATTTCTTGGACTCGTTTGGTAGCAACTTATGCTTTTTTTAAATTTTATATTAAAAAAGAGGGTATTTTTTGGTTTTAACAATTTCTTTCAATTGCCGAATAATTTTGAAACCTACTGACATGTACATTTGGATTTAAGGTTCACAAACTGCGCATTGTGTACATCCTGTTTAAGTAAAAGTACGTTTTTACCTAAAGTATGAGAAAGAAGTCAGATACTTCTCATAAAATTTTGTAATATGCATCAGACATGCTTGATATAATAAACGCAGCATTTATACATCGAGGGTTGCGAAGAACTAACACATCACAATCGTAAAAAATCTTATAAATAGATTTTTTAGACCGAAATATACCTTTCCTTTAAGTATAAAATTTTAAGAAAGCGTAATTTTCGACCAAACGACTACAATAAATATATTTTTCGTTTACGTTCTTTATAAAATAAATTTGAATTTATAAAGGCAGTCAAAATTAATGCGCAATATGCATACTATTTAATTAGATACTCTCTACAGCATATGCGTTTTGTTAGCAGTCAGAAATAAGCTCAATAAAAAGCCCACATCCTATCACGGCTGAAATAACGTCAGAATAGACTACATGGTAAGCAATATAACAACCCGAGTCAATGCTTAGTAGCGAAAGATAATCGATCTTTCGCATAAGTTGGCATGTTGCACGAATGCTGGCGCGTACTGTACGTCTCACTCATTTGAGGAAAGTGTTCCAAAGTGTTTTGCAAGCCTTAGTCATATTTTCGACTGCATTGCAGGAACATTAAGATAAGCGTTCAGTCCTAGTGTCCTGCTCTTATATGCCTTCAAAATTTGACGATCGGATTAAAACATTGCTGTTGGCGTTGACACTTAACTTGCGAAAGTCCTCCTGTTATAGCATCTCCAATTTTAACGACAAGTAATTATAAGAGCCAAAAGAGTTTCGAATTTATATAGAGATATCAGAAGATTTGATTTGAAACTATAGGGTGCAAAAAGGTCAGGATTTTTCTACGTCGAAGTACAGTAAATGGCCTTATTCATAAAATGTCGTGATCCGTTTAGTTTGGTTATTTGCAGTTATTGATCTGAGGCGCAAAAAAGCCTTTTTCATAAGCAAGCTTCAGTTTCTATCTTGTATTTGAAGGAAACCAAACAAAATAACGACGAACTCGGAGGTTGCCCGAAATCCGACAAATTTCCTGTGCTGTTTAATATTATAGAAGGAAAGCTCTTATTTTCATTCGTTGTGCTATAGAAGTTTACAAAACTTAAGCTGGAAATCTTTCCGAAATACCTTCTGGCAGTTGAAAATGTGACCTCAAGTCAACGAAAATCATGTGAAGGCATCTGTACGCCTTCGTACTGGAATTAGTTTTGACAGGTACTATGGCTTGACATTCATCATTGCGAAGAACTTTTGCGCGTCGACAATGTCTTTACATTTTATTTTTCCAAAAAACGTTGCTAGCTTAAGGGAGGCCTCAGGTTACTGCATCTTGTATAATTCAATTGGACACGAATATGCGTGCCCCTTTACTATTGATGATTCTGCCTGATCTTTCAGTGCGTAGCTATTCCTGGACCCTATCCAAATGTGTTACCCTTCTGACACTAACTTAACACTTTGGAAGTAAGATCAACTGTAATTTGGGTGCCGATTATTCCCATACTGTTACAAAACTTCTTGGCACAAACGTTCTCGTGCTTGCAGGGTCTATGCAGTGCTTGGGCTTAGAGCGCTATTAGCATCAAGCCGAAATGGCAGAAGGGTCCTATTGTGTGCAGCATCCGGCACTGCTGCCTTCTGTAAGTGTGGCCACTGGCAGGACCAGGGCTGGTGTTGATTGCGTCCAACCATGCGTGAGTGATCGTTGATTGTTGAGCAGGTTCATGAAAGGTCCAATCAGTATGTCGGATTACCCGATGGGTACTTTCGTGTTTTGTGGTGCATCGAGCGTTGACCGATGAGTGGTCTATGTTAGTACGCCTTGGGCAGCCGCGACTATGTAAATACATGTGCTTGAGCGGGTGAATGTCGGTCAAGTGTCTGTAGGACAGAGAATCGAAATCATTCGCTGCGACGTTGTATGTACTTGAGGCAGTGAAACAGGTAGGAATATTGGCTGTGAGCCATAAATTCTGCTAATGACTTCATCTTATATTCCAGTACCCACTGTACGCCCTCACCAAGATTTAACAATCGATTCCATGATTCACTATATTGCATACTTATTTCGCACAACACATGTGTCTGAGGGACACAGCAGATTCAAACTTGTGACCTACTTCGCATAATGTTTTTGGAAATTTTCGGAAATTTGCTAATACAGATTGCCATCTCATGATATTTCATCCGATATGCTAAAACATCCTTTTGATTCGAAAACTTTACGTCAGTACTATAGTTTTAATACTGAGTATTGTGCAACCCAGTGTGAAGATATTTCAGTCTCGTCAGGATGCCTATATTTGAAGCAGGTCTTTCTCCATACCCTACAAAAATCAAACCACAGAAACACTGGATTTATAAGAAGTACGCGTTCTTTTCCTTGATTATTAGTTCTCATAAATACAAATTTATTTTATATAAAACGGCACGAAATATTATTTCATGTTCCCTTTTGGTAGCATATTAAGTTTTCTCTAAATAACATGCATAAGGAAGAGGAACCTTTTCATATTTAGAAGAACTTATACATTACTGAATACTTTTGAACACTGCCGGCAGTTTATGATTCCGAAATACGTGCTGTATGAATTTTATGTATGAAAAATCACACTCTATAAAGAAAAAGAGTACACAATGATCATAACATCAATGGACAAGTAGCTTGTCATATAGTTTAAGGATAAAGAAAAAGAGTACACAATGATCATAACATCAATGGACAAGTAGCTTGTCATATAGTTTAAGGATAACATTTATAACTTAACAGATAAAACCTTTCATGAATAAATATTTCATCGTCTTAAAATAACACAATTAGAAAAACATTACTCTAAAGGATACGCTTTCTTCAGGTATTAAACTTAAAGAAGCTATTACGAGCTCTAAACTTAATATAAAATAATATGTTGAACATGTTTATAATACCACATGTTGAAATTTAAGGTTCGTATAAACTCGAAGGCAGACATTCCAAGAAATATAATTTCAAGGAAAGGCATCCTTTGGGGAATGACGACATTTATTCAGTAAATTTTCGACACTGGTCCCCAAGTCGTCGTCAGACTTGAGAATAATGTGTAAGAGACTACAGCCGACAACTATGGACAAAAATGAACCACAATTAGCGCTCAAACCAGATGACCCGGACTAGCCCCGTACCGACTCAAATTACATTTTCAAATTGGCCATTGTGACTGCTAATTATGCCCACCACGTTATGACTCAAATTGTAACTACCAATTAGCGCTCACACTAGACGACTATATAACTGTGCCAGCACTTTAAAATGTTAATTGTTCTTTGCAAATTTTTTCAAGTCTCACGATGAACTGGGGATAAAGTGTCGAAAATTTTCTGAAAAAAAGTTTTATTATTTTTATAAAGGACGCCTTTCCTTGAAATTTATAAGTGCAATGCGAGCCGCTAAGACATCTGCATACTGCTTAAGCAGTCACTTTATACGGACGGCGTTTTACAGGTTATCTAGGAGAAGCTCGTACAAAAAGCGATATACTGAGGTAAGAGAAATATCGGGGCATTAGGCTGCATATGCATATGGCATATTGTTACCACTATTGCATCACCAAGTAAGTAGTTCGTTTTGGATGGTACGTTCATTTCAGAAATTTGTTTTGCATTTCCTGAGAAAAGAAATCGACTTTATGTAAAAAAAAATAAGGAATTCCCATGCATCCTGCAGCATAATTCCATTATTTTTTCATTGCGTCTGCCGTCATCCTAGCTCACCCGCCACAATATCGGAAATATTGCCATAATAGGAATGCCATCAATTAACACGACCTCAGTTCTTTGTATGAAAGCAAATTCTCCGGGCCTGAAAGAATATCTGAGTTAATAGCACTTAACGACGAAATAGCTACAATTTATCAAAATACGCTCGCAAAATTATTTTCAGCGTTCAATTCAACAGAACATACGTGAAATTGTCGTGTTTTTGGCGGTGGAAGGAGTGAAATCTCCTAAGAGGTAGTAATGGCAGTTGTTTTCAACTTCGAATATGCAAAGTCCCTTATCAGAAGGAGGTGCACTAAGAACACCTTCACACATTTATATTTTGTTACATTAGTACAGACCTACAAAAAAGGATAATTACGCCAGCTTCTGTGTTAACTATGCTTCCGTTTACTTAATTTCGAAAACATCTCTGTTCAATGTAGAATTAGCTGGAATGGAAAATTAGTAAATTTAAAAAAATATTTTTGATTTAAAAGTGTGCAAGAAGTAGCCTGTGCTGAATGTGAATACATAAATCCAAATGGAAATAAAAAAGCTCACAATAAGTAGCAGGCTTATTCATGCACGGGCTTATGAAGGCTTATATTTTGACTTTATTTCTTTCAGCTACGGCGTGTATTCAAGCGAAACCTGTTCAAGAACGGCACTTAATCACGCAGTGCTGGTTGTTGGCTAAGGTACAGAGGACGATCTGCCTTACTGGTTAGTAAAAAACAGCTGGGGACGCTCCTGGGGCTCGGCGTGATATATAAAAATGGCCCGCAACAAAAACATTTGTGGGATCGTTATGGCTGCCAGCTTTCCCATTGTGCAGGCAGTAAACCTCTTGAGGTTCTCAAAGACTTTCTTCTTCTCTTTCATTGCGACAAGTCTATCGTTGACCTACTTGAAATGTATCCAACGCGTTTTTAACATTTGCCTAAAAAAGCTGACGTTGAAGTTGGTATAAACCAATCTCGCTACTTTTCAGAAAATTCAGGTAGCTTATAACAGGATGTTTTTAGAGATATGCCTTAGCAACCAGCCTACTTTAATAGTACCTATGTCTACTATTTGCGAAAAAGAATGCCTATAAATATGGACCAAATTCACAGTGCGTATTCGGTACAAACTTTGGACTTAAATCATTGTCAGGAATTAAATTTCACTAGCCAGATCCGTTTTACTATCCTTTGAGTCGAAGAAGCAAAATAAAGATCTTCTGACTCGCGGCAAAGACGTAACATACGCATAAATAATATGCATCATAACACACAATCCCTTGCCTGTTAGAAAGCTATGCCAAGTAGATCTCAATTTCACAGTAAGCGGCTTTGACTTGGCATCTTACCAATATAGCAGCTTTGGCCATAGTGCTAACCTTCGAAGATATAGGGTTCAACTGTGAATAATGTCTAAAGCTTACTTTTGGTATAAAAGTAGATTAACAATTTTGGCAGAATAGAGAGGGCAACTGTGACATGTCTATAATTGGCCACAGCAAGGCTGCATATCGAACCAAAAATTAGGTATCTTTGAATCAGGGTATCAGAAGGCACACCCAAAAACAACTACCTGTCATCAACCGCAAACCTTTTTATACCAAAATGTTGTACCAGTAGAAAACTATGGAAAGCGTTCGGTGTACACAATGAGATCACTTGTGCCTTCTTAGACCGGCCGTGGAACTAGGCACATAAACAAAGGTACGGATCCGGTGACTGTACAGACCTCATTTGCAAGTCTGTTTAAAAAATGAAACCATTCAGTTGGTATGTTATAATGCACGCGAAGCCTGCTTGAGATGTTTTAGGGCATGCTCGCTGTTAAATCTGATCAGACATGGAATATTTCACAATGATGTATTATATGGACGCCTAAACAGCAAACACCGCAGCGTAGGTTCAGGTCCTGCTTCAGGTTAGGTTCAAGCTTGGGCTCAGTGTTGGCGTAAAGGTAAGTTAGAGCTAATTTAGGCTAAGGTTATCTTTCAACACTCATTGATTAACGTTCATCCCTCGCCAACGTAAATTACTCGAGCCCCCCCCCCCTCCCCTATGCCCTGGGGCTCATTCTCGAGCTTCCAGAGTAACCGCAGCACAGCTAGTAGTCAAGGCATTTTGAGGTTTGAGCCTCGGGTCGTGCACCCCTTCGGGATGGCTGTGATTGGCTGATAATTGCTTATAACAGTAGATTAAGGTAACCAGTAACACCCTTGCTGCTGCGATCTTCAGGCCCGGTTCCGTAAGGGAAGAAAAGAAGGAACACGTGAAATGTAAGGAATAGTTTATTATGCAAAGAAGTAGTGGGATTAGGTAGGACGAAGCTGACTATCAGACTGGTGGACCTCCGGCCGCCAGGGGACTCGATCCGAAGTGTGTCAGTGTGAGAAGCAAAACAAGCGCCTGGAGCGGTCTATTTGTGTGTCAGCCTTGAAAATTGATAGGCCAGATGGTATGGGGGAAACAGGCGTCGGTGTCCGCACTTATTAGCCACCGCGAAAGGGTGAGTGCTTGCACAGTTTGCGGCACCTATGATTGGCCGTCGTACAGGTGATGGAGATTACAATCACTTGACTCCATGCGTGGCGTGACACGGGAGGATGAAGGAGACTACAGGCCACTACAGGCTAATGAGCAAGAAATCTCCACTGCAGTCTCCATTTTTGCCAGATTTCTGCCTAGACTACTAGCCGCCTTGTAGCTGCTGGTGGATCTCGACTGAGCCCCAAGGCAGAACAGGACGAATGACTTCCGTCAGCAATCGGTGAATGTTAATCAACGAATGTCAACATCTGTCAATATAAACCTGAACGACAAGGATCACGTGGCTCAATGGCTGGAGCGTGAGACTTAGGATCAAAAGGTCGCGGGTTTGAGCCTCGTGTGAGGCACCACTTTGGTTTGGGTATGCCTGGTTGAGAATGGCTAATAAGCCTGAAATGCCGATCGCAGTCTGTCTTGTCTTTGTTGGCAATGCTATTTGTAAGCGTTAGATTTTACTGTAGGGTTAGGGTTAATCGAGTGTTAATGTTATGGTTGCGAGTTATCTTTTCATTAGAGTAAGTTTAGAGATTATAATAATAATAATAAGGTTAATTTGTAAAGCACATCTTTGGCGCCGTCAAAAACCCTGGAAGGCAGGAAAAAACCTAACCCAAACCCCTTCTTTCGCAGTGACTATTGCATTTGTTTTGATCTTTTGCTAGGTCAATAGTGTGCGAAATAAGGAGTTTGTTTTAAGTGAAAAAAAACCTGACTTCTAGAGAACAAATCTAGAAAATATGATATGGGTATATTAACCATTCCTGGAATCCTGCTCAAGGCCACTTCTCCAAATTTTATTAATTATCCCTGCAAATATACTGGTCTGATGAAGAGTTGTTTGTCAAATTGACTTTTCAAATTAAACATGGGAAAATTTTAAGGAAAGTATTTCGTTTAGTTCGTTCTATCATTCCCTAGTTTGATGCTGCCAAATTAATTCATATATATTCAGCTCATACAATTGGCAATTTGTGGAATGCAACCAAAGCGGAAATATGGAGAGCTTTTAATTCCTTCAGCACGTATACTGCCGGATCTGATAGGGATGAATTCTTGGTGACCTTAAAATGACACGTTATACGCCACCTCAAGTTATATCTATGAATGCACATGCGCTTACGGATGCAAGTAAACTTGGCGTACGCAAAGGCGGCTGCTAGCCAGGGCCGCGGAACACTGCTAAGTGGCTTTTCAAGCAAGAAACTAGAGTACTACGATCTTCGTTTACAAGATACCTGGTAGACAGTGGTCACTCGGTCGACCTCAAAGCAGCTTTCCGAGTACTTGTTCGGGCAAGAACGAATCGGACCCTGCGTTTCATTTGAAGTGGCTCACATACGGCGGGAGAAATTCGACCTGTGCAAGCAGCTAGAGCACATGGTCAGCCTCCAATAACCTTGGTAATTAGGCAGCTAGTTTTAATCACGACTTGGTTTGCGCCAACAAACCATTCTCCCTTTTTTTCCTATAGACTGATTTAATGTAGTTTCCATCAGTTAATCATTATTTTTACTGAAATCTAACCTTTGCTATTATACATTTACCTTCTGTGGAATTCAATTTGCTGTATCATTCTAGCCATTACCTGACTCATGCAATGACGGAATGCAGTTGAAAAGCCGTCGCGAAGTTGGTTCATTTCAATAAATCCCGCTGTCTACACTTGTTTTAAATTTGCACTAGAGAATGATTGCTTCACAAATGATGATGTTAAGTTGCTCAGCTAAAACTACGTATTTATGGTCACTTTTGGTTGCCGCAACGTGTGCACATTTTGTCCGCGTCTGAAAATCAAAATTCATTGCGCCCTCCAAAACCTTCATCAATCATCTCTTGAGGAGAGAGAACAGTGGGCACTAAACGCCTCGTGACTCAAATGCTTCAGCGTAAACAGCCAGCAAAGGCCAGTAGACGCGTCTCAAACTATTATGCCTCCAGTCGGCAGGAAAATCAGCCTCTTCACTGCCTAGTTTATTTACCTAGAAACGCCTGTACAAGTGGCTCAACTTCGTGCAGCACACAGCTCGTAAAAAATCATTTGAAACGAAATGGCGGACTGTTAACTTGGAAGCTGCCACATTTATTTAATAGTATTCAAATTTACTTAAAGCGGAAAACGGAAGACCTTGGAATACCTCCACGTTGAAGACTTCAATTTTGGTGAGGATAACCTTTGTGTCCGCTTTAATTGGGCGCGGGAATGGGGACTTCCAGCCTACACAAAATAGACCGCTTGAGAAAAATTATAGGCGGAGTAAATCTTCCTGTATCTCTTTCTAAATACTAACCATTAAAAACCAAACTTTGACCTTAATCCTAACTTAAGTCCAACCTTTACCCAAGATACTATGGTTAACGAAGAAGAAGATGCGATTACTAGAACAAGGACTTTATTTTCCTGACGTTTCGGATTCCGTCGGGAATCTCTAGTCATAGGTAATCGTAAACAGGTCTGAGACATGCGCACATGCACATGGTTAACATTAACCTAACTCTGACCAAAATACAACCCAACCCACCTAAATCCTTAATCTAACTTCCTGTTTAGGCAGCCATACATGTAACCCTTACCTACGTTCCTAATAGGATGCTGAAAACGGTTGACAGTCAAGTGAATTGTCAAAAAAAACGTCCGAGCAAAACACTATAAGGATTCTTCCTCAGTGACTTGCATTATAAATGCATGTCATCAGGACATCACACCAAATGCTTATTTTAAGGCCCAGCCTCAGTCAAAATAGCGCGAACGCTACTCTGGACAATAAAGGAAGTGTTATCGCAGACACACTAACCTAAACACTCCGACTGTCTGCTCCATCAACAGCAGTACAGGCGCATACGCGCGTACAAACAGTCACAGCTACCAACGCCTGGCGCGGTGCAGCCTGCGCGCATGAGGACGCAAAGCCTGATTACAGGGAGCGCTGCGGTCTTGTAAATACAGGCATCTTACTCTCTCTTAGACATAATCCAACATTGCCAGCACACTCCTCGAACTGTCGCGTGACTAACCCCGCAAAAGGCTGCGATTCAGTAAGCTTAAATTCACGGCTCTCGACACGCCTTCACGGCTCAATTGGTAGGGTTTTGACTGTACTATAGCCTTCTCCGCGGACGTAAGGTCGAATCCCACCGATCCCACGAAGGTTTCACAATTTTTTTAATTTAAAAAGAGGGTGGTTGTCAATCAAGGTTATTGCGATGCTGCGTCAGCCAACAGAATAAGCCCTGACGGCAAGGTGGGGTGTGGGCTGGAATTTTCTGCCCTGAGTCGACGGATGGTGCTAGCACTGCATTTCCCACTTAATCCAACGGCAGAATCAAATGGTTTAACGTACTGACAGCTTACAGTCAAGCACAAAGTCTAGACAAACGTGTTTAATCGATCTCAAGCTGCTGCAACTACGCAACTACGCACCTACGAATACTCTGACTATCCAGTGGGTTCTGCTTCCTTTAAGTCGAACTTGCAACGCTTTTTACGATGGGCAGCTACATCGCGAACCATCAAGCGTTCACTCATCCAAGTACATTTACCTAGAAATGCCTGTACAAAGGGCTCACCTCCTTGCAGCACGCAATTCGTAAAGGTATTCATTTGGAACGAAATGAGAGACGAAAAAAATAGTACATCGATAACCCCGTTCTATCAATATTTAGTTAGAGGTTGTCAGATTTATGTGTATGTGTTCAGTTCATACAACTTGTGATTTCTGGAATGCAACCAAAGCAGGAGTATAGAGAACTTTTATTTCCTCCAGCCTGAATAATTTCGGTTACGGTAAGGTGGTGGCTTTAAGATAAATGTAAGGAAGGATAAATATTCCCATTCTATACTCCAAATTTGACTTTAATCTTTACCCTTACCCTACGTGTAGCTTATACGCTACATTTTAGGTTAATCCTAACGTGACCATGACCCAATTTTGAACCTTATCCTAAGTGTTACCTTAAATTTAACTATTTTCCGCGAAAATCGGCACAAAGCAATGCGTATTGTTGCCAGTTCTTGTTTCCATGTCCTTACTTCGATTCCTAGTGTGATGCCGAAAGTGCTAAACTGTCCAGTGAATTGTCAAAAAGCTCCCGAACGAAGCACCACAACGATTCCCCCCAGGACATCACACCTAATGCTTACATCAAGGCCCAGCCTCATCATTGTCAGTCACTTTAGTGCCAACACTCTTCTGGACAAGCAAGGTGGTGGAATCGCAGACACACTGATCTAAACACTCCGGCCGTTCACTCGACCCACAGCTGCACGGGCGGTTGCGCGCATAGTCACAACTAGCAACGCCTGGTGCGGTGCAGTCTGCGCGCATGAGGACGCAAAGCCTGACTACAGGGAGCACTGCGGTCTTGTAAATACAGGCATCTCACTCTCTCTTAGACATGATCCAACATTGCCAGCACACTTGTAGTGACCAACTCCGCACGAAGTGCGTTTGTGAACGCTTGTCATGACGAGCTCAAGTCGAAGTGCAATTTGTGATCACCTGCTGTTTCCGGGCTCTGGAACAACCAATCACAGGCCAACTCGCTCGAGACCTCCTGTGACGAATGCCAAGCAGACATCACATCAGACACCGTTTGCTGGCTTGTGGTTGTGCAGTCATCTGGTAATCAATTTCCTCCTTATTATTCTCACATCCCTTTTGTACAAAATAAACTCTTCCTACCACTCTGGCCTACCATGACTTCTCCTCTCTCGAGAAACTGGCCCTGAAGATAACAGTCGCCTGGGTTTAACTTACACTCACCGAACTGTCTCATAATTGCCAGGCCTACGATTGCGGTTTAGGTTCCCGTAAGAAATAAACGTTTCCTCTAGAGACGTTTATTACCATCGGGGTAGTAACGATTACCTTTTTGTCCACACCACTCAATACTGTTCAACATGAGGATAGGTTCGGGCATGACATTTTTTGAATGCTACGCTCAGTCCAGACATTTTAGCAGATACACCTCCTTTTGGAAAGTGAAGTTTACATTTCGACCGCTGTCTCGCCCTGTTTTACCTAAAAAATCCGTCGTGTTGAACGCGTCGGCGACTCCGACTGAAACCACATTTCGTGTCACATGATGATTAGCACGAAATTAACTTTAATACAACGGTGATGAACGGCTTATCGAGAAATTATCTTTGAAGAATTATAAGATTCGTCGTGCTGCCACTAGTATCTTAACCGTTTAAAGTTTCTCGCAATTGTTCTCCGATTATCAATTATTAATAAGGCTCACACAGGGACAATCTGAAATTTGAGGGCATTAGTGTTAGCTATTTTCTGCCTGACCATTAATGTGAAGTGTACTTTGAGTCAGCTGTTGACAGTCTTGCTCATTTTAAGCACTCAGTTAGTAGTGTCAAATGGTTAAATGGGCGTTTTGAACAAATAACTGACCAGTTCTCCTTAGAGTAGAGATCCTCCACCTGTAAGCGGCGCCCTGAAATTAGATCTAACAAAGACGTGTCGTCAGTTTTGGCAGGAGGCTTCACATGTATTTCGGGGCACACTATTCGTTCCCACGCTGCTAGTTTGATATAGTTGGCGCGTTGAGGGCGTTTGATCTGGGAATTGGGAAGAAAGGGAATTCAGGAGTTCCAAATGCTGTCCCCAGAAGACGTTTATACAGGCACTCTGTCTTCTTTGGCCGAATCTTAGTGGTAATCGAACGCTACTCCTCCCCTTTGATACAAGTCATACACACTGGGTTTGTGTGGCTTATGGAAATCGCTTACAGCCAACTCTGAACCCAACTCTAACACCCTCAGTACGCTGACGCATTAACGCAACGGCATTGGAACGAACAGTGTGACCGCGCATTCTCCCCGAGAACCATATAAACACATTTTGTAACGCACTGCTTCATTCTCCATGTCATCTATCTTTTAATTTCCAATGTGGACATTGGAATCAGGTCAATATGGTAAAGTTTTGGTGTGTACAATGGTCAACGCAAACGTTTCGCGGCAAAGGAGGCGTTACATGATCAGTGCAACCATAAAAATGTTTAAAATAGAGGGGGGCGTCGTGACACTTCCAGATGCGGGCTCACGCTACCTACTCGAACTCAGTCCTAATATCAGATGGCTGACGGAAAGCCTGGCTGAAATAGCTGCTTTTTAATGCAGCCTTGATGGAATTCTGTCGAGAATCCTCAATTATAGGTTTTGGTAGGATAGTCTGAGCCATGCGTAGATAGGAGTAAAATATGCACAGATTGCACCGTTATTATAGTTTATAGCAGTCATTCGCGTGCGTACTATAATTATCCGCTACTGTAGCCACCACTTGGGGTCTTAAATGGTGTGGTGATGTATTGACACTTCGCGTTTGACTTATTAATTTCCGCGATTTCCTTGACCGTGTCGGAGGCAGGCTTGGTAATTGTCCGACCGCTATGCTTGCTGTCGTCAGAGTTGTCGCTGCAACCGGCCCTGCCCACGTGACTGATTCCCTCGCTCAGGCAATGTCTACGTACACAGTATGGGCACGCCAAATCGTTGCGCGTGTCGATTGACTGGGGGCCTGTGAAACATGACTCAAGCAGCTGGTGGCTCACGCAGTTGTCACCTCATGCAGAGATTTCGGCCTCGTTTAACTTGAAAATATGTCCAAGTCCCGTCGAGTGAGCTGCAACCTAGGAGTTGGCGCCTTTCTTCCTCACCGCCGCTGCATGCTCGGCCATTCTCGTCCGGAGTAATCTCCTGGTTTATTCGACGTACTTGCTTTGTCCACAACTGCACCAGGTCCGGTAAATGACTCCAGCCGTTTTCTGCCGTGGCAGTGAGGCTTTCGGTCTCATGACCCGGCGCCTGATGGTTGCTTCTGGCCTCTACGCCACTGCAACTCCAAGTAGAGTGAGCAAAAAACGTCAGGAAAATAAAACTCTCTTTCTAGTGATCGAATCTTTTCTTTCTGAACTGCTTCCTGGAAGTCGCATATTCACTTCTGTCCTTAAGTATTCCTTAATGAACGCTCTTCAGTCGCCAACGGAACCCACCGTCCATTCTGCCTTGGGGCTCAATCTCCAGCCTCACTAGCAGCCATACGGCAACTATTAATTAAAGTAGATTAACATTACCGGCAAAGACAGGAGAGATTGGACTGGCTAGTTCTGACTCTTTAGGTGTCATCAGGCGGGCACATCAAACCTCAGACGCTGCATCACTCGGGACTTGTTTAACATTGCTCGCCAATGCCCACTGGCACTATCTTCAGAACAGTCGCTGCTGGGTGCAGTGGAATAAAGTGAGGTGGATCCTGCGCAAGTCTTCTATTACCATAAACTACTTCACGTGCAAGTCACCGTCCCAGCACTCAACCCGTATTGGGACACACGGCTGACATCGTCATTTTTGCCGACTGAACTGGTACGGACAAATGAAAACATGAAAGAGATCAAAGAGCTCTTTGGAGACGTCACTCCGAGAAAAGTCAAAGGCTGCGATATATCCTTGAGCAACATGAATATGATTTTCTGCCTTTTTGCCATGGATAGGTAAACTGGCAGATTTTGAACCATAGCAAGGGCACGTGGTTGAGACCGATTGTTTGTGGTAAGGGCACAAAGTAAAAGTTAATAATCAAGTGTGAAAAAATTTCATCGTTTTGAAGGAATTTGAACCCACAGCAGCAAGGGCGAGGCCTCCGTACAACCGGCACTTTAAACAACTGAGTTACGTAGCCCATTTATAGAGAAGACAGTTTTATTACCGTTGGGTCTAGCTACCCACCCCGTTTACACCGACTTTTGTCCTCTATCAATTCGAATAACATAAGCTGACAGCCCAACCAGTGATTCCTTAACAATTTACTCGGGATTGAACAGGTGACTATTGAGATAAGTTTTTGCATAGGAGAGTTTCGACAGAGTTAAATCTGGAAAATATTTCATCGGAGTCTGTGGGACGCAGCTGTTCTGATACTTCTCCTGGCTGCACTAGACACTGCCAGAGAAAACAACCTGTTCGCCTCAGTGCACTTCTTATAATTAATGCATGGTTTTTTCCAAAGGGACGGTTAATAGAACGGACTTCCGTACAACCGTTGACTGGGAATGACCTGTCTTTTTACGAGCGCCTTGAATAAACCAGCCCTATGCAGCTGTTTCTTTGGGCATGGTCACCAGTACAAAAGCTTTCGACGCGAACTGACTATGCTAACTATTGAACACGAAGCGGCAGCGCAAAATGGTATGCGCATTCCGAAATTCGTTCTCCACCCCCGCGATATAAGCCCATCATATTGCTTTGCTACTGCCTAGATAAACATATGTATCAATTTCGGGTCAGTTACCGAACTAATAAACTATTTTTGATCTACGCCCTGTATGACAGCTCGTAGGCGTGAAATCCTAGTTGCAGATTGGCTATTTCACCTCCTAAAAGTCTGGCTTCTGGCTGTCTTTTTTCATATATTTTACAAGCACGCATAACCGGAAATTTATATGATTAAATCCCCTTTTCTGACATTTAACCAGTGTCCAGATTTAAAGTTAGCATAAGGCTCCGCCTTGTCAAGTATGCACTATGCAACCTTTACTGACAATATGTGCTCCTATCGGTTATTCTACGTAAGGGGCGTACTTTCGTTTATCAATATGAGCACGCAGGGTTAGTACAACCGCAGTTCAGTTTCACCCGAAACAAGTGTCTGCCATTGATTGTTTATGCATAAAAACGACAGTGATTTGTTTACATTCCAGGTAATTGACTTCGAAAACACTTCAGACTTCCAAATTAGACCTGCCGTGTATACGCAGATAGTGCTTCGCACATTTGTCTCAGAGTGAACACTGTTCACTGCGCATGTAGGAAGGCCCAACTGTATGCACTCGTCTGTTTACATGAAAAGTCGCCGAACTGTTTCAAAGTGCCAAATTGGTTAACGATTTGGCCAGTCGTTTGGTAACTAATTCGACTACTTCTGACGCGTCCTCTTATTGGGTCTAGATATTTGGCCCCAACCAAAACTACCTCTACAGTTAAGTATAAAACAAAATGTGTTCTTGCTGAAGGAAGCTAAGATAACACTTTGGGTGCCATCATGCATGCGTTATTGTTCTTTGCTTCCTTTCTACCCCTCCTGGCTGTCTGCTCGGCATGGACCACGGGCGAGATCTATATACTGAAGGCATACTGGCACATCTGGAAGAAGGAACACAAGAAAGCATATTCTAGTCGCATCGAGGAACAGCACCGACAAAATGTCTTCTTCAACAACCTTGAATTTATATTTCAACATAACAGAAGGTTTTACCGTGGTCTGGAAACCTACCAAGTTCGAGTGAATGCTTTCAGTGACCTCACACCTCGCGAATTTGCTGACAGATACCTCTGTCTGCGAAGAACGCCTAAAAGCAAGTCGAGCAGGCAGTTGGCCACTTTCATTCCCGTTGATGGAAAACTTCCTGACAGCGTGGACTGGCGCAAGAAGGGCGCAGTCACACCTGTCAAAAATCAGGTCAGGTCTTGAATCTTAAAAAAATAAGTGGAGGATTTTACAAATCATCGATGCTCAAAAGGATAATTTTGGTTGCTTATGATGCTGCTTGTTTATTTTTGCCATGTATTGTCGACAGATTACTGCCAAGAATATTGAGTAAGATTAATAGAGGCATGCATGTTCTTAATCCAGGTAGAGTTTCTTGCTTTTGTATCTGACGCATTTTGCTTCTGGGGACATACTAAGCATGGTATACCACTGAAAAAGTATTGGAAAGGTTACTTTCGAAGCCTCTGCAAAGAAAATAGCATTTTTCAGATAAAGTTGATCGATCGGTACTTCCTGAATATCCCAGAATATTAAATTTACATTTCTGGGCCTACCATTCCATCATAAGACGGAGTAACCAGAAGTTATTTCTTAAGACATGCGTTCAGACATTCTCATCAAACCGATAGTTTTAGTCAGGAGCTGACTTTTTAACAAGTGATACTTGCCCGCATATTTGCCCGATAAAAAATTGAGCTAAGGCTGTTCCGTAAAGATCAATTCGGTATTGAGGCCGCATAATGGACTCAGTAGGTATTTTCGTGTTCGGAAGCACACAGCCGACTATTTTGGCAATAATCTTGAATAGTAAAAAAGATTAATACTAACCAGTTTCAGTAGTTGTCATTCAAAATTTTTATATGCAGTTTTTTTGAAATACGTTTTGATATGCATATAAACAACGGTTCGTCCTTTCTTATTAAATTCCTGTGCTTTACTCCGCTAGTGTTTGAAATCTCCACTCCTAGTTGCCTAAAAAGCATTAAAATGTCATGTTTTGTAATTATTGGCCTTCTACAACTGGTATTGCCTTCTATTAAACCTTTCTGATCCGCCGGTAAATTGCAAGCACAAATTCGACAGGCCTCGAAGCAAAAATGGACTATCTCGAAACTTCTCTTTTCCTGATTTTTTCTGATTGCAAGTGAGTGGTACAGTTAAGTGGAGGTCATTTATTTACCATCGCGTACTTACATACAGTGAGCAAATGAAACAGACGATAAACACTCAGGCTTATTTATAAGGGCAGACAACACTTCAAGGTACAGTTGTGTAATGATAAATTTATCTGAAATAACTGCGAACAACTAATCGAACTAACGCATGCCTTTGTGTGTGGTAACTTGTAATTAATCTTAAAATATAAACTGTATACTGGTTAGGAAAGAACAGTTCTGTTAAACTTATTTGCTGGTCACGATTACAGCTAACCGTGATATGCATTTATTGCACCTTATCCTTGATATCTTAGGAGGTCCATGTCTTAAGCTCACCTCCCCTAAAGTATTGTATTCGAACACAGTATGTTACTCTGTGCTTAAGGCTAACCTATTTCGAAGCGTAGTGCCTTTTACTCTTAAATATACTGAACTATACTTATTCATGTGTTTTTTATTTTATTTAACAGAAGTCATGTGGCTCCTGTTGGGCATTCTCTGCAACCGGTGCCATGGAGGGTGCGATCCAGATAAAGACTCAGAAGCTACTCAGCCTGTCAGAACAACAGCTGGTCGACTGCAGTAGGGAGGAGGGTAATGAAGGTTGTAATGGTGGTTTTATGGATCAGGCTTTCAAATATGTCGAGAAGTATGGAATCCAATCCGAGAACACGTACAAGTACATGGCAAGGGTGAGCCTTACATGAACACATTTTAACTCAAGAAGCAATTTGCTTTTACTTTGAGCAGGCATCTGCTGCAGGCGGTCAAGTAAGTAAAATCCTGGCAACTGCGATCTTCAGACCCAGTTCCTTAAGATAAGAGAGGTCTTGGGAGACCAGAGTGGTAGAAACAGTATATTCTGTACAAAAGGGAATGGAACATAGGCAAGAAGAAATTGATAGTCAGACGAGCGCACAAGCGCAAGCCACTGGATGGCGTCTGAAGTGATTCTGCTTGGTAGTCGTCGTTTGAGGTCCTGTGTGGGTCAGCCTGTGATTATCTGTTCCAGAGGCTGGAAGCAACAAGCGATTACAAGTGGACTGGAACTAGTTGCGAAAAGCGTTCATAATTCCGCTCCGTGTGCAACTAAGCACTACAAACGTGCATTATCTTTCTTTAAGTTAACGTCAGTGAACACTTCTGTTTTACAATTAAAATTTGTAAATAGAGATTTACACGTGTCGCGTGCAGTCTTTGGTTTGAAACATTGACTTGTCTACCAATACTCGGACAAATTTAATGGTTAGGCCAGCAGGCAGTCATTTTTGCCCACTTCTTCCATTATATTTTGGGTTGCGATGGGATATTTTAGAGGAGTTCACGCCGTCTCTTGGATCTATCTGCAACAAATATGACATAGCGGTTGCTGCCAAAATATTTTCCAAATAATAAAGTTACGCCTATCGGTTATTTTCCTTTTTCAAGGGTTTAACTCATATGCAGAAACTGTCTATTGAATAATTTTTCAGAATATTCTCATATATTGATGATTACTGTACTTCATGTAGCTAACGACAATTCAGTATTTGAGATAAAAAATAAGGAAACTGATACAATACGTTTCCAAACAATTTAAATCGTAGCAGGCTACTGCACATATTGTTGCCCAAATGGTCGAAGTGTACTCTCCTTCCTTAATCAGTGGTGTGCCCTAGTAACTTTCAAGGCTAGGAATCTCAAGGTACAGGCGAAAAATTGTGACTTCTGTCAACATATTTTTTATCTGGTAAAGGACTCTTCTTCGGTAGCACAGCGGTCTGTGAATAACTCTTATCTGCCCAGATTATCATGTTTGCATTAATAATAATAATAATAAAGCGTTCGAAACTGTTTTTAATCCCACCTAAAGATCCCATAAATAGGAACGCTGAATGGCTCACTGAAGTTCTTCTATCCCAGGAATTGGCCCCTTCTTATCTGTTTTCTGTAAATTCAATTGACCAACCTTATGAATTACCTCAATTTATTTCCGCTCTCCGTGTTCAATTGGGAGCTAGGAAACCATAAATGTAATGCAACATTATCCTCAGCGTGGGCTTAAATATATTTAGAATAATGAATAAACCAATAAAAAATCCGTTATTTTTTGACAGCAATTTTAAAAGCCAGACCTCGCGTTTTAGAATGCGTCAATTACATGCTTAATAACAGCATGCAAATTACGATGAAGAATGCCGAAGCTGGCGGCTTTTCTTGGTTCAAAAGGATTACGACTCGTCTTTTTTATAGGAGTATTCTAGCAGACACTGGCAACCGTGATATAGCAATTTCGGGCTATTGGCCTCATCAGCCACGGGCAGCCAACTCTGGTGTAGCAGCTGAAATTGCCGCCGCACCCGAGTTTCGAGCTCGCGCCTCGCCGGTCAGGGGCAGGCTTCCTTACCATTGAGCCATCGAGCTCAGTGTCTAGCCGGTTGTAAATCGGGGTATATATTATTCGCTTGTGCGCCGATTTGTTCCTCAGGATGTGCCCATCCTGGGATAGTGCTTTTGCGAGTCTGATCAACCGATTGTGTTCCGCAAAGCTACTAATAATTGATATGTTACTAGCCAATTGTTAGTCAGTGTCTGCCGGAATATTCCTATAAAAAAGACATATTACTAATAGTTGGCTAGTAACATATCAATTATTAGTAGCTTTGCGGAACACAATCGGTTGATCCGACTCGCAAAAGCATTATCCCAGGATGGGCATATCCTGAGGAACAAATCGGCGCACAAGCGAACAATATCTACCCCCGATCTACAACCGGCTAGACACTGAGCTCGATGGCTCAATGGTTAGGAAGCCTGCCCCTGACTGGCGAGGCGCAAACTTGAAACTCGGGTGCGGCAGCAATTTCAGCTGCCCCACCAGAGTTGGCTGCCCGTGGCTGATGAGGGCCAATAGCCCGAAATAGCTTTATCACGGTTGCCAGTGTCTGCCGAAATATTCCTTCATTGGAATTGGCTTTCAGAGGTAGAAAGACGCCAGTATACAATCTACCCATAGTGTGAAGTTCAATTTCATGTTTGTCCTAATTCAATTCAAGAGAAAATTTCGAAGTTTGTGTTAACCTAATCGAACATTGTTTGAATGATAATCTTAAAACCATTACACTTATTAAATACAAAGAAGTAACGAAGCTTTTCAATTCAAGCGTTTTACATAATTTAGGATGGCCATTGTAAATATAGCAAGTCCCTGGTTGTTGCCAACATAACAGCCTACAAAGATATCCCCGAGGGTAATGAGACAGCTCTTCAACAGGCTCTGGCCACAGTAGGCCCCATATCAGTGGCAATTGATGCTAACGATCCCGGATTTATGTCCTACAGGTTGGTTTAAAAAATACTTAATATTCTCGCTTAACGCTTATTCCTGTATATCAACCTTTTATCCGGAGCTTATTCTACGATTTTTTATCGACTACAAAACGAAGTAAAATGTATCTTATCGTGATTTTTAAATCCTTATTATTTGATTGGAAGCAAAAAACCTCTTCCTTAATGTCTTACTAACATAAACATTTATTTAATGTGGAGTGAACAATTGAATGCAATCGCTAGTTACCTTTTTAACTGCGTTGCGTGGAAATCGACTTTCATGTAAAAAACGATTAAAAATGATTTTCGCACTTAAGAGTCCGAGGTTCTCCTTTCAATCTTTCTATAGCGTAATTACTTTATTTCATAAAAAAGGACGAAAAATAACCAGGACGTTTTGTGATTTTGACTTGCGTGCGTATTTTAGCGAGAAAATTCGTCATCTAAAGTATTCCTTAAGTAAAAAGGACGAGTTAGAAACAGGACACAAAAGGTACAATTGCGTCGATGTTTGCTTACAGTTAACCGCAACTGCCTACCAGGTTAGCCACCTTATTGAGATGCTCTTCCATTACGGTAATTTTAAAGGTTTGAGATGCTCAGTTTTTTGGCCCTTCCTTAGCATTTTACACAAAATAACGTGGTTCGCGTAAGAGAGGTGGATACATTTATTTATCTCTTAGCTGAACTTGCGAGTTGGATGCTATTGAAGAATACTGTGGTGGATATTGCTGTGATCAGCAAAACTATATACATATTTTCCACACACCTTCATGCTTTGCTTCCGAGTGTTAAGAAAAAGTGCAACCGTCTTTTAAACTTGCCTGCTGTTGCCCTCATTTGAGGCAGTAGGTAAACATTAAATGGGTTGCCCTTAAGGGCCTTTTATACCATTAACTTTATTAGCACAATATATTGTTATCGTTCCTGGTTTGTGAGTGCCTTTAAGTTTAAGACAAATAGAGTGAAAATTTAAGTTAATGATTTGGAATTAGAGTTGACGTTATGATTTAACGTCTGTATTAATGGAAGGAGTAACTAAGGTGTTGCGTGAAGACAATGGGAATTACAAGGGGGAGTGTACAACTTTGAATAATTCCTTTGGTTCAGTTTTTAAAAACATGTTGGCACTGATGGTGTTATCAGTTAGCACAAACAAATAGTTAAATCGACGGGTTTTATCAGAAGAAAATAGCTTGCTTTCTGTATTAGGACAAAATGACATCCATAGGTCAAAGGAGGGTGAAAATGTCAATACTTCCTGGAAAGCCCACGCTTCAGAAAAATCAACTTAATGGATATCCCCCTCATCAAAATACCTAACAATTAAATGAAAGTACTTCTTGAAATACTATATCCAACATTTCGGGTTACGGTATGCATACAAATAAACTTAATTCCAGTGTTTGAGGAAGCAAAAAATATTGCCACCTGATTAATGCAGTTGTTTCAAGTTTGGATATTTTAAGTCATTCACCGGAAAAATGTGTACTTGTGAGAAGGTAGAAAATTGTTAAAATTCAACAAAATAGGTGGGATTCATACGATAACAAAAGATCGATTAATATTTAATGGCATCTTTTTTCGTTCAGTATATTGACGTAAGGAAACGTTTGTCATAAACATTTTTTGAAATCAGTAAAATTTTACAAAAATATGCTCTTAAATACTATCTATAAATAGGTGTCAAACTCACATCTAGAGACTATTGGACAGAATCGTTTAAGGTAATATTTAATAGTTTGATATGCGCATACATGTATGGCAATGCCGATTTATTTTTTTATTTTTCAGCCACGGCGTGTTTTTTAGCAAATCATGCTCATCAACTGAACTAGATCACGGAGTTTTGGCTGTTGGATATAATACGGAGAATAATGGTATGCCCTACTGGCTGGTGAAGAACAGCTGGGGACGCGATTGGGGCGATGATGGCTACATAAAAATGGCCCGCAACAAAGGAAACATGTGCGGGATTGCCACGGCCGCGAGCTATCCTATTGTTTAATTGCCTGCGTAGAGGGTTGACAACTCAAGGTTCTCAAAGACCTTCTCCCCTTTTTCATCACGAAAGTACTGTCGCCGATTTTCCATTTCATTGCTTTAATATAATCCTCCGTCTTCCTGCAAGTTAATCTAATGGTTTTCAACACTAAAAACAGCTAATAGGGGTGGGGTAAGCAATACACAATCACTATGTTTGTCAGAGCGTCGACAGAATCTATATAGAGGTACTGATCGAACTACGTTTTGTCAATTAGCCTACTTTTATAACACTTAAGATTGATATTTTGGGTTTGCTGGCTATAAATAAGGACGAATATAACTATCTGTGTTTGGTACAACAGTGGGCTTGCATATTTGTTAGAAACGAGGTTTGGCTGGTCAGACCCCTTTTTAAGACTATAAGCACAGTAAAAAGATAAAAATTTACCTGACAAGCAACGTAAACTTATGCAAAAATGTGGATGCAAGTCGCCAATAAGCATCATAAAGTGAACCTTTTTCGTGTTTGGAAGACTATATCAACCCCGTCTGTTTTCCGGACCAAAAAGTACAGTCATAAGTCAGCGCTTTCAGCAATCTCATAATCAACAATTTTCTTTACATTCCATGTAATTTCTGAGTATTACCAGCATGGTATAATAATCATTAGGTTCAAAAATTATCTTTATGTGAAGGGAAATATTTTACGAGAAGTCGCTCACTCAAAGATTAAAACTCGATAAGAAGGTACGATAGGTGGCTAATGTCATAAATTATTGGCAAAAATTCCTCATTCTGTTAAACCTTAGAAGCGATTGCTTGGCTTATGTTGTTATGTTGGTTATTTTGAGTATTTAACTTTTTTATTCCGATTAACATTCCATTAGACGTATCAGTTACTCTAATATGATAAAAATATCAAAAAGTATAACTATCAAGCACTTTGAAACGCGCACAAATACACTGCCATCAGTTTAATTCCTTGCAACTTACAATCCTCAAAAATATACGCAGCAAGAAGGCGCAAGCTTTCCTAGATCGTCGATAGAACTGCACAGATAAAACTAGGTTTTGATTTATTGGCCGTGCGCAAGCCTTTTAAGAATTTGTTTATAGAGCATACCGCTCGCGAAGTAGGTAACAATGTACCAGAAAGCTGTTTGGAATCAGATCATTTAAGCGTCATGATGAAAGTTTACTCGAGCAGAAACATTATAAATCGGAACCTCCAGGTTTTTTGAGACCGCTTTGATTCTATTGCCTTCCGAGGCAAAACACATTTCCAACTGATTGAGATGCCTTACCTAAAAGGGTATGTTTTGGATCCAGTTGTGGATGTGCTCAGACCGCAAAGTGTCGGGTTACGGAATAAGGCAGTCAACACGAAAATCAGGGGTTTACTCTGAACAGACTCTGTATTGTCCCAGCAATCGACTCGTCGTCTTCCTCAGACTTGCATTTTCGCTTGTGCTGGCAATTTATATTTGCGCAATGCCTTTCAATCGGCCCGACGATGGGAAACGTGTACCTCCACCTACTCGCAGATCAGGTATCTTGACAATGACGTGTTGCCTAAGACTGTTAAATACAAAACCCATATATGCTACTGCTATCTGCTTATCGCCCTGATGATGAAGCCGCGATGGACCTCGAAACGTCAGGCGAATAAAAGTATTGCTCCAGAGGTGAAGTCATCTTCTTCTTCGCAGACCTTTTATTGTTTTCTCAGGCAGCAGTAGGCGCTATGAGGTCATGAGGGTGTTCAGTTCTATCTGAGACAGATAAAGTTGATGTCTTTTTTGTACAGTGTGTGCCTAGGGGCGGTGTGTCTGGTTGCGTAAGTTAGATTGCGCAACGCTCAGTGAGTTTCAGTAGAACATGGACAGCGGCCACTTTTTACAGGCACCGGTGAAATTACCCAAGGGCAAGCTGATTGGTCTTGAGGCATCAGGGCGTTGAACAGAGACGAAAGCCTGAGCAAGCACGCCTATGGACTCTAGATACCAAATAAAAGCCTAGACACACACTTGGTCTATTCTGCAACATTGTATCGTAAGGGTGCGCGTGCCTCAGATCGTTAACATATATGAGTACGCCAGTTTTTTTGTAGACACCCCTATTTAGATTTACTATTTGTGGCTTTATCAGACGATGAGATATGTGGCCTTAGCTTTTAAACGTAACTTGTGTTAGAAGTATAAGAAAGCAATGTCAACTATATTAAGCAAATCTGCTAAAACACCCTAACGATTAAGTCAGTATGGTAGTAATTCTGGTGGATTCTAAATAACTGCTTAGGAACTCCTGCTTGGGCAGTCAGGTTGCTGTTCCATAATGGTGGATTCTATACAGGCGGTAAGTTAGGCGTGTAAAATCGACCTAAGTGTGACTTAATTCATGACGCACGGCGCGGCATCGTAGCTCAGTTCGGTAGAGCATTGGCTGCGTAAAGGCTTTCATTGTTGTGCGGGTTCGACTACCGCCGACGCCGCGAGGGATTTTCACAATTGGGTCAACTAAATGTCAATATACTTTAGTAGGGTACGCCCCTGCTAACAAGAACCCACGTTAATAACGATAAAAGAACCACCAGTAGCTTGAAATAATTGTGTAAATGCGGATAGTTTGGCTTTGTTTTTATACAGTATTCATTTTCAACGAACTTGAATAATTGAAAATAACGTGAAGATAGAATATTTTAGCCTATGTTGTTATTGTTTTGATTTAACTACTTATATTATTTAGGTAGGTAGCTTTATTTGCGTTTTGCTTGCCGGTTAACTTACGAAAATGAAGTCATAGGATATGCTGTTATGTTATGTAAATGGAAATAAGAAAACAGTGTTTTCGAATAGAAAAACTTACTTACGTTGAGGTGTAAGTTTGGTTAGATTAAAATATAAAAAGCAAGGCGTTTTGCAAATGTGCATAGTTCATTTGTTTCAATTATGAAAATCTCCCAATGGGGCCGCCAAGTTTTTCACAATTTAATCAACTGAATGTTCGGGATTTGAACTTATGAACGGGCTTCTATTGAGGTGCCTGCATGTACCTACACTCTGTGAAATGATAAGTTATCCGCTTGATTTTTGATAGGCCTGTAAATTCAGGTGTATTTTGTAGAAAACTACACAGAAGTATTAATGGTGTACTCATTTGGTAGCAAATTATGTGTTAAGATTTAGTTCTTTGTTGCTACACATTCCTTTAGGATTTCTAAACTACAGCCTCTATGTTTTTTTTATAAGTAAAAACATGCATTCGTTAGGGTTACTAAGAGGACGTTATAAATGTCCCATAAAAGTTTGTAATGTGTTTTATACTTTTAAAAAAGCATTTTAAGCGGATATTGAAGAAATGCTTTAAGAGTGGGTTTTTTCTATTCTTAATTAATTACCGGTGCTTCATCAGCCTTCTGGTTCTTTAATACGAATATCTTGAAATTGGACATTTGGCATGCAATTGAGTACTCCTGAAAGTGTTTCAAAACCCTCAGCCAACCTTTATGAAGAATATGATCTCCAGAAGGCGTAATTCGTTACCCAAAGAGTGCTCAAGATAATATTTTGATTCATGAGTTGTAGAAATTAAAAATGGTTCCTACCATAAGGATAAAAACTCATTCTACGTAAGAAGTTAAGCTTGGAGGGTATTTTTTGAAGAGATCAAAAGAGCTCTTTCAAAAGTCGGCATCCGGATAGGATGGTTATATCTATGAATCATGTCGTACGATAAGCAGTGTAAAAAATAAACGTATGCAATCCTTTATAATTAAAAAAAACCTTTTTTTGCGAATTTGAAGTGTCATTTCAGGAGAAAGCTCATCAAGCGCACATTAACGATTAGATTTAGGTTTAAGATTAGGATAAAAAATAGGATTAAGGAAAGTATCGAGGTTTGGGTTCGCGTTAAGTTTAGGGTTTAGCTTAGCTGTCACATTCTGTCTTGTCCAATCCTGTCTATTTCAGTCAATAAGCTTTTATTGCCAGCTTCCCGTCTGTATGCGCTCTAATTCCGCAGCTTTCTTAGTTTGCTGTCTGTTGTGGCTTTTTGTTGAATTAATAAAACAAGCGCATGTCAGAAATTTCAGTTTTCAATGCTTTCCGCAGATGACAGTATGCGGCAATATTCGCGTAACACCGTCAAGTCTGCATGCAAACCCTTGCGGCTCGTACAGCGCTTACCCAACGAGCCCGTAAGTTATACTGGGTGACAGGAAAAAATAAATCCTTAAAAGAAGGCATATTTAGATGCATAAAGTATGATTTATTGTCTAAGCTCTAATTTGCTTTACCAAAAACTGTCAAATCCAAAAAGGAATGTAAGAGAGGTCAAGGATAAGAAGTCGTTACATGTGAGTGACAAAAGTTTAAGAAAATAAAATAAAAGGACAAATTTTGAAAAGTTATAAATGTTTAATGTACTACTATTTTGCTGCGTTTCTTTTAGCGTTTATAACAGCTGTAATTCGGGAGGGAATAGAGAAAAATATGTTGTCTATTTTGGTTTTGTCGATATAAATATTTAGGAAGAACTCCAATTTCTGTTTTGATGAAAGATGTTTCGGAGACTTGTCCCAGTTTCTCTTGATTGAGGCGAAAATATTTTCAATGGGTTTGAGGTCGCGACTGTTTGTGATGCATACTGTATTTTAACTGCCGCGTCCATGTCCCCTTCCAATAAAGTCAACATTGTTATGCTTTGGCTTTACGAGGATTCCTGCGCTCTATTTTGTTCCCTGATCTTGTATCACTAATCTTCGCATAAAATAATTTACTTTTGCAAGAGTTTAATGTAAATTAATTGTTATTGCTTCCGGTTTTCTCTGATCCCTGGAGTGTATTTGATGTAATGGGACAGAGGTCTTGCTTAGGACTGCACGGAAAGGCAAAGCATTTGGGAGCCCTTGGTAAGAATAGAATAATGGCCAATGCTGCTTAGATTTATAACTTTGTCGGGTGTTTTTTCTTCACATGTTTTAGTATTTCTGCCCAATTGTTGGTTTAAAGAGCGTGTTTAGTCGTTAGAAAATTGAACATGTCAAAATAAACTTTACTAGAAAGCTCTGATAATGGACACATTTGTATGGTTCTTCCTCGAAAAGATGTCAGTTAACAAGCCAAAAATGTGCATGGTTTTGGAAACTGTAAGCCGCCTTATTTCTCGTTTTTAGTTTCAATAATAATTTTACATTTTCTTTGGATTTCAGTCCTTACCTCCGTTAGCCCTCTATACAACATCCGAAACTCTTCCTTGATTATAATGCCTCATACATCCTCCGCCTTTAAACGCGACGGTTCCTTTTGCTTCTGGATATATGCATGTTGTTGGAATACCCTACCAATTGGTACTGCTTATGCCGGCATTAGTAGCATTGTTTACCTGAATATAACTGATCCTGATAATAAAGCTCTTTCAGTGAAACAAAGCACTAGGTTGCCAAAAAACAGCATGACCAAAAATACATTTATCAAACGGATTGCTTAGTACACTTCCCCGATTGCAAGGTAAAAGATCGAACGTGGCCCCACTCCGTTCTGAATATATTAGAATATCATCTTGCAGGATGGAGAATTTGTATCCATGTACAACACCTTCGTCGCCAATGCCTCTTGAGATTATCCTCGAAAGTGAAGTTCAGGCGTCATATCTAACAGAACGGAGAATGGCACTCAGTAACTCATCTACATTCAGCCGGATTACAAATCGGTAGAAAAACATAAAATGAGGAAATTGAGGACCGAAGTAATGAGAAGGACGGGAAAGCTGTAGCTTTGGATAACGGAAAGGGGATTGATAGCACTGAAATGGCCTTTTCTGTGAAATACATCCTATTTATTTACTGCCAGTTTACAGACAAGGGCAAAAGAAATATACAGTGAAAAAAAACACGCCTTAACAATTTTTCTAGTCTTGGCCAGTTAGCCCTGGTTTCCAGGAGAGAAAACTTTAACTCATTGAACGATCGAACTTCGAGACAGTGGTCGGTTGACACAAGTGCATGGTGTTTTATTTTCACTTCATCCGTTATTTTGCGCCAAATAAAGGTGCATTGACGAACGGTTGCTCGCTATTGGCTGAACAACTAGCCGATAGCAGGCTGCAGAATCAGCATTACCTTACCATGAAGCTCTCCGCACGGTTCAGGGTCATCGGGCGTTGTCAGAGCGAAATAGAGTTTCCACCGTGTCGGTAGCCAACATTTGTGAAATTTTGCCGATAGAAGCGAATATACGAGTTCGAGGAAGCAGTTCGGAAGAAGAAGAAGATGCGACCACTGGAACAAGAATTTTATTTTCCCGACGTTCCCGATTCTGTCGAAAATCCTTAATCAGAGGTTATCGAAGATAAGACGGAGACATGCGCAGATTGTGGTGATGCATGCACGGTTTGCACGGTATTTATAGTTCGCAGCGGTCATCCGCATGCGTACTATAATTACCCGCTCCTGTAACCACCGCTTGGGGGCTTTATCGGTGCGGTGATGGCTGGAAATTTTGCTTTGGACTCATTAATTGCAGTGATTTCGTTGTCCGTGTGGAATGTGGGTTTGATAATTGCGTGACAATTATGCTGTCTGTCGTAAAAGTTACTGCTTGGCCCGGCCCTTCCCACAAGACTGATTCTATTGCTCAGGCAATGTTTCAGTACGCAGTATGGCAACGGCAAATCGTTGCGCCTGTTGGCGGATTTGGAATTAATATTTGTCAACGCCAGAAAGGCACTTTCTATACAAGCTTAGTTTCGTAAAACAATTATGAGGATATGCGCAGATAAAATGTGCAAGTTGCAATAATTGGTCTTTTATGGCAATATTTGGCGATGTTTTGCAACTAGTTGTGAACTAAATAACATTAGGGGAAAAACTGCTTATGAAAATAGGACAGGCGTGTACGCTAGGCTAGTGCTACAATAGCTAAATAGGATCAGTGTTAAGATAAATATGCAGTCTGCAGTTAAAAGCATATAGTATAGTTGACGACCTCATTTATATTGGCAAGTTCTTCCAAAGAAAGCTATATCTGGACGCAAAGAGTAAAGCACGTTTAGATGACGAGGATAAATAAGGGAGTTTTGATAAGTGTGGAATCTCTTAGGTTGTAAGGATGACTAACGGGCTAATGACAGAAAGCTTGGGGATATTTGTACTATTATAAAGACGAGAAAGGAGACGAAAGCCCGCTTCTGATCTCCTTACTCAAAGAAATTTCAGCTTCGTTAATTAGCATCTATTGGATAAGGAAGTATTTGAAAATGTCAGATAACAAAATTGAAGTTATTCGGGGAAATTGGGTCACCAGTACACCTCAATGAGTTCCGTTGCCAAAGAAATGCAGGGTAAAAATCCATTCGTCCGGCAATTAAAAACTATGAATCTAGAATTCTCTAACTGGCTGCAGACAAGCGAAAAATTATATTCCGCTATTTTCAGAGTAGATTGAAAAACAAGGACCCGGCCGCAGTAATTAAGGATGATAATGGCGTGGAAGTCATTGAGGATGGTGGGAAATCCGAATGCTGCAACCGGTTTTTTGCCTCGGTATTCACTAGGGAAACCGATATTTAGTCTGACAACGTAGACAGTGCTGTTGTAGACGTTGGTCTAGCGCTTTAATCTCAATTATTTCCAAATGTTCTTGTGAAAAGGGAGCTACAAAGTCTCAAAGAAGCGAAGTCATCCGGTCCAGACAATATACCGACCAAGTTCTTGAAAGAATTGGCAAGCGAGCTCTCGAAGCCCCTTGCACATATCTTTCATTCTTTTTTGAATTAGGAAGCCTGCCATCTGATGAGAAAACAGCAAATATTTACCCGATATACAAAGGCGGCGCCGAACGAGGTTAAATAATTATCGGCCTGCCAGCCTAACTTGCATTTGGTGTAAGTTGAAGGAAACGATAATTAAGAAGGCGAAAATGCAGTTCCTGGAGGAGAACAACTGACTTTCAGGGCTTCAACATGGCTTCAGACAAAACCACTCTCGTCCCTGCCGCCTAGTGCTCTCGACCGAGCAGTGGACTCATGCACGGCACGAAAATGATAGAATTGACGTCACCTAAACGGATTTCAAGAAGGCGTTTGACAGCGTCCCACATGAACGTCTGATGCATAACTTATCGGAAATAAGAATAAGAGGAAGGCTGCTGCCATGGATCGAAGATTTTCTCACAGGGTGATCGCAAACTGTGTGCATTGGTGACTCGAAATGAATCCCCACATGTGTTCTACGTGGCGTCCCCTAAGGCTTTGCCTTATGTCTACTGCTCTTGCTTATCTACATCAACGACTGTGTTGACAACCTGAGTTGCAGCGCCATCATGTTTGCAGATGACATCAAACTCTCGAGAGCCATTTGGTGTGACGCCGAGAGGCAAGCATTTTAAGAGAGTCAAAATCACCTTAGCAGCTGGTCTGTTCATTAGCAATTAAATGTTAACTTTAGTAACAGTGTGGTTTCAATAATAATAATAAGGTTTATTTGTAAGCACATCTTCGGAGCCGTCAAAACCCAGGCTCCGTTTAAGAAAGACCAATAAGCAGGATTCTCCCTTTCAGGGCGTCGTTTATAGGCCACCCCTTTCAAATGTTGGCGAACAGAAAGACCTCATTGTTTCAATAAACTCCTCGCTTTGTCCAGTTTAACAGTGTCTAAAGGCTGCTAAAGGCGCGACGCAGGCGCTGTTTGCGATTGGAAGAGGGTTTGTCCACATCGACAAGGAACTCTTCAGAAAAACGTACGATGCGTTTGTTCAGTCCCACTTGGAGTATACCGCCAAGGCCTGGTGTCCGTGGTTTAAAGAGGATTATCTGCAGCTTAAACGAGTGTAGGCGAGGTCTTAGAAGATGGTCAAGAAACTTGGTCATCTGCCTCATTATAACTGATTGACTGAACTTGATTTATCTCCTCTCAATTACAGGCCACTCAGTGGTGACCTCATCCAGGCCTATCGAATTGTCAGAGGCCGTGAGTGTGCCTTAGAATTTGATGAATTCTTTGAATTGGCTCGGATGGATCATCTACGGGGTCATCAATTTAAACTGCAGAGGAAACCGGCCCAAATAGACGTTCGACGGGACAATTTCTCACAGTGTCTTCGGAGCGTGGAACGGACTCCCTGACAACGTGATCCTCTCAAATACTGATGACACTTAAACGCAAACTTGATGCTCATTTTCTGAGAAACTGCGACAGATATAACAAACGTAGTTTCAGTAGCAGCAGATTGCACCTGGCTCACATCTGTCGCTGATGTTAAGCCTACATGTGTATTATTTATTTTTTGAGGTTGAATTATTTTGCAATTTTTCGATATGAATAGGGAGTGCAAGGACTGAATTCTTCTTCCCTTGGTAAAGTGGCTTAAAGTGACTTAGAACGGAGTTCTAACAACGCCCAATGAAACCCTAGAAAACTTCGAGCAGAACTCTGTGAACAGTCAAAACAAATAACTAAGCCAGAGTTTATAATTTCTAATAATATCCCTTATAGAAGTGGATTGTATGCGTCGTTCTAAATTTATTACTATTCAGGATACCCTAAAAGACGGGAAATCTCCGTATAAGAAAACAAAAGTTTCAAAGATCTTTTCAAAGCGACTTAAATCTATAAAGTATAATCAAGTGATCCTTAGGCTCATTCATGAACACAAGTAATATACGCAAGGAATTGAGAAAAAGAATGACCTAGCTACTAAAATAGAAATGAAGAGGCTATAGCCGCCGTCAAACATTTATTTGCATCCCCGAACAAATGACTCACATCTGTCAGAAGCCAATGAATAAACAACGAATATCAGCACATCAATTTCTGCTTGCTAAATGAGGACATTAATAAAATGAGAAACAAATCGTGAATTTATTCAGCAATTATTTTTCCGATTACTATACAGTCCATTGGTAATTAATTTCACCATCACTCGAACCAGTAGTACGCAGTCTTCAAGAGACCTAGGTAGGTGAGTGAACTGTTAAAACGCCATCATAAATGTATAAAATTCACCTTTAACGGGACAAATATAATCCTTAGTGCATCCTCAGCTAAATGATATGTGCTCTAACACCTTATCTTCTATTACTAGGCAAGCTGGCCGTTGCAAACTCCTGCGGTGCCGATGAGAGTCCCAACAACGTTGTGCATCGCTTTTGACATTTTTGCGTTCATTTCTTCCGCTTCCTCCTCGATCTTCGCTGACGGAATCTTAGATCAAAAAGTCTTGGCAACCGCACCAATGTGTTTGTTCGATTTGACTCAGTGCACAACGGAGCGTTCCGCGTTCTCTCTGCCGGATTTTCCGAGGTGCCAAGGAAAACGTGGTCAGTGTCGAATGGCCAACGATGCTGTCGCCGAGGAGCCGTAGGACCAACTTCATGGAAAAAACTGCGCTGACGCTCTACCCCGCGTTCTTATATCTCTCTTGCCCCCATACTCCACATTCCCTACATGTTCCTGTCCCACTTACCTCCACCACTTCTAAGGACACGGTGAATATTTGCAGTCACAAAATCAACGCGGATCTGCTTATGTTCTCGCGCTGGAGCCCAAGTCGTTGGAGTAAGTATGCTCTATCCAAGGGTATTTTCGTGTTTTTCGGCACCGCCCAGCTTCCTGGACCCACAGACGTTCAAATTAACCTTTTCTTGGATGATCCAGCATAAAGGATTTAGGTGTACTTTACACGTACAAGAAAGCGGTAACCCCTCTTGCAGATCGAAATTCCGCATAGGCTACACGGAGGTGTGGTTTCATATAGCATCCTCTATTCCTTACAGAAGTTTAAAGTTCACCCCATGTTTTTTTATCCTATCCTGGAATATTAATGGCACCTCTTTGGTCTCATGAAGGTCTCTGACCGTAGGAAAGATGAAAATTTTGAAAGATTGTGTTTGAAGACTAATTTTTTTGCCTGGATCCGGTATACGGATTGATGTCACTTAGCGTTAAAATTAAATTTCTATGGGTTTATACATACGAACCCAGCCCCTAATTCATGTCTCATGTTTTCTTTAGCCCTAATCTTCTAGGAATTACCAATCACATGGTAGGTCGGAGTCATTCCACTCGCAATTCTTCTCTCGTCACTTCAGCGTCCCTTATCTCCATATTAAAGTGTCCCCGATTTTTGAGTTTTCGTCTGGAACTGTCTTCCATTTGATATCAAGTTGTCGTCTAGATTAGCAGCATTCAAAGTCAAATCACGCAATCCTTTAAAGTTGGAAGATATGAAGTCATTATTGTCTGTTCCCTTCTCAAACATGGAATTTTTTGACTATAAAATGGGCCCTCTTGGGGTTTGATAAGGATTACCTTGATTGAAATTTCTTTCCTAATTTATTGATTTTGCCCTTTGCAGAGACAGTCTTCACAGCCGTTTTTTGTTTTTGCAACCATGTCTGTGACTTCCTGGGTCAAACATGAATCTTCATGCTGGGATGGTGACCTTCTTATATGTCTTCTCTAAAAACCTATGTGAACTGCCACGATCTCTTTACTATCTATGCGGCCTTTGAACGTTCTCCTTTGTGTCAGCAGGCCGTTGACGATCGTGGCGAGCTCTGCTCTTTTTTTCACCTTGTCGGTGCAGACTAAAGTCTACAAGAGCGTATCATAGTTGCATGTCCGGCTATTCGGTGATGGTCTTGTGACTTCTACTGCCCCTCTTGAGTTTGAGGCTAGGCATACAGATAACGTCCGCATTGAGCTCCTCTGTCTCGACTTCGTTATGGTTGACCTCCGTAGCCAGCCGTACAGCTGTAAGTTGATTAATAGTGGTCTGTGCTGTAACTAGCTTCCTCCCATAATAAAGACCGTTTTAACTTGTAGGGACTTTATCACTACAAATATACAAAACGTCTTAGCAAATACGCAATGGAAAATTTTCGAGGGTAGACTAACTGCTAATAAGAGATTTACTAGACTATTCTAGTGAAAAAGTCGTAAAATCCAGTAAAGAGATTGACGGTTAAGATTAGAAATGATACAACTCACTTAGATCCTTCTCGATCCTAGCCGGCAGTAGTCAAGTAGTCGACTTGCCAAAGGATAACTCTGCGAGGACTGGATCCAAGTTCGTTGGGGTGTGAGTTGCAAAAATGGGGAGAAAACTCGTTTGCAAATTGTCGCTGGATTCTCCTGGAGCCCGAGAGTGATCACCAGAGAGGTGTCGTTGAAGGGCAAAATAAACAGCGGCAGGTGAGGAGAGAGTTGAGCGGTGGAGAGTGAGTAGCAAGATAGTTGCTGTCACGCGTCAAAACCGAAAGTGTGAAAAAGTGTTGTATTTAGTTTTAACAAACTTGGTTATTGATAAATTTAAACAACACGTAAGTAGGGCCAAGAGCCCACAAACTTCAAATGATTCCTCCACCACGTATCTCCTCACATTTGTGTCCAGTTAAATAACTCCTGTTGTTGTGTAACGTGCAATTCCCACGCACATGAGCAAACAAATTCACGATATTATTCGATATTTTGAGAAACAGTTCCTACATTCTCTCAATTAAGGACTTTCAAGCTGAAGTATATGCCCGTCCTTGACAGCGTATGTGTCTTTATATCGGTTATCATCTTGTCCAGACTTATATTCTCTTTGCGATTTAAACATGTGTATAAGCGTGCAAGTAACTGATGACAATTATTCCTTTTTTCCGCAAAAAACTGCGGTTTTTATGTAAAAGTGTGGAGCATTTTCAAAATGGCGCAAATTTTAGTTGATTTACCATTTGTCTAACTTAACCAAAGTGGCCTTGACAATGTGACTACGGTAACGCGCTAATACAAATCATGGCTTTCGAGAGGACTCTATACTCGGTTCCACCCCGTGACTCATTTAAAAGAACTAAGCAACCGGATCCATGGATGTCTTATGAACGTGCTGACTGGGTTCACCAGCTCAATGAACGTTTGGGGACAGTTACTGGGCGATGTGCTCTGGCAAAAAATAGCAGAATTAATTCAACCGATGTGCGGGATTTGATTATTTTTATGTTTTATATTCCTATCCTATAGTTTATCAGGCATGTAAATGAGCAGACTGAAAAAACGCAACATGTATCAACCAATAATCTAAAGGACAATCTTCAGGATTTGAATTTTAGCGAAAGGCAACTAGAAATGGAAATAAAGGATGTTATTGATGCGACCAACAGGCTGATTGCAACAGGATGCACGCTGGAAAATGCTCTTAAAGCAACCGAACCACCAGAAACCATCTCAATTGACAACATCAATATAAGAAATTATAGGCGTCCTGAAGAAAATGTTAATGATGATGTTCAAGACGCATTGATTAAGGCAAGTTAATTAGTTGCATTGTGCCCCGTAGTTAAAAGCCAGCGATATTTGAACTTGCATGGCTTTAACTACATTTAACTGGTGTGCGTTTAATATATTAATATGCGTTTTGTGTGCACTGATTCAACTCGTGCTCGCATTAAGTATATAGATATATGGCTTTGAAAGTGTTTGTATGCATTGGAAAACAGCCATTCAGTTATTGTGATGATTCGAACAGATTTCGACTAGTTAGTGCTAACACTTCTAGTCAAAAACATACGTCGACGTTTATGATAATCTCTGTAGATGAAATAAAATTCCCTTTTTCAACATCGAACTTTTTGCTGGCCTATAGTTCAGTCGGATTTTTATCCACTTTTTGTGGAAAGCAATATTCCTGAATAGGTACGAATTTTAAATAACGCCTAAGCACGTCATATAATCAGCATTTGATATATGCACATTGACAACAGATGCCAAAACAGCTCGTGCTAATTTTAGTAGCGCAAAGAACTGCTTATTTTTCTCTTAGATTTTTTTCCTGGAACATTGCAGTTATTTAGAAGAAAATCAAAGTTCATTTTAGGTGGTGGTTAACCCTATATTTTCAAAGACCCTGGCTAAGAGAGCACAAGCCTACGTTAACTAGTATTTCTTTACAACTGCAACCCCTAAATAGGGTAAAGTCTGTTATTGCTTAACATTTTACAGCTGATTATTTCTTTTTTCTGCTTGTTATTACCTCTAAGTCTTCATTCTATTACAAAAGTAGCAGCTTGAACTCCCTCCGCTGAATGCATGCACGCAGTTATTTTTAATGCATCCTATATTATTTGTGCTGAAAACTTTCTCCATTCTATCAACATGAACGTAAAAAATATAGATTCGTTGACGCTTTTGATATTTATACAGCAAATTGCTATATTTCAGGAACTCGATATTATTGCGAAGGCTCAAAGTGTATTAAAAAGATCAATCTCTCAAGTTAAAGACCAAATAAGGTAAGCTATGTACATCAGTAACGCCGTTGTTTCCATTGGTTTTCTCATACGTTTACGCTCGGGCCAAGAAATCTTATCGAAAGCTCTTCTTCCTGCTCAGTTACCTGACTGCAATTATTTAACGCATTTGAAAATTAAAAAATATACTAAATTTTAAGTGAATCAAACTTAATTAATGTACATGTATATATTATCGGCTTTGTATCACCGGCCGTCATTTTTTGGAGCAGAAAAAATTATATTTTACAGGAAGTAAGGACTTGTTGCCACAATTACTGCACATGCATTTTTATTCTTAAATATTTCTGCCCAAAGTGTTGTCCTATCAGCGCATTTTTGTTATTCGACCTCTAATTGTGAATGAACAAGAAGAAAGACAAAATTGCATTTTAATTTCATTCCTTAAAATTTCCGCATAAAGTTTGCCCTACCCATTAGCGCAATAAATCGTGAATAATGTAGACATTAAATATAGGCACTTTGTTTTTGTATATATATTTGCCTTGTTTGTAAAGTTAACTGCCTGTAAGTAGTTTTTCTAGTACTTAAAAATTTATCGAGTTAACTTGCACAAAGTTGGTTGCTTTAGGTTGCCTTACATATTTTTAAGGAAACTAATTCTCACATTCGGGATAAACTGCTACTTTGAGGATGTAAATTTGCAACAATAAGTTCGCTAGCTAACAGGCATCCATCAGCGGGCTAGGCATCTAATGGAATTGATCGCACGGTCCCAAAGAAAGTTTTAACGTTCCGCAGGCGTGTACTTTTCAGTATGGTTGAAAGACAGTTCCACACAAAATTCACTTGCATGCCCTCTAAAAAGTTGAGTATGTAACATGTGCATGCATCGGAGAGTCTTGAAGATTGGATATTCATGTGGATACGTATTTCGGATTTTTATTCTTGGTGTAAGCCCTGTGCACGTGGGTAGTGGCGATGACTTTTTGTCTTTCTTAATGACTCTCAGCACGTTCTCTTAGTTTATTTTCATGCGTTTTCTCTAAACCTCGCTTAGACGAAACCGGACAGCAAAGGAGGATCTGGAGCTGGTGGCCAGTAATAAGATGCAGGCAGTTCTACTTGATACAACAGCTGGTGTTCTGAAAAACACGAGTACCAACAAGCAGTTCTTCCCAGCAGTAGCATCACCACAGGTAGCGTTATCTTGCAATTTAATGTTTAATTTGCATAATCACCTTATGAAAGGTAGTCATTCGGTTGTATTTTTTGCGCTTAAGGATGATCAAAGCTCTCCTGAAGAAAGAACCCAGGAGGTACATAATGCAATTTATGCCGCCGAATACGAACGAATGGCCAGCGAACGACTTGTCCAACTGTGCCAAAATATTATGCAGGACGTTGCAAATGACCTGCAACAGCAAGCTGACCAGGTAACGCATAGCATTCTCCACAACGTTGACCTTCTTGAAGCAGCCGAGATCCGGCTCAAAACCAAGCTTAATGAGGTGCGTTTTCAATAAAACACAGATTTTTCGCTTAGTTCCGTTGCTAGATATGATTAGTTGATATCGTTTCGCACTTTCGAAAAGTTTCAATGTTCATCTAACCTGACTTTGCACCAATCCTTTACTTCTGAAACCGTTTCGTCCTTTCTATCCCATGGGGTGTTTCTGCTATGTCCTATAATCAGAAAAGGGCCGTTAATACGCATAAAACTGTAATTTTTGAAGAAATTTGCCAGAAGTTATTTTTTCAGACCAATCATCACCTAAAATCATCCGTTTGTATCAAATATCTTCCTCTGTCATTCCCCTTGTTCTCTTTCTTACCATCTAGGTGTATTTTCTCACCAAGTGAAAGGAAGAAATATTATTTGTATTCATGTTTTTATAAAATACCTTTGAATTCTTGGAGATTCTGAAGATCAATGTGAAAAGATAATACACCTTGGTAGGCATTTTTTGCTGAGCTAAGATAATACTTTTTTCATACAGTTGGTATCAAGATAGGATTGTAATATCTTGAGAGTATTCTACACGATAACTGGAAGTACAACCCCACCTACACAATCCCTTCTAATAAAAAAACAATTCAGAACTTCAGTTTACATTTCATAAAGAACTCTAGATTCTTCCGTGGTTTGCAACCAATCACACATTGATCCTATAATAACACGCTAATAGTCATAGTATGGAAGGTTGCCACATTTCAAGTTAGCATTGTCCTTCTCAGGGCAAAATACTGGATTGCGATGGCTCCTCATAAAGTTGCCCTTAATGGAACCGTATGTATTCCGACCACCGCAGTGCGTTTGCGAAGTCGGGGGCCAGGTGAGGCGTAGACAGTTATTCAACTGCGTCAGTCATTGCGTCTTGATCTGGTCTCGCTAGCAGATTGCAGCGTGCGTGGACGAGTAAAAGGACACGCACGCAGGAAGATTATGCGAGCGCCGGGCCTAATGGTTCAGATTGCCCCTCTAAATCATGCTCAGAGACAGTCAGATAAAAGAGTCAAAGGTGGGCAACGTGCACAGTAGTTCTAGGGCGCAGATTCCAAGCAACCACACGCCTAACATAAATATTTGTACTCGTTTTTAACTTCAGCATTGAATAAAAGTACTGTTTATTATAGTAGTCTTATGTTTGTCTTGCAACTGCGGACATGTTTTACCCTTATTGCTCTTTTCTCTGACCGCATCTGACGATGGGCTCGAGTCAGAGTCCGCAACATCAGGCAAATCAACTTATTATTTTCACTGACTGCGTCAGCTTTTTCTAACCTACTTACTAAAAACAGTCCCTATCCTTCTATCAGCAACCAACTGTAAGGCGCATGCACTGTTTCAGTTATTGTGAGATCACTGGATGAGTCCGAAAATTACTTAAGGTCCCTCGCAAATTTCCATCTGCTATCCTCTGTGCCTTCAACTCGGTTCACAAATCAAAGTTGGATCCAACGAGAACAGAGTTTGGCCATTACCTTTTGTTGGTTTTGCATTATGGATCTGTCTAAAATAATATCAAGCGATGAACTTACAATGATAATATCAATCAAACTGCAACACGGTCTGGTCATATTATCTCCAGCTGGTCGGCTGCTGTTGTTACTAGGTACACAGAAACTGAAGTTGAGCCAGCAAAGTATCCCTTTAGTTAAACGGTGAACAGCCGGTCATTAACAGAGGGGACTTGCCTGCGTAGCTGTGATGGATTACGAGGCAAGACTACCTCATCACGAATGAGAGATAGCTTTTTTGACTTCAATTGAGCAGTAGGTATTCACGTCGTGCTGCTGGAAACCGTACGTGGTCCAATGGCATGTCTAGAGGCACACCTTGGCACGTTGAAGCATCCAATAAAAGCAGATTTTGTTCTTAATTTACTAGTCCAGCGTCCAACTGCGTCGCTGATGACTGATTTTAGTGCGCATTGGCTCGCATGAACACAATTAATCTAATCTTATTACTCGGCACTGAAAGGTTCTATCCACATTTGAGTAGAAACGGTTTTCAAACAGCTACCAAGATTTCTGGTTCAAGGTGTTCCCTTCGAGGCCTTGAGCTCAATAACCTAACCGACAAATCGTGATTTAGAGAAAATTTATTTAATGGTGGTTAACAGTTGCCACATTGTAGTGTCACAATCGTGCTTTGCTATGTCTTATAGGGTAGCTGACCCACTTTAGTAGAATCGCTGCGACCAGGTAACGGGTAAGTTTACCTGTAAACATATACACTAGAACTCCATTTGCAGAGCTTTTTACTAGTGACTAGGGATGTAGGAGCAACTAAAATTTTTAAGACATGTCAATTAATTGATATATTTCGTGAAGTATAACTCAAAATCCAAAATCAGTTTTGATTGGAAAGGATTACTAACGAGGAGTACTAACATTTATTGCTGCACTCTGTAATCCTGATGCAAATCAGGATGATGAATTTTAGATGGCTAGGAGATCATCTACTTCAACTTACCTGTGGTCCAACTTACCGTCCTGGAGTTAAATTAGTATAGTTTGTGGCGCGAATCGCCGCGCAAACCTTCAATTAACATGCGGAACAACTTACTCCCAGCGGCTGTGGGAAGCACTTTGACTGCATTTTTTTCACTTTACACTTCTGAAAATTTCCTTCTCTGCCTATCCTATTTCCCCACCCCACAGAACTCTATAACCACCGTTTTTGCACGACAGAATGCTGAAATAGGGGTATATGACTGGGGCTACATAAGCTTCTTTTGCCCTATTCATGAGCCACGCCACATTCTGATATTGGAAATATTTCAGCCAATAATCTCTGCAAAATGCTGCATTCACGGTAATAATGTGCGTACTTCTTTCACCTTACCTGAATTTCTCTCGTAATAGGTTTTAGCTGAAGTTAAACTGCAACAGGAAACTATTGAAAAGCTTCACGCCGCAATCAGAGTGAAGGACGATCCCGTTAAGGTGGTACAAACGCGTCTCCATCTGCGCAGACAGAGGTGCGGCAAGGACCTTTGCGAGGACACACCCCACTCAAAGTAAGCATTCGAGCGATTATATCAGCGTAATTAATAAGACTACTTAAGCATAGTAAGTAGCCCCTGTTGAACAAAGTAACAAATCAAACTATCGGTGGCTATAAAACTACAATCTTGAACTTATCTTGTGGCTACACACTGTCCAATGCCGATTTAGGATCTAATGTGAGGAACATTTGTGGCAAATCCGGAACCATTACTGAAAAACGGGTCAGAAAATGCGGTCAAAACTGAGTTTTGATTGCTGATCTGCCTTCCGCGCTAGGTGACACTTTCTTCTATTTACTACCGTCTCATCTATTTGGACGTCCATCCTACATCTTATGAGTTTAACTTCTTCCTTCAATAGTGTTTTGGAGCATATGTTCCGGCATCTGCTGTACGAAGCAACGGCAGCACTATGGCGTTTTCCGATTACTAGTGCGTACTGTTTCACTCTGTTTCCCGATTCAAAAGCCTTGAAGGTTTTACGTTTCATACTCATTACAAGTCTATTGTTTTCAAATATAGATCCAGTTAACAATGCCCTCTTTCGCTTACAATAAGTTAACATGGAGCCAAAGCCATATGTGTGCTGGTGCCATATTCGCTGCGGCATTTGGCTTTCGTAGTGGCTATTCATCTTCGTTAGTGGTAGTTTATTTTTTTGCAATATTCAAGTAACAATGGCCTGTCTGCCTTCTCTTTTACCTGTTCATATGATGTCACGAATTCTCACTTTGATCGTTTTCCGTGGTAGACTGCTCTTGAAATCCTTATTTATGAGAATATCAGGGCAACATGATCGCCTTTGTCTACCAGGGTAGCAATATTCCACGTTTATACATAAGTTTTACTAGGATGGATTTAATCGTTTGCAGAACAGTATAATTAGACTGCAACGGGTGGTTTCAGTTCATTTTTATTAAGAGAAGGATAAGCGAACACCTTTGGTCTGCATATTGGTGTCGAAAAACTCGAATGCGACAAATATTAGCTGCCTGAAGGGCCAAATTATGAACACCAACTCTTGCGTAATAAGTGTACGTACAACATTTTCAAAAGATTGCATTATGATAGTTTGACCATAGATTTCTAGGAAGTTCACCATATGCTCCAAACAAGTTGGTGTAGGAAAGGTGACTGAAGACAGAGGGTTAGTTTTAAGTGAATTAAGACGTCGTGACTGTCTACCGCAGTCTCCAGTTTCACCCACCTGAGCCGGTGACATGACAGAGTCGAGATGGTTGAACAGGATCCAACGCTGGTCACTTTCAGCAATGGAGGCCAGAACATGACGTGATTTAGTTTTAAGTGGTAGTAGACTTTTGCGCTGGAGACATCGCACTACCTATCTTCCATCACCTGCAGCTGATGTGAAGACAGAGTCAAGGTGGCCGAGATTGAACGGGGTCGGACATCTTCGGGGCAGGATCTTAGTTGGTCGACCCGTAGTATGCAGTCTCAAGCTATATCGTGGCAAATACTAGTCCAATGGATTAACAAAATGTCGTTAAATAATACCTCAAATTCTACCGTGCCTTCATGTCGCAACGTAGTGTCATTAGCCGTTTTCAGGCTAACTTTAGACTTTGGGACCATGCATGTACGAGCTTCCTCATCCTCAACTGAGGTGATCCTCTGAACGCCTCGGTTATACTGGGGCAGTTTCGTCTAGCACGCTGTCTTCGTTCAGCGTACGCACACCAGCAGTCACAGGCAGAATTGCGTCGGAATTCACCTCCATGACGGCAGACATTATGTTCTCACGAGCAATATACTCCAGCTGGATTAAAGGCTGCAGTGTTTGGTCGGTAAGTGAACATTTTCAAGTGTGTCGTGGTGAACCTTAAATTCACCCAAACATGAGGAGAAAACCACATCAGTGGTCAGAATATTTCATGATGCAACCGCTCTGTTATTAAAAAAGACTGGCATCCATCGATCCTGGCCTCCGCTCTACGCAACTTAACTGGAAGTCCACACAAGACAGGCGTACTAGTCAGACTGGACACAAAGCAAAGGTTTTGATCACGCATATTGCATATGTGATCCAGTTTTATCTTCCTGTAGGCAAAGAGAAAGCAGTGACCACAGACCCTAGACACTTTTGTATGCGACCTTTGTGTCACATCTAAGAGGGTAAAGTCCCTGACGGTCCAAGACCCCTATGTCTCTACGGCGTATTGCGGGTGCGTTCACGGGAAGGTTTTAAATAGATTGGAGAAGTTTTTTATTTAATCCCGTAGATGCTTATATGAGGAATTGCAACATAGACGTGGCTAACTTGGCCGTCGTCATGCAGTACAATATTCGTTTAAGTCGTTCTGACTGTCAGCTGTTGGTGACGGAGTATTTTAGAAAATAAATCTCTAGAATAGAGACAGTGCAGCTGCCCAGCTGAAAAAAATGTAAGGGTTCCTTACGAACATCACCGTAGCTTAAACTCAACTAACTAAACTAAAAGGCAAACTAAATTAAAACTAATAAACCTAAATGATAAGCGAGTAACTAAAATAATCTACAACGAAGTGAGCAGGTAGTTAGCAATAGTCATCTTTGGTGCTGTTTATAAGGAACCATTGACAAAAACGTTGAACTTGCGTACATCGAATCGGTTCAAGGTTGGCCACAGGTGGTCTTTGACCACCGCATTGTGAACAAACTTCCAAAATTTTTTTCATCAGCCGGCAGGATGACATCACATATAAGATTCGTGAAACAGTCACTGATGCAAGCATGAAATAATGGGAGCCTTAAACTGAGCCCTTTGGGCCGCCCCTCACAGCGGTCACCATTGAGGATTGCTGGTGGAGTCAGCAGTCAAAAGGTTCGAGATTCATACAAGTAGGCTTCTGTTAACTTAAATGCGGTGTTGTTTATGTAGACGGGGTTGATGAGGGACGCTGTCGAAAGTCTCTTTGAAGCCCATGTTGGCGTTTAAGTGCCAACAACAGATTCGAAGGAGAAGACCTACAACTGCGAAAGCCATGCTGGACATCGGAGAGAAGGTGAGTCAGCTCAAGAAACAGTATAAAGATTGTCTTAGTGATTTTCTGTGTAACTATGCAATAACTGCTGGTATGACTGACTAGCCGGTAGTTATTCTTGGTCTGCTACCACTCTTCTATAGCGGGCTAGTGGCTGCGGACTCCCAGTTACGCGATAGGCATCCCGTAGTTAATTAATCCATGGCGAGCAACACTAATGGCTTGGCCGTTTCATGTACTAGCTGCTTCAACAGCTAGTCCGAAATTTCCCTGGGAGTCTGGAGGAGAAAATATTTACAAATTTAGCAACACTTCCTTCGGTGAAGAAGGCAGTTTTGATTGTAAGCAATTCTTCCTCCTCTTTAGGGCTTAAAAGAATCTTAGGTTCGCTTGTAAAATGGACTTGAAGTACTCAGAGCGAAGTCTAGTCATATCTTTTACCTTCGAGATTTCCGTATACTCAGCAGTTCTCAACATTGAATGGAAATCCGTACTGCCCCTACTCTGTTTTATATAACTGTAAAATATTTTGCGATTAACACTGGCGCTGTTTGACTCCAATGGCTTGTGGTGACACTTTCTCTGGAAGTTGAGTGATTCAGGCGTCGTATCATTAGAGAATATATCTTACGGTTTCCTCTTTTCGTTAAGGATGGAGTCAGCCAGTAAGTTTTGTTTGTTAGTCTTTTTCACGTGCTTGCGCAGGGGCTGGATAAAAGATTATGGACTATCTCTTTGATTTGACCCCGAACCTAGTCAATGTCTTTCTTTTAGATGCCTAAGTTATCTTTTAGCTTACAGCTTATCGCTGTGTCATAATTAGATAAATACTAGAATATAAATCATCCCAGAAGATAAGTGGGCGAGCATGCGCTTGTTTTCGATAAATTATGGTCAGGCCTTTACATTTTAAGTAAACTAAAACTAATAAAACTAAATAATCAATTAATAACTACACTAGATTAAACTAAATAAACTACAACGAAATGCGTAGGTAGTTATCGATAATAAACTATGGCGATGTTTATAAGGCAACCTTACAAAAAATAAACCATTCATAGTTTCTCCGCAATGCCGATTGGCCATAAGATGCTGGGATCAGCTTGCTGGTTGCAGTTAACTAATAACTGCGGCATACATTACGCGCATGCATCTTCCATTCTTAAACTGCTGTTTCTTCACCTCAGCGCGCTATTAAAAAGGCAACTGGGGAACTGCGGTTTTTCTTTCGACTGTCTATCCGGACTCTGTTACCGGTCGCATCTATATGCATTACCCATAAAATCTCTACTAACAGCATTCCTGTGTCACAGGCTGCCTTGTGTCAAGTTTTCTCCCTGCGCCAGTTTATGGGATTGTAGAATACGAAGTAGTCCGGCCGGATAATAGAAGACAGAATGTATCCCAACGGTTGTAAACCATTTGTTAAGATAAGGCGTAGAAGATCAGAATGTTATGGATAATTCAATTACGTGCAAAATAAATAGAGTATGATAAGTAAGTAATTGACTCCCAAACGAGTACAATCCAGCCATGAGCGGGCCAAGTTGAGAGTTGCATTCCAGTGGTGAAGTCTCCGGGCCCGGATGTCTGCAACCGGCTGTGAAGTCACCGGCTCCGGTAATGTCCGACCGTAAGCAATTCCCGCAATACGGTCTTTTTTGAAGCGGCCTTGGAACTTGGTTGACCAGTTGGGACAGACAGAATGGGAACACACGTTCGTGACCTTAACCGGTGCTTTGACATGCTCTAGTGTGCACGTGCTGAGGGACACGAGAGCCAGACATGCTTGCCATGCTCCAGAGGCGGGCGAGCAAAGTATGGCTAAGAATAGGAGGTTGCTACAGGATCTTGGTTGAGAATTATTACTAAAAGTACTAGCGATTATGACTTATTGTGGCCATCATTCAACAATACACCATGCTCAAATGTTCTTATAAGTAACAAAACTGTTTCGTAGGTCATTCTGAATGTCCGGTTTTCTAAAAAGTTTACCTTTTTTGTCAACGTTGTCACTGTTTATGCTGATACGCATGCGTGCAGAGACGTCTTTCCTCGTTCTATTCTGTCGATGCAGAAATATCCTCCCCCTCCAGAAGAACGATTGGCTAAAAATCGCAGCCCACGAGTTATCTCCTTTATTGCTATATTTACTCTTAATATGAAGCTGTGGCTGTCATGAGGAGTGAATAGGTATGAAAGATTTGCGAGCAATGCCTTGTCCGACACTAGGGCTTACAATGCTAACGGTGCGAGGCTTCGCCCTCATAGTACACATACCCGCTAAATGGCATCCGGTATGTCACCGACAGGAGAATAAAATGAAACCAGTTCTGGGTGTATGGAAGGTAGACAAATCAAGCCACTGGGTATCAAAATTATTCGGTTAAACGGACACTGTGGTATGGGCGGAATAATGTGAAACAAAGCAGATTATTAGAGAAAAACAATGGTTCCAGATCAAAGGAAGCTACTGAACCTTCCTTGCTGCAATCAATGGGTATCTAGTTCTATTTTGCGAGGTGAAAGTAGCCTGCAAATCATCTATTCTTGTTATGAGGGAGGAGTTTTGTTCAGAAATATGTTTCGTCCGACTAAAATTAATTGCCCTCACGGCTGAAAGTGACAATCAGGTTGTCCCTAGTATGGCCTGTACCAGGCTCTGAAGGTGCATCTGCAGCTGAATCTTTTACCCAAGTTTTTCCGCGCCCTCAACAGAGCTTCGCTAAAAGTTGGTGAAATTGAAATCCACCTTAGTATCACTGCGTCTATTTTAAGACCCCTTTGAGGTGGTAACCTAGATGAAACTGCGCAAATTCCACGAGGTGAGGAAGTCACCTACGATATGTTTAAATACGGGGGCAAGTTGCAGTTAGCGTGTGGCATGACGTCGGATTGCTTGCGCACAGTGGTAACAGTGCCGTCACCGATATTTCCTCCAAAGCTTCTATGTTGACAATCAGCTAAGGCATATTGTTTTTTTTAATTGCTTTTCCTAAGGCTATTGACCCTGTATCTGCATCAATCACCGTGCCAGTGATCTCTGGGATAACTAGCGTACCGTCATTACTTTGGTGGCGTATTTTATTGTCCTTTTATGAGCATAATTAATCTGTCTAGCCTGTGTAAAGTAAGCTTGGCGTGTTGGTAGACAATCCATTTAAACAAGATGGGGTTAAATGACGGTTCTCAATTGGCCATATCGCAGTCCGGACGGCGTTCGAAGACGCTTTAAAGGACCTTCTGTGACTAAAATTCGGCTGCTGCAAGGCAATGTAGGATAGCGTTGCAGCGCATGATGGAGGTTATAGAAAACGTGGACGAGTGATGACCTTACTAAAGTGAGGAGAAACTTTCCCAAGGATTGGCATTGACAGTTGCCACGTGCATATTATGGGGCTGCCTGCTTAAGTTCACGTTATCTGTTCTCAATATCAATCTCAAATGATTGAGGTTGGTTTCCACGGAGGAATCTACCCCCAAGAATTAAGTTTTATTTGCCTGTTTGCTCGGCAAGATTTGCATTGTAGTGGTCAAACAAACTGTACTTTTCGTCTATTAACGTCTACGTCTGGCGGCATCTGGATATTGTAAACACCGCTTTTTTCTCCCACGTAAGCCACTTGAGAGGCTTCGCTGGCTAAGGACCAATACTATCTTAGTTAAAATAGGCGTATGCAGTAGAATATATTGGCTCCAACCAATTTCGACAAAGCTAAACTACTGCAACCCTTCTTTGTTTAATAAATTTAAGGAGTGTAAGCACACAGCCTTACTTTTCCTCTCTAGTCAAGTTGATATTCGAATGAGTGACGAGTTCATCATTTGGCTGAATTCTGTTCTTAGTTTCTTGACTTTTAAGGAATGGAGATAGACCAATTTGTGGATACTACTCAATTCCTTCATATATTGGATATGCACTGCAAACGAATACTTGAGACGTAGAGTAAATGTGCTATATCGTGAAAATTAAGCTGACATTCTAAATTTTTTTTGGATTAGCAAAGATTGCTTAAATAGAGTTGGGCTATTAATTAGTATGCAGCCTAAGCTCAAACGTTTTCTGTTACATTAAGATGTCGGTTTTCGAACGAGCTTTTTTCAGGCTGCTTGAAAAAGCTACCTTCCATGTAAACTCAGCAGATAATAAGTGCGTATTTTCATCGTTGATTTTCGATAACGGCATAAAATATGTCTAAGGTTGACATGCCCAAAATATTCGTCCTTGTATTCGTTCAGTAGCTATTTTCGTCCTTTTTTAAGTTTACACTTGAAGATGAAGTATCTTTCGGTTTAACCAAACTTTCGAATTATGCCTACTGGTCCACCCTCTCCGCTTTTACACTTGTACTCTCGGTTTGAAATTAAACAGCTGTATACATTACGAATAAGAAAAATTGCCCTTTTTGTGCTATTAGTGAAGTGTCTTAGGGTGCTCATCAAATTTTGCAATGGCAGTGGACTATATTTTATGATCTTCACTCAGCTCCCGCTCCAGTCTTCTTGAACGGCATCAGATGGATTAGGGAAGATAGAGTGCAGCAGATGCAGTGAAATTCGACTATCAATTAACACCAATTCACGCGAAATTCATCGTCCCTGTCCCACCTTGTTGTAAAACATACGGTGGACATCGTTGAACTCGACGGCCGAACGGTCCTACTCTACACGAAGCATTAAGAAATGCATGTATACGATGGTTTATGAATGCGTATTTTACAGTCTAAGTAGCCTCATTATTACACTGTACACGACTCGTATCTGCTACTGAATGAGCACAAAAAAACAATATTTTCGTCCAGGTTTTCTATAAAATATGCTTTAATTTATTAGGACATTGAAAATCAATCGGGAATTGTCATGCTACTTAAGGGATCTTTTCTTACGAGAGTAGTTTTTGCAGGTGACTCAAAAGGTACTCGTTCAAACTCCAATGTCCTGCTTTGAACTTAATACCTGTGGATTATGCTGCAAGACAATTAATCTTACTACTTTACTCAAGTAAGATTTTCGAATCAAACGACATTTCGAATTTCAGTTAACACTTCATGCGTTTGCATGTCTGAATCATCTGTTAGAGTGTTGCTTCAATTTGACATTGTATTGTCATTTCCTGTCTCCAACACCGACGTATTTTTAACATTGCAAGAGAAAAAATCTAGGACTTAAGGAGCCAATCCACTGGTTCTATGGTTCCCAAGATATTCCAAAGTTCATTCCAGATGTCTCCGAACTTTTCAGATATTGCACCCAGAATAGAAATTTCGTACTGGACCGAGAGGTCTCTGTTTATATTAGGAATTTCGCAGTTTTATGCCCGTACTGTTAATAATCACCACTTAAATGAAATATTCTAGGTTAGTGTCAGAGATAGGGGAACTTGCGGACACCATGGACGGACTCTTGCAGAATCTTGAAGAAGCTGAGACGAGAATGAAAGAGCTGGAGACCTGCCAAGCGAAGCTGGAGCAGGAAATATGCCTGAAGCAGGACTCGATTCGCATTGACAAGACACAGGTTCTTCCCAGGCGACCCGGTCAGCCAAGTTATGTTCGTCGTCTCGGGCGCCTCAACGTCTTCTAGCTTCTATCGTCGTACAGAACCCACCACTGTCTTTTAACATACAGTTTCACAAACAGCACATAAACTTTCTATAATCTTGCATACACCACAAGCTATGTTGCATAGTTTTTTTAATTCGTGGCTGTCAAAGTAGCCTTTTTTGTGGATGTCAACTTTTTCAAACAGTTTGTTGCATCAGTGACTCTGTTTCAGGTAACAACTGTGTCCCCAATGTTCCGTCTGATTAAGAGGGCTTTCTAATGTTTGTGTAGTATCCGTCCCTCGGTTACATTCCACATGCCCAGTTGGCTAAGGGAGATGTAGATTATTCACCGTCTGGTCTGTAGGCTAAATCGGATAGAATGCCCATTTGGGGGGCAAGGTGAAGGCAGGCCGAAAATCATTGCCGACGATGTGTGCTTGCAGCATGGTGGACGCAGGGAAGTTATAAGTTTGTAGTGACATTAGACCTACGCCGCCTCTACTGCATTCTCCCATCCTCACCCATTTGGGCGTGGTGTCCTGACCGAGTCAAGATGACTGGAGGCAGGAAGAGATGCAGTTGGCTGGCGCAGTGGTGACCCCCGCCTACCTACGCGTGTCACTAAAACTGTTCAGATTCTAGTTAACGGGAGTGCAGTGGATATCTAATTCGGAAGGCGTCATCGCAGCCTAGCTCTCAATTCACCGGTTAGCCACATACTTGGCTAACTGGGAGTTCTGTATAGGAGCTTTAGGTTAAAAAGCAAGAAACCACGGCTTTTAGCATGTCACAGGTCAGGTCAGGTTATTTATAGCGGACCTCTCTTCTCATTCCGTTTTTCGACCCCATCAGTTACGCGGTGCGGGGAATTGCCGCAGTGCTTGACAGACCAAGAAAGGTCGTCTGCGCATGCCGCATACAAGACGTGCCCGCCAATTACAACACTTAGATTTCACACGAAGAGGTGATCGGATCTGATCACACATGTAGCAGAGGAGAACAAGAACAAACTTCCTCGTCTTTTTTCGGGTGACTAAGAGGTAGCGAGATAGTTACTTCTTACTATAAATGGTGTACAGGGGGCTAGGAGACAGAACTAATTGAAAGTTAGTTTTCGTGGCAACGTACTCAGTGGGTGGGTCACGGAGTCCAGTTGCAGTGCAATCAGATCTGACTTTGACGCTAGCGGCTTTACTTTCTGGACGGACGTCCGAAGTACAGCCTATCTATGTGCATGGTAAACGCCTCCGTTGCCGCAAAAGTTTCGGCTGATTCCCTAGCGTTCTTAATACAACCCGGAAAAATGTCTCTTCTGACAACTCTCAAGACCTTACTCAAAGTTTACGCGGTATATTTTTCTCAGACTGGAAGAGAAAAACTTACTGCTAAACAAAAGGAGGGTCTAATAAGCAAGTGAAAAATTACCTCTTAATACCATATCATTTCCTTTTATCAGGAAGATGCTTATTCCATAATAACCCTTAAAAAATGCAATGCAGCAAAGATATTCAAACATTCATTTATACCCCCTCGGAATAATTCCGTCCATCTTTTAGGCCCAATCGTCAACTTCATTGCCTCAAAGTTTCCCCGCCAGACATTTCTAAATGGCTTGGAGCTTCTTTTGGGGACAGCTACCAGCGTTGATTCCCACATCAATGTCATATGATCAGAGGAACCTAGTGGTGGACTTACATTTATTTCATCAACACTTTTCTCGCTTTTGGTAAAAAATAGATCCAGACAGCTAGATCTCTGACCTTCACGCATTCGAGTCGTGGTTTGTACATGTTGAAACAGGAATTCGTTTAGTGTCATGTCTAAAAGCATTTGATCGAATCCTTGTCTAGGGCCCCTACTGTTCATCAGATCCCACTTAATCGACTGGGCATTTAAATCGCCTACAATAATGCTGTCTTGTTTCCGACACTCCTCACGAAGTCGGGTGAGTAACATCTGATCTTTTTCCGTAGGTTGATTTGGAGGCCTATATACAACGGTAAAAGTCAAATTTTCAGCTTTGGGTACAAATAAGTGACATTGCAGCATCTCCAGGTCATTTTCATTCGCACATTCGTCTGAGGATAAAATCAACTGTACTACTTATATACAGGGCAACACCACCACCTCTTCTTATTTTTCGGTCACGTCTTAGCACCTCATAACCATCTATTCGAATTTCAGAGTCTTGTATAGCTTAGGTTAGCCACGTTTCAGTTAGTGTAATTACATCAGGACGTAGCTCGGCCGCAATTAATTTGAGTTCGTCAAGTTTATTAAATAGGCTTTGCACATTTCCATAATAAAACTTGATTTTGTGGAGGTTTTCACGTTGGGTTAATTGCCCGGCCGTGTAACTTTTGTTAGGATGACGGGCGTCCACCACAGAAAGGGCCTTTGTCGTCGGACAACTACCCCATTGCGTATCTCCAGGCCCTTCCCCCCTGTTCGTTCAAGATGGCTAAGTCCACCTTTGAGACCCTCAATTTTATCCTCTCCTTTACCGTGTACTCCTTTTGAAAAAAAACTGTCTTGTGGTCGTGGATTCCTCCTGCCGTTCGCTAGAGCAGGAGATCTCTCTGAAGCTTACTCTTAAAAATTGATTTTAACGGCCTGGTTCTATCGTGTGTACAGGCCTACTGGGAAAGATATGTAAGGTGGGAAGAAGCTAAACCTTAGTTGGTAACAAGTATGTGTACTCCCCTGAGTCATAGCGTAAAACTACTGTTCATATGGGAAGCATGGTGTTATTACATAAATGCAATAAATTCCCTATCTCCATGAACATTCTGAAAAGTGTTTTTGATCCAAAAATATCAATTATGTTTGTAATAATCATAACCGTACAGACTAGTCTCAATTTGTTTCAGTGACAGCCGGAGGCCGGCTCTGGAAGGAGCACCCTTCCGATCGCTTGCAGGAATTTTACGCTGTAAAAATAGCTACCTAAGTAGTACGCATATTCCTCATTGCTTGTAACTGATTTTAAAATAAATTTTAAAGACAACATGCGCAAAAATGTTCTTTTTATTCGCTTGGTAGCAAAGTACACCCTCTCTAAAATTTATACTTTAGGAAAAGTTCAATTTCGGTTTTAAAAAGGTTTCTAATTATGAGATTCGATACGACCGTAAAATGTGCATTCATAAGGCGACTAATCTGTCCATTATACACATTGACCGAAATCCGTTGCAAAGTTCTATGAAAATTATGTGACTTTTTATTCACACCGTAGAAAACTATTTACATTTCTTCAGATAGGATGTGTATATCATGTAGTTTGGAGACCTTGAATTCAAGTATAATGGCTGTTTAGGTTCAAAATTATTCAATAATTTGTGAACCGTTTTTAAAATCGGAAGATACCCTTTTTTCAAGTATAACATTCCAAGAGGACATAATTTTTAGTCAAGCGAGTAAAAGAAAAAAAACGTTTTGTGTGTATGTTTTCTTTATATAGTATTTGGGCAACAGTAGCTTATATAAGCCTACTTTCTTACGAAAACGGTGGTTACAGGGTTTTATGGATGATGCATTTGAACACGCAGTGGAATTGACCTTAATAAATGCTAAATGCATTTATATTTTACTGTATTAGAAGTGTTGTAGATTTTCCTAATGTGTATTATCGTTTACCTTGTTGCGGAAAAACCCAATTGAAAAAATTACAGGTTTGTTGAATTTCCCGAAAAATTGAAATGTAGGTACGAAGGCAGTCTAGTTCAATTTACCTGAGGTCCAGCTTACCATTCTGGAGTTAAATAAGTGGAGTCCACGGCGCGATACACCACGCACACCTTCAATTTACATGCGGAGCAACTTACTCCCAGCGACCGCGAAGAGCCAAAAAATTTTTCCTTCACTGCCTATCCTTTTTCCTCACCCCCCAAAACTCTATAACCACCGTTTTTGCAGGAAAAAATGCTGGGACTAGGGGTATATGAGTGAACCTACATAAGGTACTATTTGAATAATAGTGCTCTACAAGCAAACATCAGCCCTTGGTAAAACGGCATATGCTATAATAGTGCCGAAAATTCGATTCCCAGGTATTAGATCAGAAGAAAGGGGGGCGTTCACCGGGAGAGGTTTATTACAAGTCTGACGTTTCGGGTAGTGGTCTCGTCTACCCATCTTCAGAGAATGGATACTCTGGCTCAAAATTCTCGTCTTTATGCCGTCCTTTCTTGCGTGTGTGAATTTATAAAAGCAGTCAAAATAAAGGCAAACAGTGCACGCTACTTAAGTTGCCATTTATTGAAGAGTATACATTCTACGGGTGGTCATGAAAGCGCTTGATCAGAAGCCAGCCTCCCGACATGACTGAAATAAGTTTAGATTGGGCTGTACGGTTACCATCCTTACAAATGTACAAAATCATAGTTTCAGATCCAAAACACATTGCAGAATTTCGACTGACATTTCATGAGATAAAGACTGTACTGTTTGAAGGGCAGATCATATCTGTTGCAGACACAATGGCTCCCTTCCTAGTTTAATAAACTTGCAATAAACGAACACTTTTTTCATACACTGGAATTCGATGTACCCTCTATTGACAGTACACAACCATAAAATGAGATTACCACCATTCCCACAGTGTAAAATCTGTGTGGTGAAACACGGGTACTGGTCAGGTCACGTAAATTTTATTGAGAGAAATACAGGCAAACGCCTTTGAGCTCCTTACTGGAAACTCAGCAGCTAGGAAAGGCAAAGGTGTGATTTTTTTTTCATTTATAAATTCAAATATATTTTGTGCGCAAAAGCGTTTTTCTTCTATTGATTTCGTGGCAGCTCGTGTCTTTATGGTCTATACTAAAAAAGAGCTAGGTTTCAGTTTTCCAAGAATAATTTTGAACCTGATCTGGTGTTGCATTTTCATCCAGTGTTTCTAGTTCGTACGTCTCGTATATTCCGTAATTAATGGCTTTCTTGACCTTTTAAGGACTGCGCAATTTGTGCACATGTATAACGCGCGTTTTTTGCACGAAGTTGACAACAAAGATTGCTGAACTGACATTGCCAAGAAGTTTCAGCTAGTTGGACTTGGATTGACTATGCTTTTTTTTCTCTTTGTGGTTCATCCAGTTCGACTATAGAATAAAAATAGGCACCTCTCGGAAGGCATATATTATCGCAAAATCTGGCATTCATGGGCATCCACTTGTTCAACAGTTCAAAAAATTACTATTAACCGATTTCAATCTTCTTAAGTCTCTTGTTCCCAAAATGGGCGAACCGATATTGACAAGATGTTTAACCTATTCTTCGCATAAACCAACATAAGCAATCCAGATCTCAGAATTATTCCAACCCGGGTACAATTGCATGGCAAAATGCAAGCTGGAGACACATTTTTCTTTCATTGTAAAGTTAGGTAATTTCTGTGTCTAAATCCCACACTAGGTACCTAGAATCACATCAAAACCCTGTTAAGTCAAGATAAAACGTACTCCAGCGTCAAGTAAACTAATGGGAAACACAGAAATGGTATGTCATTGTTTCTGTAAAAATAGTCGACGTTGTGGCTTGATACCTAGGATGACATGATGCCGAATAAAAGTCTCTCTCAAGCCCAAAAGACAATCAGTTACGAAAACCAACGGCTTACATGGATCTTTTCTACAGAAGAAATGTCACTGAGGTCACTGTGAGACAATTAAACGCAGGTGCTAATAGCCCATGTGGTTGGAAGGTTAGGCCAACATTTTCTAGGTAGACTGCGACGACGAGAATATCATCGATACCTAGCAACTATAAAGAGTTTGTAACGTTCTTCTCGGATTACTGATGTCAGTTTGGACGCCACGAATAAAAGTAATGAGTAACATCTGGTGAACAAGTATCGTGGGATTGAAATAGCAGACTCAGGCAACATCTGCTATACTCTGTCATCCGTAAATCTTCTTGACTCGGTGTCAAGACGGAGCAAGGAAGACCAGAGGCGGGATCGAGTTCGAAAGCAGCCAGTCTACGCATGCCATACACTCCTTCTCCGGCCAAATAGGGTGGTTCAGATCCCATCAGCGTGGCAGTTCCAGGGTGGCCAAATTACCAAAGTGCCATTGCAGCCTGATTCGCAGCGTTAAGAGGAAGGCCGAGTTAGTGTATCGACATGTAACCCTCCAAGCCATGGCATTTAGCGCAAGGTGATAGTTTTCAAGCGCGTCAGTTTGTTTATAATGAGAAATATATACTGGCTGCCGTGGCATTTGAGTCTTCACAGCTTACCTTATCCTTTCTTTCCTCTCCCAAAAGTACGCGCAAATAGGCTTCACGATCAGGTTGCTGCGTGGAGTGAACACAGTCAGCTGGCGTGGCGTGAGTTTGCACCTAGGCTTGCCACTACCCACTCTGAGTGACATTTATTTTGTATGAGCAATCGGCATGCTGTGTCCTGAGCCTCATCTCATCCTTGTTTTGATCTAGCACACCTAACGTTTGACCTGTTAGCAAATTCCACCGGCATAAGCACGCCCCAACGACTTTGTTTTGAGTTTAATTATGTCCATCACTCGATGCGTGCCATGTGTAACGGGGTAATGAAAACAAAAGACCCGATAAACAATCCGAGGCAGTGCTTCGCATCCCATGCTTAAACTGTCCTTGTAACTTCACAGGACAAACTGAACGCATACTTGGTTCCCGCATAAGCTGGCTATCAGATGGGGTGATGCTTTGTCGCAAGTTGCCGCCCACACCTATGAGACAGGTCAAGAATTTAATTTCGCAGGCGAGCAGATGGTTACTCACACTGGCAACGTAACAGAACGAGAACTAATTGAGGCCTGGGCCTCGGATAACAACTCAGTAAACCGATGTATAGAGCTGGCGGCTGCATAAATCGCCCTCCGCAGGCACATCCGCCAGGCCGACACCGATGATTAATGAGTTCCCTTCCCCTCCCTATAACTCATGCTTGTTTTTATGGATGCCTTTATCCCTGGTGATAGGCTCCCAAAAGAGCCCCAAAGCTTATGACAGTAAACAAATTGATCCGGTGCTCGAAAACCTTTCTTCCTTATCCACGCATTTTTAACTGTCAGACAACGAACTCGTAAACTAGTCCCCCAAACTTATCGAAAAAAACACAAGGCAAACGTTGGTGGCCCACTGGTGATCCAATTCCTTAACGCTTGTTTCTCAGTATAGCTTGTACTCGGTACAGTAAATCAATGGCCATGCTTGCCTGAGTTTAAGTACTTTAAGTAGGCAAAATAATGTTCCTTGAAGGGCCTCTTTGTATGAGCAGATACAGACAAACGACATGTCTGTTAATATCGTTTATAACCTAAACCAGAACACGGTTTTGACGGTGAGAACTGGAACATACTAATAAATTATGCATCTAATAAAAAGATACAGGACAACAACTCGCTTGAGTAAAGTTAACTGGCGATGATAAGCAAGGCCTCCTAGCAAGTGAACTTCTTCATTCGTATATCCTCAGGGCAGCTCCAAGGGAGGTCGGTGATCTGTCCGCTGAAATGGGCGAACCTCGAGTCTGCCGAGGCTTGGCCCCTCTCTGCATGTTTTCCAGACTGTTCTTCTGCCGGTCTGCGCCCCGGTGTTCTAATGACCGGTTGATACATCCGTGGAGAATTGAAGGATTTTGGTGGAGCCGGTGAGCGGTCAGTCACCGGTGGCTGGTCATTCGGGCCACAATGTCGACTGGCGCTGGGCGAGGCTGTTGGCATTAATCCTCTCTCAGAATTCAAAACCACAGGCAGGAGCGATCGTGTGGAGTCGGAGGTAACGCCACTCGCCTTACTCCTCAGGCCCGTGACACTGTCCTTTGACACCACTGAAAAGGAAAGGAGGCTACAATACTGGGTTTGACGGCTTCTCATTTTGGAATGATCATGGGAGACGGAGCATAAGGATGAAGATGAAGACGATGATGATCCTAATGCTCGTTTACTGACAGGAAACGATTTATATATATACAGGGTGTACACACATTTTAAATAATTGTAAAGTTGGTTTTTTGCGATAATTGTATTATTCCAAAAATTTAAAAATATTTACAAGTATCATTTTATTTGTTTTTCACTGCATGTTCTCAAACTGACGTCCATTTGATTCAGACGCCACCTACAACACGAGGCAGTGGAATCGCACACACCATGAAACAATTCCCCTGGGATTTGGGCATATTCATGTTCAATGGGTTCTCTCAATTCAGCGACTGCTGGAGGCTTCATAGCGTAGACCTTGTCTTTAAGGTGCACCCATAAGAAAAACTCTAGTGGTATGAGGTCTGGTAAACAGGAAGGAGATTGAACAAGTCCACATCGTCCAATCCACCTGTTTGGTAAGGTCTCAAGGAAGAATCTAACATCGCGATGGTAACGTGGGAGTGCCCCATCTTGCTGAAAATAAAACCATTCATCTTCATATTCTTCCCTTATACTTGGCATAACTGGCTGTTGCAGCAAATTCAGGTTAATGCAACCGGTTATAGTATCGTCAAAAAAGAACGATCCAATTAATCCTCTTGATGATAAACCGCACCACACTGTTATTTCCAGTAAATTTACATGACGGTGGACAATAATATGTGGATTCTCAGGTCCCAAATAGGTACAGTTTGGATGGTTGATGGAACCTTTAATTTGAATGTAGCCTCTTCATTCCACAGAATTCTTGTTGAAAAATCTGAATTTTCTACACCATGTTCTAAATAACATTCGCAATACTGTACTGAATCTGTACTTAATCTGCAAAATAAATACAAACATTTGAATTATTGTTAAGTCACCGTTATTTAAAACGTAGTCAAAATGCAATGAAAAAAAACATAATTAAATTATGCCTGTAATCATTTTTACATTTTTGAAATAATAAAAGTACACTAAATACCAAATTTACAATTATTTAAAATTTGTATAAATTTTTTGGGACACCCTGTGTATATAAAATTGTAATTGTTTACGTAAAAATACTTGTCTCCGTTACTAAATTACACAAGAAAGAATAGGCGATCTTCAGTTAATCGATTTGAACTTGTCTGTGTTCATACTTTCCTTAACTATAACTACTAACTACAGCTATTATTTTAAATATTGTTAAAATATATTTGATTACAACGCGATAGGCATTATTTTCTCTAGCAACGGTCCATTGAGAATCAAAACATGACATTTACACAAACAATTCTAAGCTTTCGTGCCGACAGAACGTTACGTCGTTGTCCTCTATTGGCTGCAGCTACAGTATTACATCTTCTTACTTCTAAGAAGTTTAAAACATCATTTTCTCAGGGGCACGTTTGAAAATTCCAGAAATAGCAGAATTAAATGGATCCATTAAATTCGAGAGTGCTCAGCAGCTACTACTTCTCGCTGTATAATGTGAGTCACCAATGAGAACATACAAAATTTAATTTGCACAGAAATTATAGGACATGGTCACGATGGTTAATCTGTAAATAAAGCGAGTTAAAACAATGTAGAAGGAAAAGCAGGGGAAAAAGCGTTAAGGTGGGCAGGGATCTGTGTAAATTAGGGAGGCAGATGTAACCTAGGCAAAGTTAGATTAACCTCATGCGCCAGCCATTTACATAGGTCTGGTTTTGGTCGCCGTATATAGGCTACCTCCAGGTAGCGCACAGTACGAATTGTTTGTGCCCGAACAAGTACTCCGAAATAAGTTTTGGCGTCCACAGAATGACCTATATCTAGCACGTGTTCAGTTATGGAAGAGCCAGGGGTTCTATCTTCCTGTTTAAATAGCCATCTATGTAAGTGCTGGCAATTGCTATTGCGTTCGCCCTATGAACTTGCAGCCGCAAGTGTATGTACATTCGTAAACACAACTAGAATTGGCGTTCAATGGTAGATTATCCTTCCACAAGAAATTTCTAAGGGCTAAGTTGGATTGCAAAAGATGAGTTCAGCTGCACAAAATTTCCTTTCAGTGATGCTAAGTAGGCTGCTTTTGATGGTATTTAAAATGTGTTTAAAATGCTGTTCATACCCTTGCCCTTTAGGGTTGACAAAATGTTAAGTTAGCAGCTGATAAACACTTTCGAACTTCATGGATCCATTAAATTCTGCTATTTTTGCAATCTTCAAATTCTAGGGAGTTATTCCATTGCGTTTGTATGGTATGTACAGAGGGCAGACATTGGGAAATGAATTTGGCAAACATATGCTTAGGTAGATGAATATTGCCGGCAACGACAAGGGAGACTGAAATAGCCATTTGTGGCTCATTAGCCGCTCTCAGCCAATTATACCCAATAATAGATTTTGGACCACCCGAGGTTCCAAGCCTCAACCTGTCGATCAGAAGTGCAACGCTCTTACCACTTAGCTGGCTACCTAGGTAATTACTGCTTGCAAGGTGTGGTTTCCGTTGACGGCTGAAAAGAAACTCTTTCACAAATTAGCTCCTTGACAGTTAATGTACGAGCCCTACTTTGGTAATTGTTTACCAATCGAAAACACGTTTGAGGACGTTATTTCACCAGGCAGCAAATCTACTGCAATACCCTAAAACTGCTCCACCAGTTGCGATTTTTCCGTCGTGATTGTGATAAAACGGCACTGGGTGCCATGCGTTGTACTGAATCTTGATTCGCACAAGTTCAGGGCGGCCAAAGTACTCGTGGTAGGATGCTACTTCGAAAGTTAACTTAGACTGTCACGTGAACTGTTGTAATTATAGGACATTTAGTGCTCAATTTCCCGCAGCACATAACTACATCGTTTGGAATAAACCCTTCATTTGTGCGCTCCGCCTTCAAAACCAATGACACCTGAGCGCCACAGAGGCAGTCAGGTTCATAGCTAAGTAAATAACACAAAATATTTATAGGGCATAGAAGAAAGCGAGGAGAAGACGACTCTATTGCTGAGACAATAATTTTATTCGCCCGACGTTTTGATATCCGCCGCGGATTTGTCATCAGGGACATAGTCAGAGAGCAATAGCAGATAGGGTAGCACATGCGCAGGAGTTTGCAGTTTTTATAGGCTACAGTATTTACTGTAAAAATACGACAACGATTAACCGCAATTGTCTTCTTGAGGTGACAATCGGGTGAACCGAGAAGTAAATGAGTCATGGTTCATGGGCCCCCAATCCATCAATGAGTGCAACGATTTGCCCAATCCATATTCGGTGCTGATATTCAAAGCGTCAAAGCAAGTCACGCTTGGGGAACGGACAGGCCCACGCCTCATCCTTTACCAGTACCGGAGGGCCAGATGAACGGGTAATCATCACGCCCGAGTCCACTACGCATGATGAAAAGTCAACAGGTCAGAGCCCGAATGCCGTTCAACAGAACACCAGCACTCAAGAAGGCAATTACGCTTAATTGGCGTCTTATGTTTGCAGTAATTACTGTATCCTATAAATACTGCAAACTCCTGTGCATGTGCTACCCTATCTGCTATTGTTCTCTGATTATGTCTCTGATGACGAAACTGCGACAGATATCGAAATGTCAGGTGAATAAAAGTATGGTCCCAGCGATCGAGTCGTCTTCTTCTCAATTACTTCCTGGGACTCGCATGTTCGCTTGTATTGGCATAGAAGAAAGCACCTGTATTTATTTGACTGGAAGTCGAGCTGCGGGAACGTCGGTTGCTGGAGCAGCGTCGATGCAGAAGTGTCACATCGAAGACAGAAAGCCGTCGGTCGGAGAAGCGGGCTGGCGCGGCACGAGATCCCGCCGGACGCACGGTTGCGGGCAGGCAGGGTGCGTAGGCCATCGCAGCCAGGCGACACTCCTTTGTGGGGATACATTTAGAAGGCGGTTTAGGCAGGGTCAGTGCCGATTCTGCCCCGAAGTCGCGGGTACTCGAACGGGCCATAGAAAAGCGGAACTCGCGGGCCACCTCCTCGCGCATTGGTCTCTATAAAATGGTCGTGGGGCTGCATTTATTCGTGTGGCTGGCGGGTGGGGCTGCCCTAACTGACCAGGCATTCTAGTCAGAAACTGGTAGGACACCAGAATTTACGACTCCATATTATAGGTGCCCATGCGTTATTTTCAAGGGGAGCAGGCGTTAAGGTTAATTTTGGAGATAGGGGAAGAAATGAAATTAAGTATCACTTACACGTCCGATGGGTATTTATTCCCTTGGTTTACACAGAATTGTTTTCTCAATGCTACATAGTCTTTTGTGTCTGGTGCCTTCTAAATGTAAGACTCAGGGAAGGCAACCCGTTGCATGTTACTCTTGATCCTCACTCAGTCAACAGTATTGAATGCAAATAGTATTGCCGGCAAAGACAGTGGAGGCCGGAATGGCGATTTCTGGCGTAGTAGCCGTCGTCAGCCAGTCATACCCAGACACAAGTGGTGTCCCACTCGAGCCTTGAACTCGCGACCTTTTTGATCAGAGTTAACCACCCTAAACACTGAGCAGGGAGCTCGTTGTCTAGCCAATTTAGGTCAGGGGCTTTGCCGTCGATATCACTTACCCAGACTATCAGCTGCTGCGGCTGTCAGAGCCTCTGGTGAGACCCAAGGCAGAGCGCGACAGACGAGTCCCATTAGCCGTCAGGTGAACCTTCATCAACGAGTTTTAATAGCCCCTGACCTAAATCGGCTAGACAACGAGCTCTCAACTCCATGGTCGGTGCGGTTGTCTCTGATACAAAGTGTGCGAGCTCGAGCCTGGAAAGGGGAACCAAGTGGGTCTGGATATGATTGGTTAACGAGAGCTAATAGGCCAGAAATGGCCATTCCAGTGTCTCTTGTCTCTGTCGGCAATACTATCTGCCTATACTACCAGCTGTTATGGCTGGCAGGGCTTCTGATGAGGCCCAAGGCAGAGCGGGACCTATGGGTCATGTGAAAGTTCATCAGCAACTATTGAATGCATTCACAGTGGTCGTTGCTAACGAAGCACGCCCTAGGGTTCACACTTGCAGCCACTCGGCCGCGCGGCTAATATGAGCAACTTCCTCTACCCATCAGAGTGTGCAGAGTGAGTGGATCACTGGCCCACTACTTACTGCTGGCATACAGCCTGCTATTAAAGGCAACTGTCACCTGCCCCGGAATTGTGTGTGGATATCATATTCGCTACGTCAAATAGTAGGATAAATCAGATGAACAACGATCGGCATCAGCGGCATAGTGGGCGGTGTTCACAATCTACAAGCCAAATTAATGAGTCAACTTATACACTTAACCTTGTCACTCGCTGTTATGTTACGTTTCTCTACCTACGTCTACATTTCCTAATTTCCACCCTTCAGACATACGCCGCAATGATGAGGACGATGATGCGCCAGGGCCGTACGGGCCAGCAGCAGCATCGATGAACTCCTCAGTGCTGCGTTCGGGTAGCCAGGAATTCTGAAAAAGCGACCACAGAAACCTTCTTTTTTATTATTTTGTACCATAATATTTTAAAGCCCACTCTTTTTATCAATATAAATATAACTAAACAAACAGTCTTCAAAAATAGGAGTTTTTTGCAGGAAAGGCGGTCAAAACGAGCTCCTTTCGAGCTCGTTTTGCTATAAGGGAAGGGATGGAAAAAAGACAAGAAAACTGATTGAGAGTCCATGTGGAAGTATCCCTTAAAATGTGAAGGCAGCCTGCGTTACCAGGCCCTACTCCAGTCAGCAGAATTTCCTGGGTATTTTGAGTCCACCTTCGTGCGACGCTAGGATCTGAGACGCTGCGCTACCTGGAGACACCATATATGCGCAAGGCTTGACCCGACAAGTGGATCCTGTCGCAAGCCTGAATGTATAATTGTACTTTAGCCGGTACACTCATATGTTGCCTAAAAAGACAAGCTGAATGTCTGAATTCTGTAGTCTTTCTCATTTATATGGTTATTCGCTTAGCAGACAGAGTACAGTAGTCGCCGACTATTAAGCCCACCTCGGGCCCAGACCAAATTGAGCTTAATAAGCGGCTGGGCCTATTAACCGTGGGCGTACCAACTGACGACTACTGCATTATGATCTGCAGCTTGTGTCTTTTCGCATCGATTAACCAACCTAGTCGTATTCTCTCCTATATCTTTAATTTCAAACATACTGTAAGACTGATAGCTCACGCAAGGTGATTGCGGAAATTCAAACAATTGACCTTACGTGCCTAAGGTATTTTTTCGCTTAGTCCGTTACGGAAAATGTCCATTTTGCTCAAATATCCTTTTCATAAATAATTTTACCAGTCGACATATTTACATATTTGCGAGAAAATCTAAGTTAAGTTGTATTTAGCAGTTTATCTTGAATAATATTAAAGTGTAAATTATGCTTAGGGTATATTTTCAAACCTTCTTCCTTTGCTGTTTTATTGATTCATTTTTCCTGTATATATAGGCTTTCCATACATATTTTTCCAGATCTTTGGCTTTTTGAAAAAAAATTCTCGATAATGTTGTATTAAGTTTAATATTTCCTTGTATATTCGTTATTCAAATTGGTCGATTCAGGTTTGCCGGTATACGAGTGATCAGCAACCTTTTTTAAATTCTAGTTCATCTCATGAGATAGAAAAGTAACTGTATGAGTAGGCATCTCACACATTAAAAATGACATTTACTAGGGACGAATGTTGACGTTTTTTGGATTGGGCTTTTCTAAGAAGTTGGTATTTCTAATTAATTTTTAATATATTTTGATGTTATCAATTGGCATCAATTCGTGCATCCTTGACTCAGAGTTTTGATCGATTTATTTGTTCATGTTAATGAGTGATTAGCTCTGTTTCGTAAACTTTGCCATATCTCACGTGGTAGCCTTCTAATTGCATATTATGACATGACCGAAAGGCAGTTATAAAGCATGTTGGCGTCATAAATACCGCCATTCACGAAACATTATTTTTCATTAAAGCCACTTATGTGGGCCAAAAAAACTTGCCTAGGTTAAACAAAGGAAGGAAGGTGTATGAACTTGCCTTTGTGATCTTTGACCTTTGATGTGCCTTGTAAAGGAATTCTACGAGACCGACGAGGAAGGATGCAGCCATTCCGATCAGAACCATGACAAAACAGCCTCCCACTTCTTCAATACCCAACGAGGTCACGTCGGCACTTTTTTTCGGCTGATCGTCGCAGGGCTCGACGATGCTGTAATTCCCCCACCAATACCTTCGCATCTGTTCGAGCGCTTGGGAGCGCTGTAGTTGGAGTATAACCTCGGAGAAGGAGTCACGATATTTGGAACCTAAAACATTTTGCATGAAACTGAGACCGACATGGTCACGAAACGCAAGGGAAAAGGGACTTTTCAAGATAGATATTGCTCAAAGATAACCGCAATGGAAGTGTACCGGTGAGCACGCAACCCTAGTATTATTTTCCGTCACGCACTGAGCCTATGTTCAGCCAACTTCATCTGGTTGGTTGGTTCCAGTGGCATTAAGTTCTCGGGCGATGGGCCTGGAGACTAAGAGATGCGGCGTATTCGCAAAACAATGCATAAAAAAGCCAAGCTTACCTTGTGGAAATCCGATACCGTACCCCTTAGAGTCGAGGTTGTTGCCGACCTGCATGAGTTCACAGTTGCGTTGGGTGTAGTACTCATTTACCGAGGACTCCAGAATGTAAGCGTAACCACCACGCTTGACTCGAGCAATCGCCTCTTTCGTGCTATTCATCATGACATTTTTGTTGGAAGACATGAATTGCCACATACGTTGGTAAACACTGAGGTTGGATTTCTGTAGTGGGATTGAAGGATTTAGTGAAGCAGAGAAATTTCATAGACAGAGACATCGTAATGATACATGTGATATTAGACAAGACAAGCTGTGGCTCCATAAAACGTACACACTGGGAAAACGTGTATTCCCGAACAGAAACGAACCGCCGAATATGTTTATTGCGCGCCGGATGATATGCCGAGTGCGCTATTAAGGCAGCAATTTTTAACCGCATACCAAATTGGCGTCCTCAAAAGCACCGACTCTCAAGGCGAGTTCCGAGGGGTTAAAGCTCCCCCTTGTGCGCCCTGATCACAAATTTTCTGTCCGCTGGTAATCCCAAACTATATCTAGCATTTAATATAGCAGAGCAGTTATCATCTGATAACCTGGCAAACCTAAAGTAATTATTCCATACAAATCCTAGAGGTTTTATTGGTTAATTTGCATATAGCGTGCACTAAATCAGCCAGTACCAAGGCGCAAATGAAAAAGCCTATTTTTTCCACACCTAACTGCCCAAGTGGTTAAGATTAGACCTTATACCAGACTGAACGACGAGTTAAAATAAAGTCAGGGACATATGCAGTCCGCGAGAGCGGTCAAAAGAGACTGATTAACGGGTACATTTTGTGCATGCGAAGAGAGCACAAACAGAGCGTGCCACCGCTAATTCACTCTGCAAAACTGTCCCTTACGTCTTCCGATGCAGCTAGGTCTGAATGCGAGAAAAGCCTTTTGTAAGGCCGCTTTATACACACAAAAAAAGAACTTTTAGGAATTCAAGTTAGGCAATCGAACGTTTCGATTATTTCATCATCATCAGGCAATACAATAATATGAGGAAGAGTAGAGTCAACGAAAGTTCAAGCAGCCAATCAATAGTAATAATTGGGGTAAGGGGGAGGTGTAAAAGGATCAAAGGGGTCAGATTCTAGTCTTAATTTGGGACCAGATAGGGGAAAGGGTGGGAAAGGAGGAGAGGAGAAGGGTTCCGACAATTATTTCGTGTCGTACCGTCCTCCTTGGCTCACATTTTGTTGGTAGGTGTGAGGACACAAGGTGTGATCGTCTCGTAACGGCACGAAAAAACTGTCGGATCCCTTATCCTCCCCCTCTCCTTTCACCCATTTCCCCTATCTGGTCCCCAATTAAGACGAGAATCTGACCCCTTTTATCCCTTTAGACCTCTTCCCCTTATCCCCCTAATTCCTATTGATGGGTTGTTTAAACTTTCGTTAACTCTATCCTCCCTGATATTATGGTATTGTCTGATGATGAATTAATCGAAATGTTCAATCGTCTAACTTGACTTCCTGAATGCTTACATGGGTATCATCGCTGAACTTAAAAAATAACCCGCTGACCTTTTTGCTGCAGCTATGCCTCTATTTTATTAGGCCAAGGCAGTAGGCAAATGACCCCCCCCCAAGTTGTAAAGTAAGCTTTAATTATTAGATCAGCAGACGATTGTGCTGAAAATCCGTACTCCGGCAGTCCCTACATATGACACGATCGGGTATTTGCGACAAAGAAGCCAGCCTCTCCGGCGGAGTAGTGGTCCTGTCAAGGGCTTCAGTCATGGAACGACCACGGATGGGGAGGTTCTAGACTTGCACAGAAGTCCAGCTGGCCATTCACGCGGCCATAAGCCTCCTGTATGTGTCACAAACGGTGCGCAAATAAAACACGTGATCACGGCTGCAGAGGGGTTGGAGCATGCACGTCTTCGGCCGCAAGGCCGAACAACTGCCAGCGCCCACATATTACGCGATCATCCAATCAAACACGGAGTAGATACTGATTGGCTCTCACGGGTTACTTAGTCATTGGCGCCTGCGCCATGCTTCTGGAAATGTGTGCGCAGTCCTCCGACTGGCTGAAGGTCGCCCGCTGCTGTCTTTCCTTTTCTTAACATGCCGTGCAATTATACCAGTGCTGGTTTAGTGTCCAGCACTTCCAGGGGGTGCCTATCTCCGAGTCCGAACGTTAACCGCAGTCCTCTTAAAACTATCTCCAACCCTCTTCAGGATTTTGCGCAAAACCACTTCCAATAGGGGGTCATTATCTCCGTGCCTACTGAAAGACTATTTGTTTATGTCCGGCAATCAGGTCGGGCACCAAGTTTCCGTTCCTATCAGTAGACCGGTCTGCGCAACCATAATTATGTGCAACAGAAGTAAATAAAAAGTTTTTTTTTCAATCGGCTACCCAAGAGCGGATGAGTAATAGAGTAGAATGTTTGGTTTAACGTTAGGGAGATATTTTCATATGTCATCCTAACCCTAGTACTTAAAGCTGAGAAAAGTTATGAAACGTGAATGCTCAATACCAGCCGAGGCAGTGGCTGTATGACTAGTGAATCCAGTGCTGTGTTGTCAGAAGACGCTAACAAGCACTTTCACTTCAGTGGCCGACGCCCACACCAGGTGACGATCGCATATCGCCCCTATCCCCTAGTGACAGTCACTCACACCATGCAAACGACAGTAATTATCACTCCCCATACCCGACCCATGAACAATACTTACAACCTCTCCTAATTTTCTCACCTTTCCCAGCACAAGGACCTCTACACGCCGACTTCGCCATGCGGACGGCGGAGAAACGATGAGTTGTGATCGAAGGGCACTTATTCACAGTATGCGATTTTCATTATTACTGCAGCTTTAGGGGCGTGATGAGGAATTGCTGAGAGGTAACCTATTTGTGCGTCCATAACTAGCCTACTGTTATCATGTCAGAACTACTGCTTAATTCACCAACATGACGAAGCTCATAGAATGTTAAGCATGATAACTCGAGGTGTGTTTGCGGTTAAAATAAAGAGGATAAAACTCACTTCAAAAAATGCAGCCGAGGATCCGCCCTCGCGCGTACCGTACTTGATTTTAGTTTGTTTGGCCAAGTCATGTACGTCCTCAATGGGTGCTTTCATGCGCTCCACTGTCAGAAAGGCGGCCAAATTGGCCGTATACGAAGAAATTATGATGAGGGTGAAGAACCACCAGAATCCAGCTACGATGCGCGTCGATGTAGCCCGGGGCAGAATATCAGAGCCTGTAAGGGCAAACCACACAATTAGTAAAAGAGTTCAATAAGACTACTTCGCAGATTCCGATGAAATTTTGTTTATGTGAGAAAAGTCGCCGCAGTCGATGGGACCATAACTTTATTCGCCTGAAGTTACGGATTCCCGCTCGACCGTAGCACAAGAGGCAACATTCGGTACACGTAAATTGTACACGGAGAGTTGCAGTGCGCATAAAATGCAGTCGTTAGGCTGCTTTATACCTATGGCAAATAAACACACCCCTTCATCAGGGAGGGTTGCATTCGGATACGCTTATTGCTTCATAGGTGGCATGTGATTGTTACCCGCGGAAATTTAATCATCCGTGTTGGATATTTGTGTGATGACTGCGCGGTCAGCTGATTCACTCATACTGGATTTGGAAACAGTTTTCGCCTGCGTACATCCTGGATGGCTAAAGACTTGGGCCAAAGGAATAGAAGAAGATGCGATCCTTGGAACAAGAAGTTTATTGTCCTGAAAATTGGGATTCTGTGGAGAATCCTTAATCGTATGTAATCGTAGAATGGTGTGATACATGCACAGATTGCATGACATTTATAGTTCGTAGTGGTGATATGACAACCGCGTGGGCGGAGCCATAGTTTTCAGGTCCACAGGCAATCAACAAACGCAATGATTTGCTGTTCGCATACTGCGTACAGATACATTACCTGAGTAGGGGAGTCAGTCACATGGAAAGGGCCGGGCACAGCAACAAATCCGACGACAGCGAGCATAATGGCCGCGCAATTATCAAGACCGAATCCGACACGGTCGACGAAATCGCGGCGAATACTGACTCAAAAGCGAAGTGCCAAGCCATCATCGTACCATTTACGACCCCAAGTGGTGGTTACAGGAGTTGATAACTACAGTAGGCATGCAAGTGGCCGCCACGAACTATAAATAGTGCGTAAGCTGTGCATTCATCCTCCCAACTTGTGCATGCCTCGCACCATTCTACGATTACCTATGATAAAGCATTCTCGACGTCAGAAAAATAGAGTTCTTGTCCCAGTGATCACTTCTTCTTCTGAGCTGCTTCCTGGAACTCGCATATTCGCTCCTATCGACTTGGTCAAAGTGAGTCTCTGTAGCAAATATGGGATGGGGGGGGGTCATTGTACTTGGTAATAGACTGAGGGCCGTGAGTCATGACTCGAGCAACTTGCGGCTCACGCGACTGTCACATCTTGTGGACATGTCGGCCTCATCAAACTTGAGTGTGTGACCGCGACTTAATAAATTGCGCCGATTCTCCACACTGCTGCTGCTGTGTCCATACCAGTCTCCTAGTTTCGTTGGCGTAGTTGCTTCGCACGCAGTTGCACCACACCCGATAAGACTCCATGCGTTTCTGGCTGTGGTCGTTGGTCTTTTACTTTCATTACCTGACGGTTTTATGCTTGCTTCCGGTCTGTATATGACTCTAACTCCGAGTGGTTCGGGGAGGTAGCTGACGGCCTCTGGGCCTTTTAAACACGCAAAATCGCTCACAGAATTCACTTGTGCATGCACCAATTGACGAGGCGCATGTCTGGAAGATATTGCAAATCGGCAGTTTTGTCGTGCAAAACCGATCGCGTCTACTTCGTCTCAGTTACTTCCGGGTACTCACAGTTTCCTTTGTATCGACAGTCTTTTAGGTGTTTAAATTAAGGACAGCGTCATGTTTGTCTACTGCAAAGTAAGATTTCAGACAAGCGCATCACGAGCATTTATTTCCTCTTGCGAAACAGGTTCTCTTGGTTACACGAGTCGGCCCGTATCCGAAGGACTAAGGGAATACCTTCCAGCATGGCTGAGGAAAGGTGAAGTCTGGAACATAAACAGCACTATGCTCGAATACACTGTCGATTCCGGACATCGTGTGGACCCCAACGAAGCCTTCCAGGTAATTTATAAGGTCCCTTAAAAATACCTTAAGTCTCTGAGCCAGTGTCTGATAGCAACAGCAGAAGTGAACGTTATCAGGTTAGGGTTCTGTATAAAACAACCTTCTGCAAACTTTGCGCCTGGAGTGATCAACGGTCGCTTGATGGCAGGCGCGTTTCTGCGTTCTCTCTCCCCTCCCCTCACCGCGCGTAACCAGACTTCTCTTATGGACCCCCCACTCTCCCTACTAACGTGATTCACTTGCATGAGATGACAGGCATAATTGACCGCATGTCTACTCTTGACCCCGTCCCCATATAGATTTACTGGGGGGATCCGAATTAATTGAACTGCTCTTCTGAATTCTCTACTGAGAATTTTAGCGACTTTAAAGCACGATATGTTCAAGTACTAACCTTTTTGCATCAATGAGCCAAGGGTAAACCACAGACTGTTGAGCATATTGAAGCTGTTCTCAAGCATTTCGGAATCTGCGTTGCAGGGATGAGGATTACGCCATTCATAGGGACTGAAGCGAGCCACAAAGAATAACGCCATACTCACGCCAACGTATGCTATTATCACATAGCCCCAAACCTGTAATGAAGGCAATATAAGTGGTTATAACTCGTAATGAAAAAATTACACGTCACATTTATTGAAATTCACATAGTTATCCCTATATTGCAAACTGAAAAAGTGCAATTCCTCGAGGTATTTATGGCCCTAGGTTGGGTTCGTACCATAATATGCCTCTTCCTAAAAATACTTAAACGAGAAAAGTGACGATTCAGCCATAAAAGGTTTTAACAAGTGAATGAACTAGATCAGATGGTTCAATTAGCGGTTGGAAACGGCAAAAGGTACTTGCGCTAAGTTCCGCGGATACCTGTTTCTGTACGCTAACCCTGATCTATTTCGAATTTTGCGCAAGGCCACCTGTTATACGAGGGTCACCAGGTCCCGTCTTCCGTCACAATAACTGTTGACTGTTAATCATAAAAGTTAAAACTGGTGATCAAACATCCGAGCTAACTTGGTCAAATTGCGGAAAATGGGTATATAAATATTAAATATTTGATTATTAAATGGAAAGTTAGGCCATAAATTTCGCAAACTCGTGACAAATTTTCATCTTTTCAGTTTTTGTAGCCTTTCAAGTACTATCTTTGTTTCAGGAAAAGACCTTTATATAGATACATACTGGAAATAGCACTGGTTAATCAGACACTAACCATAAATCAGAGGAAGCCCTTTGCATAATCTTTTGTAGCCTCATGATTCAATAGTCACATAGTTCCTCGTAGTGTCCGAAATAGTGAATCGAATTTGCTAATTCAATTTGAACTTATAAGTAAACATGGAGACATTTAGAATAATCTCGTAAATGTCTTTGAGAAACTTTTTGTGTTTCCTCGGTCTAATCCTTCCTCTTCGAACTCTTAAAACCTGACGGCCTTTAAGTATTTTGTCCAAGTGAGTATCAAGTGGTAATTCTCTAATATGTGCTCAGAGGCATGATGACGTTAGATTAGTGGATTTTAATATAGCCCTAATCTGAAATTCAAGTTCTCCGTCCAAATTTTATATTTTTGTGCTAGCAACTACTAAATTGTCAACCAACCTATGTCTTTTTAAATGATGGCTCTTCATTTACCACTGTAAAACTCGGGGACGCAGCATCTCATGATACAGGCCATCGGCAGTAGGTAGTTTCATATTCCGTATATTGTCGTCTTCAGAGTAAAGGAGTGAGAGTACCAATTTCGTCAATAGTAAAAATACCGGCAGGGAGGGAACGATACTGTTCCCAAACAGTCACACTGCCATTAAAATTTAAAGAACCCGAAATGTGAAATTTATGTGATTGGTTCAAGGTAGGCCGTCAGCCTGTTTTCAGCAACTGGTATCATGCTCAACCTCATCAAGGAGAAACACTATCGGTCTGGCCTGCTTATCCAATGACAATAGTTCAAGTTTATTGCGCCAATATATTTATTCCTGTGATTTTCTGGTAGTGTTCGCTTATTGCCAGGACAGAAGCCTGCGAGTTCTCAAGACTCGGTATCAAATCCCACTCGGATGTATTTTCCTCTTTCAGGGCCTACGAGTGAATTCTGCTGAAATAGTGATTTAAGTTCTAATTCAAGTGACATGTGACATTGTCAATCATATGGAAGTAACCGAGTAGTTATTTTAAGCAAACCTGGACAGCAGTGATTATACAGACCTGTAAACTCAGTCCAGTGAAGTGCAAGACGATTTTAGTACAACTGTCGTCTAACCCACAGTAAGTGACCTCAATTAAGGGACATAAACTAAAATAATGAAATCTGCTTTCATGTCGGAGGGATTACGTTGGTGAATAAGCGACACTGATTAGCATGCAACGTAATGTCAGGCTATTTCATTCGCGATAGGCTGCCTGGTTTTGATTGCAAGTCCTTCGGACCACCTATGAAAACTCTTCTCGGCACAAATGACTGCTTGACATTTAATGTCCTTATAACTTTTATATTCAAAGAAAGGGTAGCTTTCGGTTTTAAATTTGTTGCTAATTATGAGCTTTTTATGATTTTTAGGTCTTCGTCCATAAAACATCGTATCCGTCAATTTATTTGTGCTGCCTATACTGCATAAAATATATTCCAAATCTATTTCAGCATTTGATGACTTCTAGGTGACGTCTTCCTCAAACTGTAGGCGAAACTATACATTTCCTTAAACAGGATGCATAAAGTGTGCAGTTTTTAAACCTTAAAGTCGAGTGTAGCATTCAATCGTTTAGAAAATTGCTCAGAAATTGGGCAAATTTTTTTACAACTGAAAGCTATCCTTTGTTTGAGAATACTATTTAAAGAACGCGCAATTTGCTATCAAACAAGTAAAAAAATAATTTTTCATCCATGTTCTCCATAAAATATATTTAAATTTATAAAGGCAGTCAAAATCAACTATAAAAAGGCATACAACTTAAGTAGTCAGTTTTTACAATAAATACTTTTTGCTTGGAATCAGAACGAAGCTCTTTAAAAAGCCGGCTTTCGATCCTGACTGAAATGACTTCAGAATACACTACACAATAATCAGTACCATAACTGGAGTCAATTCAGATTAGCGAAAGGGTACTAGTCTGTCGCATATGTTGAAATATTGCACGATCAATGGCGTCTACTGTATAAGTAGACAACCACTAGCAGATTGAGTGGAACTCACAGGGGGCGAGAGAGGACGAAGGAAGGCAAAGAGGGCAAGCTCCTTGTCTTCAGGTTTCTTGAAAATGATGCTTACACCCAGATTCATGAAGGGCGTCGTGAAATCTATAACTCTCTCGCGCTCATAGTTGATGGTCAACATCGCAGCTGCGAGGTCGGCTCTCTACAATAAAATGGCAAAAAAATTCGACCATTTAACATAAAAAAGTAGGTGAACTGAAAAGAAAATGACACGATCGCTGAGACAATACTTTTAAACGTCCGACGTTTCGAGATTTGTCGCAGACTCGTCATCAGAGACATAATTAGCGAGCAGTAGCAAAACTCTTTCGTGATTTGCAGCTACCTCGCGTCCCAGGATTCACAAAATGAATTTAACTCTAGAAAGTGGATATGTTTGCGCTCGTAATGGCGGCGTCGGACTCGCATCCAAAATATGCTGAACCGGTAGGGTGATCTGTGACCTGTCGAGGAAACCATGTTTGATTTTATTTTCAGTTGTAATTTGACACCTCCTAATTTAGCCGCTAAACTTCATCGAAACCAGTTACCTACCAAAACAAATGAATGTTTTGATGGTATACCTACTGCATCGAGGAGCCCCATGCTTATGAGTAGAGACTGGCTGTACTACTCAGAACAGAAAGATCACGGAGTCAGGATCTAAAGTGAACGGAAGGCGTGACCATACGCTGCACGCGTAAAATCAGGTGACCAATTAACGTGCGCTGCATAGTCGAGCCAACGTGTAGCCCACACGTGCGACCTAATCAATGACGAGCTGGGCATCCAAGGCTTTTTCATAAAGGGGTTTCGGCAACGGAGCTGGCCAATCAGCGACCAGAATGCCGGAGTTTTTCTAAAACCGTTAGCAGTCGAATAAACAAGACCTTTTTTCGCGCGTTTAACATCTTGCAAGTCCAATGAAAAGGTTGCACCTTTATTTTTTTCTCTCTGTCTCACTCTCTCTCTCTCTGTGACCCACCTGTTGATGCACCCCGGCAGGCATGCAAATATATACGGTGCAATAGTACCCAATGTTCCACCATGTTCGACAGCTAGAATTAGTGGAAGTCACATGGGCGTTTTGCCTCAAAACGCCAGTCTAGCTGTTCTCCATAAACACAGGCAGTTTGCTCTGTTTGGGTTTAGACTGTGGCTGTCTGACGATGGCAGATAACTGGGAAAGAGAGCTATTCCAACCTCCGTTGTCTTTGCTAGTAAAAGGTCGCCACTTATGACTCTAGTCATCCACGAGGGCTTCGGACTGCGCCCTCGGGACAAAGGGAATATTGCATATTCCATGCGACGATAAAGGCAGGCCAATGAATGCCAAGTCTGTAGGAAGCTGCGAAACATGGAAGGACGATGATTACAACTGAGCCCAGTGAAATCGGTTCAAAACTTTCGTTCCTGGTTTTAGGTTTTGGCTTATTTTTAAGGGCATAATAGCCACAGTGCTAATCACAGTCACCCAATTTTTTCAATAATATTCATACATAACCTAAAAACGCTTTTTGCAACGTCTTAGACACATGGTGCGACCTATGCTATATAGTAAGCGGGACAGAGATGAGCACACTATTTATACGAAATGCGGTTTTGTCCATCTGTTAGATCAAAGATCGTTGAAAGCTTTTGTTGGTGGGATGCTCTCCGTTGCATTGGGATTCTTTTGCCTTGAAATCGTAGCATAATGGTCTTTTAGGCTTGATTGGAGAGGCAGAAATAGAGTAATATACCGCAATAGGCCCAAAAAACCAGTTTTACCTGCGGTAGTTTAGCGTTACAGCCGCTAACTAAAATTCGGGAGCTGCAGTCAACATAAAGAGGAACTCAAAACAGAAGAAAGGGATGGCAGAGTTTGGGTATTCGACTTCAACAGAGACGCTGATTCCTGGGAAATACAATTATGAACCAATAGAATGCTCCAAGCCACCATTAGTTGAGCCAGTTCTGGCAACTCCAACATTGCGTTAATCACTTTGAAAGCTTACTTCGGCTGCCCCCACTTTCTGTGATACTGATGTGAGAAATAAAAAGCTTATGAGGCGTGCATGGTTTACTAATTAATCAACTCTGGTTTTCGAATGTCAACAGGAAGATCCAGATGAACTTGGGTGTCTTTGTGTACGCACAATTAAGGAACAGTGCCAGGAGGGCACCTAACGGAAATGGCTCAGAGGTCGCAAGATATTACCTACTTGTCTTAATTTGGCCGAAATATCACGTCGGTCGACAGTGAGTCATGGTGATATGGAGTGGAGTGGTGAATCACCCTTTCCATGCCGCTGTACGTTTCAGTCGTTTTCAGCACTGCGCATAGCCCACCTCAGGCGACCGATCGGTTAGGCAGTGGCCTGCTGCTGGCGCTGGGTGAGAGAGTTAGGTCGACCCTCAGCGTACTTTTTTCCTCACTAAAAGCAATCTGATGCGCTTAAAGCTATCACAGTGCGCTAAAAGCCTTGACTTGGAGGGTTGCCAACTGACGAGATAACTTGTACAGTGCAGTCGACCCAGTGTCTTGTTGTGTGAACTGGCTTAGAGTCAGGCTCAATGGCTCCTTCTTAATGTGGCCTTTATGGCGCTTCCAGGCGGAAGCCTACTTAGCGAAGTGGTGCTGTTGTGGCGCGTGATGGAGTGTGCTTCGTACACACCGCCTGCGCCCTGCCCACCATTTCCCGTCTTCTAGACTTTGGTCTTGACATCGGGTTCAGCTATAGGAGTGGTCAGAGAGTAGGGTAGATCCGGCGAGGCTACCTTTACTATAATCCAACCACGGTCATCACGTTGTTTTATCTTGCTGAAGCTCGTGCTGGACATCGTCGAGAGCGACGGTCGAACATTCGAGACTTCAGCGAAGACTCACTGTTAAAACCCACCTCACCGACTACCCAACACTACAGCCGATGACCCAGAGGATATTTTAATCGCGCCACTCATATAGGAGGGCTATCTTCAGAGCAAACAGTTGCCTATCTTAGCTTGCTTTCTGTCCTTGTGCAAAAGATTGATTTCTGTGCCACTCGTCAGAGGAAAATGCCTTCATGAGGGTTTAATTCACGTTTTACAGTCCTGTACAATCACCAAAACTGATGTTCTAGCCAGCACTCGAAGTCGTATAACCCATACCATTAAAAATAAGGACAACACTCTTCCTTCTAGTTAGCAATCTCGAGAATCTATTGAGAGGAAAAGGACTCTTAGGCGTTAAAAGAAACTTGCTCAATCCATGCCTAACAGGAGAAAGTAAGCAACGGACATTGTTGTAGGTTATACAAGGTACAGTTAAAGATGAGGTTTCTTCGACTTCCACCGTTATATTATTAGTGGTTGAGTGTCATATGAACCAAAGGTTTCTTGATCTATTTAAATAAACCTCTTCAATTCAACACCAGAGCATGATTTAGATTTTATGAGTTACCCGAAGGGTTGCAACGTGTAAGATCTGTGAAGGCTATATCTTACTTGCATCTGTAGTGGACATTAACCCCACCGCTGACTCATCACGCCAACGCTGCGGTAACCATAATGGCTGACCCCTGGCCTGTATATCGCTCAAGGACCAGGGCCATCTACTGAAACACATGGCTGAATCTTGCAAAGGCAACCAATCACAAGCCCGCTCACACATCACCTGAATTTGGTGGCTGTGGCCGGCAACACTTGGACTTGCGCCTCGCGCGCGGCGGTCGTATTGACGCCGGCCTCACAGTCGGACGCCTGGCAAGACCAATTGGCGACTTCTCCCTAACTCTGTAAACAATATAATGTTCCGTCTTCTCTCACCTTTCCACCATCTTCTCTCCAATATCCTAAGGAACCAGGGCCTGAATGATTGTAGCTGTTAGGGTTAACCGTCATAGCCTTAACAACTTTGCATCTTTTGATGAACCTGGTCTACAGAGTTTGAATAAACTCCTGTAAAACTTCTGATAATATAGGATATATTCTAGCTTCCTTCGCTTAAATTAGAAGAAACAAACTGAATACGTCAGGATTGCGACTGGCAGAACTAAAAAAGGACACAAAAAAGGCGTTGCAGTCCACCACTGACTCTGTCTGTTCACCAATGACAGTGCTGGTTTGAGCGAGTTGGTGCTTTGAAGACGGCGGCTAAATTATGCACATTTTTTAAATATTCTGTTTCACAAAAGAATTAACAGAAAAATAAAAGTAATTTTATAATCAGTACCTTGAACTGGAGATCGCCGATTATGCCATCCCAAATTTCAACACCGTCAATTATTTGAGCACTGCCGTAGCTACCATCGGCGGCCGGATGGACGGTATAGTTGAAATGCAGCATTGCGGCGCATTCGTTTAGCAGGTCTATGCAGAAGCCATGCCAGTCCTTGGGATCCACTGATTTCTCTCCGGTGGCCGTTAGGTTACCCTTGTACATCATGAATGGTGTATCCTGTAGTAATACAGATAATATTTTTCGCATTACAGATTTGACCTCACTGGGACATTCAAATTGCAGAAGCCCTTAGAAGAGACTGCCAAGAGTGCTCGCATTCTTTTCAGGCAACGATACATATTCAAATAACCCATAAAAAATCTATTTAATTGTCCAATGGTTTGATCCGGAGGAGATAAGAATGATAAACAGCCGCATGCCCGTTTAAGAAGAAGGTAAAAAATACAGATAGCCAAACACTCTTCCCATTATTTACCTCAAGCGTTGTCACTCTGAGAGTCTGGCCCTTTAGTTCTTTTTGTATTTCAGCCTGCGTTTCAGCAAACTTTTTTGTGACCACGAATTCATCTATTTCGTTCCAGTAGCCAAACTGAAAAAGAAATGTATTCAAAGGTATAAAAATTATTCGTCTGGTCTCACTGGAAGCATAAAGGCAGCCTTGGTGTCCAAACGTAAAGATATGAGTAAAATATTCTGTGGTCAAAAAACAGATTTCAGAAAAAAAGTTGACATAGATTGCAGTTTAAGGGGGGATTTTGGGAACGGATTTTTTGAGCCCAACAGGGTAAAAGGGTATAGTGGTCACTACGGAAACAAAACTCCCAGAATTCTGTAATGGGTGATCGACTGTAATGGTAATTTATTTTTTATCTTTAGTTTACTTATTAGGTAATACATTTAATTAATCAATTTAATGAATTGAATTGTTTTTTTATTCTGATTTATTTTTCAATTATCACATTTTAGCTTGTGTAGTATTCTTATCTGCTTTTTCCTGTTTTTATTTGATATTGCTATTTTATTTTCGCTTCTATCCAACCCGTAAAACTCATATTACTATTAGTCCCGTAGTACAAAATTCTGAGGATTTATTTTTTCGCAGTGAGCCCTATACTAGACTGTTACTCCTAGAAGACTAAACGTGATTGCATTCTATGCTGAGGCAGCAGTAGAAGGTCTTCACAAATGACTATACAACGACATGTGAATCTGACAAAAACGGAGGTACCTGGAGTAGCCATTTGAAAATGTTCTCTCGCCAAGTTCAATAATGTAAAACCATGTTTGTCTCTGTGAGGGCCCGTTTCCGAGGCCAGTGGTCCGCCATGGGCGGTCGCGTTAGCAAGTTTTGCTAATGGAAAATGCGCTGCCGCGACGAAATTCTTTTGGGCACACAGCAACAGTCGGCGTAGCCTGATGGGGGCTGCATATGCCGTCGCTAACAGACGCTGTCCGAGGAATTTTGAATAGCTTGAAAGCACCTTATAGATCATTTGGAAGGCCTCTTTGGCCTTCACGTGATGGTCTGAGTCAACCAAGTGCGCTAGAATGGAATTTTTTGCACCTTTATCACCTTATCACTTGTCTCGGACGCCGGACCGTCTAGAGATTCACATTCTGACCGCAACTTCCCCAACTCTCCCCCACCGACCGTGACAACAATAACGCTACATCTGTCCACCAACCAGCATAGTTTATTCATTTCGTTACCATATAAATGTAAAGAGCTGACGAGAATTGATCGAAAACAAAAGTATGTTCGCCAATTTATCTTCTAAATTTTCAATGGGAATTTCCGTAAATTTAAAAAATGTAAAACCTTTTGAAATTGCCATATTAAATGTCATTAAAGCCATTTGCAAGGAAAACTGCGAGAATGAAACAACCTCAAATAGAGTAAAGAGGTTACCTCTTGAAAACCCTCACGATTTATCTCCAGAACGCTGATATTTACGCCCTTTCGACGACCATGCTCATCAAATAGAATGCGTCCCGTGAAACCATTGACATCATCGGGCCCCACCTTTACCGGTGACCAAGAATATGTGGAGTAAGACCTTGATATTTGTCAAAAGTAAGGTAAAAAAATTGTAAAGATCGACAGACCGATTTAATACTCTCTAGAATAGTCGCTCCCTGGCTCCATGTGTCTCCTGAGCTGCAGGACAGACCCGAGGGAGGTTGGATTGCAAGGGAGGTTGTGGAAATGAACCTCGAAATACCAACGGCCAAAAGATGCAGCGTATCGTAAAGAAGTAGATAATACGTCTAAAATTAAATGCAAATAATTAAGAGAATAAAATATTAACCTTTTTTATTTGTGACAAAGCCACACACTCGAAGTCAGCTGAATGACTATCATACACGTTGGAGATAAAACACTGGGCAGTTTACATTCCGATGTTTTAACGAGCGTGTAGATGAATGGTCGCAGTTTACAAACGCTTTAGGTATAGGGAAGTATCTGGGGAAATAGAAACATTGAAGTATACTCTTCCCAGTCGATCAAAAGTGCTTAGTAAATTTGTCCAAACTGTTCGGACCGGCACTGCAATCTGAAATTGCGGAGATAGATCTAGGGATAATCCACACTGAAAAATCGTTAACCGTGGAGTCACATACGTTTTTCTCGTTTTATTTTTGATATTTTCTTTGAAAATAGACTTCTTAACGTCTTAGAGATCTTGGTCAAATGAACCTGTACCTTGCACGTTCGATCCTCCCTCCTATGTTTCTTTTTTCTTCTTCTTTTTAACCTCAGTACGTGGCGTGAGCTAGAGGAATCAACTTTCTCCAAGTGTCGCGTACATATGTCAAATAGAAGTACAGGTAGGTCCCCTTTTCAAGTCCATCTATCATAAGCAGTAGTTGACTTAAGGAATGACTAGATTTTCAGCAAAAAGATAACACTTCTATTCAACTATTACAATAGAAGTAAGAAAGGTGGTGATAATTTGTACGGCCACCTAAATAGGACACGGAAATAGAAACGCAATGCCCGCTTAAGATGGATGGCCTCGCGATAAATTTTAAAAAGGGAAACTACCCCCGTGTCCTTACATCAACATAAAACCAAATATTGACTTGAATTTTAACCCCAGTCCAACGCTTAATTTAAACCACACAGTTCAAACGAACCTAAACCTTAACCCTTAACGTAATCCTGACCCTAACTTCATCCTCTGCGGAGTCAAGCTTCATTTACAAATGTCACCCAACTCGTCTCCTTTTTGCCACCCGGATGGGCTCCCTTCGAGATCTCTGTTTATGATCGTTGCGAGTTCTTATGTTTTCGCCAGCTTGTCGGTGGACACTGCAGTCTGCTTGATTGCATCTTCGAAATATCAATGATGTCCTCGTGACATCTACTGTCCCCTCTACGGCTCGACCCCGTTGTCCCCACCGACCCCGTTTTCCGCGATTAGCTCTTCCTGTCGTGCCCCATTATGCTCTATAAGATCTCCAATGACTGGGAACGTTCCGAATCCTCACATGTTCTTTTCAACATCATGATCCATCTCGCTGCAACAAATCAATCTAATTACGCATTAATAACAGAAGCAGTTTTTTTTTCTACATTGCTTTGAAATCAGGGGTTAGCTGAACTCTGCCTCTGATTTGCCTCAGATGAGTTTTCTTCACCGCTTCTTTTCTCAGTTCACCATATTTACCAAACATTGTTGACTATTTTTTTGAATGACTGCTCATTGTAAGTCGTATGTGACTTTATATGTATAACATACTACTCATTTCTGTTGTCTACACAGTTGCTCACACACACCTGTGATTCCCAACTTTGCATTTATTCTTGCCGCAGCGCTAAGTTTGTAATGATGGGCAGCCCTGGGCACCATATATGCAATTAATATTATCTCTGATCGTAAAACCAACCTTAAAAGAACACCTTATTTTACCATTCACCTGAATCCTAAGCACAATTTCCTCGGAATTTGGCATAACGTTGCATACATTGTGAACGGTTTCTGTTCCCGTGTGACCTTTTAGATAGGTTTCGTCTTCGTCTCAATTATTATTATTCTAAACTTTAAAAGGTCGCTTGAGCTCGTAAAGCCACCTTTCTCCGTTGCTCACCGATATAAAACAGGCCCCCGTTTACGACCAGTTTTTACAAACAGTAGTTAACCCAAGGAAAAGCTGGAGTTTCAGCAAAAACGAAATACCTCTATTTAAATACTACCAGATCTGCAAGGAACCCGGCAGATATCATGCGCACTCACTTTTCTGCTTCTACAAATTGTCAGTGACGTTTGAAATTTTCTCCGTTAGTGCCAAATACAAACCAACTTGGTGTTCAGCAAGTCGAGTTCGGTGGGCGTATGTTTCCGATTAATCATCATCGGGCAGAGGGTAGATGGGCAAAAGGTCCAACGTCCAATAAACGGCAAGTACGGGGAGCTGGTTGAGGGTTTTCAGAGTTCAGGAGTATGAGGGGAGAGGGGTGGGGGAGGAGAAGGAGTGGGAAATTGTCCGACAATTAGTTCAGGTCACTGCGTTGTCACTGTAACGAGAGGTAGTAGAACATGTGAAGACGCATGCCTAAGTGCTCTTCTGTGTGCAGGTTAGCTAGCCTTATGGCGACTGCCTTTGTCGTTGCAAGTCTCTGCTGACGGCGTAAGTGCCGACGGCTGAACATGGAGACTTATTTTTCTCATTGCCTTTTCGAGGGGCTCCAGCGAGCAAACTTCCGCATCTTGGCTTAAATGCTGTTATCACACGAAAGTGATAAGGTAAGACTATTGTTCTCTGCTACACTACTTTTTCGCCTCTAAGGCAAGGATAGACCCCCGTTTCAGACCACCTCAATCTGCATTTACATCTTCACTTGCTCCTGTGGAGCAGATTATATCAGCTGAATAACTAGGTGCCTATCCGAGTAGATGCGAGAACACCATCTTGCCTAGCTAAACCGAGGCGTGGTTAATGACTCATGTAGTTCTTTTTTAGCTTACTTGGTTGACACCGGGTAGACGTCAACCAAGCGTTTCCTGTCATATTTAAAGTGCCGACGAAGCATTCTAAGTTCCTCTACGTTCAGCGGATACTAGCAACGGCAGAGGCAGTCGCCATACGGCTAGCTAATCCGATATGTGCGCGCAGAAGAGGCTAAGACTACCTTTGCCGAAGATTAACTCAATATGCGTCTTCAAACCTCCTACCACATCCCGTTACTGCAATGACGCGGCGAGATTAATAAACCGTCGGGCACTTTCCTGCCTCTCTCCCCTGTCGCCTTGATCGCTGAGCTCCCTCAAACTTCTCCTCCTTTGTTGGAGATTTAAACGTTTGTCACTATATTATCCCTTATATTATTGTAATTGCTTGATGGTGATAAATCGAAAACGTACGTCCGCCATACTCGACTCCTTGCATGCTCACCTCGGTATCCTCGCTGAACTTAAGCAGTAACTACGTGTTGTCAGTGTTCCCGCTTCGTCCTGTTTACTCTTAATTTCGAGCAGGTTTTAACAGAAGCGTGTTGTTTAACTCTTAATTTCAGTAGACTTCTGCTAGCCAACGCACCCATCTGTGCTTAGCTACAGTCGGAATCAATCACCACCATGGCGCTAAAATATATTTTTACTGGGTTAAATGCATTTAGGTCTTTAAAATTCCATGAAAATATGGGCTCAGTTTTCAGCTAACGAGCGAATAAATGTCAGACCCTGGTAAATTTGCCGATAAACTTAAACGGTTAATGTCTTCGCTAAAAATCTTTGACCGCATTTAATGTCAGAGTCCACTTATATCCTTTTCGGATGCATTGCAAAATTTCGTCTGAAATATGGCCGCAGCTCAAAGTAAGTGTTGTAAAATAGAAGACGATTTATGTCCTACGCTCTGCCGTCAGTGACGTTTACCGTTTAATTGCTAGACAGCACGCAGAAATGGGAAAAATTGGTCAAATATTCGAAAATTTATGTTCATTGGTTTACTGTGCACCCAGAACCTGGATGAAATTTTTTCGGTTTGCGATTACCGGACACCCCCATACCCTTGGGAAATTCGAATTTTATTTACAACAGAGCAAACACGAATGCGGTAAATATGATCAAATTACAATAGTTTATAGTTAATATTCGATCGAAAGTGGATATTTCGACCGTTTTGGCAAGCAAAACGTGTCAAGTGGGAAAAGAAAATGGTCCTTATCAAAGATATAACATTCCAATCAATTTGCAATGATCCTCGATTTACACGTTATCAGTAGAAGTTGAGTTTTGACTAAAGTTTAAAGGGGTTCATTATGATCGCTATCTCAGTCAATGACAGCAATCTGACAGTCACTTACTCTGGCAGATGACAGCTAGCATTCAGTTATGTTTGACTAGCTAACGTTAACAAAATATGCTACCACTCCTTAAATATTTACAGATCACTGTAAAAAGTTAGCCGATTCACTTCAAGTATTTTACTCACAAAACTATACGCTTTACCTTGCTTCAGATACCGTAGGAACTGCGAGAAATTTCTATACAAAGCATACACAGTAGAAGTCTAAAACCTGAATCATACGCCTTCGCGCCCGTTTATTTTATTAACACACTTACTCAGCTACTAATTATAAATGCTAATATCTAAGTATGCAGTCCTAACTCCCAGGGCAAGTTTATTTTCCAAACCGGACCCTTCTCTTAATTTCTCTTCCACTCACGGTTATTATTAATAAGCATTTGTCCAAGGGAAAGGGAAAATAATCGAAATCACTTAATCCTTAAAGCATTTTTAAGCAAACAGTGTTGTTGCATGACCACAGGTAATTCGTTGTGCGGCTTCGATTAAAAACAAAAAAATACGGCTGTTTCCTCGTTCACACAGCTTGATAATGCTGAAATCAATCCCCCAGTTTGGCCGAGTGTTTAAGAGGGTACTTAATTTAAAGATGAATAATGATCTTCCCCTCAAGAATAACAGACTACTGTGTATGGGTTTAAATAGATCATCCAAATTTGCTTCGTTTTTTCAGAAGAAGTAGATTGTGTAAGAGCGAAATATATTTGACCTTGGTCGGGTTCACAAAAGCTAGACTTCTACGGTCATAATCTGCAAAGTAAAGTTGCTCGCTGGAACCTAGTTGTCTTGTTGCTGACTTATCAAAGAGCTTCATCTGCTCCCTATTTTCAAACCGTTGAATGCCAAAATCATGCAGAAATAGTAAGTTGATAGCCAAGCTAGTCGGCGTTGAATACGTCAATTTTTTCATCTCGCTGACGCCTGAACCTAGGCGAACGTCTGTCAGAAGACTGAGACAGCGAAAAAAGAAAAAATGGATCAATTTAGAGCCGACCAGCCCGGCTAGTCATTTAAAATTCCTGGTTGATTTCTTGCATGAGACTTTTTTGGAAATGAAGAACTGATCAAGATCCTCAAAAAGTCAGTAAGAGGACAAGTACATTCCTCTGGGCAACTTTGGTTTCTCAGACGCTGTTAGACTAATAGTATTTAGAATTGGATTTCCGGGCAATAGGTGCGAAGAAGTGGTAATCGAATATGTCTGTTTGTTTTCTGAGGGTTCAAGTAGTCAATCCCATCATCCGGAATCCGAGACCACAGATTCATGCGTGCAAAGTTCAGCATTCTGTATTTGCACGTGGATACTGAGAGTGAATGTTGATTTTACGTTTCAATCGAGCAGAAGTCTTTTATAGGTCTTATGCAAAATTCCATCTACCGGTTGTACGACAAAAATGACTCGACATTAATCAAGAAAATTTAGATAATAGCTTTACTGGAACTCTAGAAACTACTAGTTTCCCTCTATCTTTACTCTCTTTTTTTGTCTCCATGGATAGAATCTTTGTCGTGGAGCAGAAGAAGCCATCGCTGAAACATGACGTTTCGGATTTTTTCCGAACTCATCATCAGAACAAAATCCGCTGTACCGGGAGGAATGTCTGGAGTCTTTTACCGAATCTGGTGCAGTTGTTGACAAAAAACTACGCCGGAGTAACTGGAAGACTACTTCGCACGAAGTCTGCCGAACATGCAGCATCAGTGAAAAGGAATGACCGCGACTCATGCGATGGGACGTGGCCATAATTTTAAGCCTGAGGCGGCCGAGCTTCTTGCAAGGACTAGCAACCACAGGAGCTGTGAACGGTCTGGATCTTGGTTCTCTGATCCGCAGTCGATTAACGAGCACAATGATCTCACTTCTCCATATTATGTGCTGAAATATTTTCTAAGCTTTCATTCCAAGGTTTCAGTGATATCGAGGCATTCTGCCAAACTCTCATAACTTCAAGAATGCAGAATGGCAATGAACTCTCGAAAATTAACGACCCGACATGGACTAACGGGCAATAATCGCGTCATGTATGACCGCTGGCGATAAATTCAGAATCTCCTGATTGAATAAGCACGTAGTGGCATGCCACCAGCATCCTATTGGTACTGCACGCCTAACGTTCTCAGCACCCTCATCTGCGACTGTCCCCGATGATGAATGCAGGTGAGAATACGAAACTTCAGACTGATAAACGCCATGTTCCGGCGATTACACGTTCGTCTTCTGAAATTCCTCCTGGAGCTCTCTTATTCGCTGATATTAGAGATGATCCGTGGATTTTACCCGGTCGCTGACCCTTTATTTTTGTCTCCTTCCCTTTGATTATGTATATATATTCTTATCAAAAGCCTCATGGCACCTAGAAATCAGTTCTGTCATTTTCCCCGTGACCCACTTCCAAGCGCACAGCATTTAAAGAAATGTTGTCCTGCATACTCTGCTCTCGTAATATAAAGCAGGTTTGTATTGGCAGATAGTATTACTAGCAGAGATAGGGGAGAATAGAGTGGCCATCTCTGGCTTAGTAGCTGACGTCAATCAGTCGTACACAACCCAAAGTGGTGCAACACTCAAGGTTCAAAGTCGTGCCCTTCTTGATCAGAACCTGACTCTCTAACCATTGAGTGCACAGCGCTGGAAGTATTTTGTCGTGCATAATCGGCTGTTCTCATATAAGACGTATTTGTATTCTCATTGGCCTTGCTTCGCGCTACCATATTTCATTCATCGGTCACGTTCTGGCAAGCGCCACACTAATTAGATGCAAGGAAATCAGGCGATAAAATACACACCAAACTCTCACGCCCGTTTGCAGCTCCCGGGTCCAAGGCGATACCAGTCTTGGGCGCAGTTTGTCGGTTTATGTCCTGATGCGGGGGAGGCTGGTACTGGTGACCTACGATGTTTGTGAGGGCGATGGCAGAGAAGTTGGCACCCTTGTCAACAGCAAAGGCTTTCGGGTCCAAAAACTGCGTATCCTGGTAAGGAGAGAGGAAGGGCAGGAGACTCAGTGGTAGTTAAGAATTGTGATTAACCACAGACTTATAAGGCCACTACTAGCGTAAGCAGCTTCCCTGCAAATAGCGAATAGGCAACGGTACCGGGGTAAAAGGGAAAAGATTACCAGTTTTAAAGATCAAAACCTTCATAGGTATGTTAGAAGTAAAACTCAAAAATCGGAATCATACGCTTTCAGGCCAGTTTATTCTACCAACACACTTACCGAACTTCACAGTCTAAACGCATATGCCTAATAATGACTTCCTTCCCCCAGACCTCCAGGCTGTTCCGGTTATAAAAGTTTGAAGTAATATCTACTCGTTAGTTCAAATGTGAAAATAAAACGGTGCTTATCAGCGATTGAAATTTCGATTATTTTGCTATGATCCCCAATTTAAACCTCCTCAGTTTGATTTGGCTTTTGATTAAACTTAAAAGTGGTTCATTAAGATCGCTCTTTTAGTCAACGATATAAATTCGACAGTCAACTGCTTCGGGAGTTGACAGCTATCATTCAGTTATCTTTGGCTAGATAAATTTAGAAAAATACTTCACTTTTCCTCAAAATATGTTTATCAATCAATATATGATGCCAGCCACCTTACTTAAACTACTTTAACCTTCATCTTGCTTTAAATACTACAGGAAATGCGAGGCAACAGCCTTGGAAACCAGATTCATATGTGTTCGTGTCAATTTATTTTATCACCACACTTGCTTAGGTACACAGTTGAAATGCTGATGCGTAAATATGCAGTCATGACTCCAAAGTTTCCAAGTTGTTCATTACAATTCTTCCTTTCTTGCATGCTCATTTAATTTAATTCTTTTGTCCCCTGCCACTCATTTTGCCCCCTATCAGTAACCTATCCCGATCGGGCTATCTTTTTCACTTGTCCCTGGGGATTTTTTATATGTCTATTTACAGTCACATTGCTGGAAGCAATCAGAGGAGTAGACTGCTTTTGAGAAAGTGTTGCTTACCAAAATTACAGAGCGTGCTTTCTAAAGCATTGGAAAACCTTTCTAAAACGTCTGGTATAAGTTATTCAGCCGAACATTTGATGTAATGTTTTTGCCGAGAATGCGAGTCAGGCGGCAATTTTTATCCTCCGAAACTGGCAATCCTCTTAATTACTGTTGACCGACAAACGGTTGTGAGGGAAATGGCAGAGACTTCTGTTGACAGCAAAAGTTTCCGGATATAAAAGTTGCCTATACTGTGAGGAGAGGGAGCTGACGAGTAGCCAGAAAGTCAGCGATATGTAATATTTGTGATTTCATATAGAGCTAAGAGGCCCTTGCTGGCATAGTTTCCCTCAAAAAGCCAATAGTTGGCAACAGAATGACTTTTGATAACAGCTGACGGCCAGCGAAAACGGCCTCCATGCCCGATAACGACAAACGTATACATACGGCCTTCAGATTGAACCTCTAGTTGCGAAAAAATAATTTTCCCAAACAAGCAAACATTGCAGTAAACGTAATAATAAAAATTCAACAGCTCTAAAAAACGCACCACACCACTAAAGGCAGCTTTCTATAAATCAATTTCTCTGAAGAAAAGCTAACAGCTGCAGTATCAGAGTCTAAAAAGAAAAAATCATTGGTTATAGAGCTTAAGGTTATTGCCACTCTAAATCCTCAAAAGGAGGTTGCATATTTCCCATCGCAATTTGCCTTCTGTTAATACTCTGCTTCTCAATAACAGATCACTTAATATTATTTTCTTTGCATATTTTTCTATCGACAGGCAAGTTTTTGTTGCGATACGATACTCTTACTTGTTCTCTGCCACTCGCCTTTTTTGTACTCATTTTTGCATGCTTTAAGATAATTATTTCCATTTAATTTTCTCCTACTAGCCTGCACTATTTCTATCAAGTTGGCACCTTCGCTTGGGACCATTTCCGTGCGCCGAAAGTCCAACGACGAGGCACATATCCTCCCATCTGATTTACCGTCCTATCTTACATCTAAATTCGCTCGTTTACCGCCAAGTTCGGACTCACACCGTCGAAGGCACTAGAGTTCAAAACGAGGGATAAAAATTAGTTGAATGCTGGGATTAAATATGACGACGGCGTGTGCCACCTCATTTTGAATCGGACCTTAGGGTGGTAATTTCCTGGAAAACAGGAATTTAACTAGATGAAATCACATAGCATGCTAATTTTAACTAAGAAGTAAGAGGTACGAAGTGGTTTTAAAGAATGAGACAGGAGTTTTTGAGTCCTCACATTGCAATATATCTCCTACTGGATTCGTGCGTGCATGCGAAAATTCAGCCAAATAAATGTCATGTTCCAGTGAGCAAACAAATTCAGTCTTTAAATCCCGGTCGGATAACAGCAAAATGAATTCAAATAGAGAAAATGGCCACCTTAAAATCAAAACCGATTAGTGACCTGAACACTTTGACTTTCTCCTATCCATAGGAACAGGCCTGCAGAAACGTCTAACAGTGACAACCGTCTTACAAAAAGCAAATTTTATCATCCTTTAACTTTATTTAGACTAAATACCAAGGCTTATTGTCACATGCTATGCTTTTTCGCCAGCAGTACCACTGCAATTGTTTTTTTTACCAATACGTTAATTTTCTATGAAAAGGCCTATAAAAATGTGAAGGTATTGTGATGTATAATTGGAATCGTAAGGTTATCCAGGTTATCGTACGAAATAATGTGAATTTAGGAAAATAAAGCAACTGAGCTTTTTGCTCACCAACTTTGGAGAATTGTGTTGGCAGTAAACAATTCCCAAAAACCACTGAATACGCAAAGCTGTACTTAATGAGATATCTTGAGGAAGGATAATTTAAATCCAAGCTCTTTACATAACACTACATAGTTGAAGTAGAAAAGTGTTACTAATAGTAAGCCGTACAGTAGCTGTTCTAACTCATGAAATACACGGATTTTTACAAAAAAAGTCTTTGTGTCGTAAACGCGGCCTAAGCTGCACCTTCCAAAGTCATACAACAATAAACTAATGGTTGCTCTTCATTGCGATTTCTCAAGCAATTTTACGTTGTTTATAAAAAGAGAAAATTCCCAAAAAGTGAAAATTACGAAACTTACGTAAACTTCAGTTTTAAATACAGAGGAAGCTTGTTCATGCAAAAAACCAGAGTAAATAAAGCAACACAAATATAGTTACGTTGTAAAATAATATTTTTGTCAAATTTTCATATTACGTGCAATGTAATGTGTGGATGTTACGGAACAGGCAAAGGTTCGAGTAAACAGTGTGTCCCAAAAAATGTATTCACACTTTTAATAATTGTCAACTTATTATTTATTGTAATTTAATATTTAAAATGTGTTTAGCTCTTAAACGTATCATTTTATTGTCTTCTCACTGCGTGTTCTCAAACTGATATCTATTTAATCCAGACACTGCTGACAAGGCGAAGCAATGGAATCGAACACGCCATAAAACCATTTCATTTGGATTTGTTCGCATTCATGTTCAACGGCTTCTCTCTTTCTCAGTTAGTTAAAAATATAGTAGAAACTTAGTAAAAAACAATACAATGATACTTTTTAATAATTTTGCATTTTTTTAAATTATAAAATTATAATAAACTAAAAGTTACAATTGTTTAAAATGCGTATACATTTTTGGGACACCCTGTTTATTCCAACATGGTTGCTCGAGAATTGCTAGTTTTTTTCTCCAGTTAACACATTGCAAGAGTTACGCTGGACAAAGGTTACCAGATTTTTGCTCGATATTACCAACTAGGAGTTCATAGGAGTAAAATATTTCGATAGGTCATGTGCGGATATGCCGGTGAGTGACTAATAAAGCTAAATGGAACTGTCAGGTGCAATCGTTAACCTTCCATTTTTTATTTTAAGATAAATTTTTTTCCGCTACATTTCTTTGGAAGTATTTTAGGATTTCAAATATGATGAAGTTCAGATCATTTGAAATGTACAAAAATGAAGTTTTTCCGCAGCATTTGATGGTGAACGAAATTCTTTGGATTTCAACAAACGTTGGATTTGGCCCAATTTCGCCCCTTTTTGTCCCCAGTGTACTGAGCTGAACTGAACTCTTTTCTAGTAAACGGCATTTTGTGCCTGAATTCAACTCCATGAACAAAAGAAACCCTCAATGTGTTAGATCTCTCACTCAAATGTTGGTCTCCCCATTTCATCAGATATACAATCTACTGTACTTAAATATGTCTTTAGAAGAAGTCTTTGATTGTTTATGTTACCAGCCTAGATTGTATCGCGCTTCGCGGATGGATAATACCGAACATAAGTCGTGAATGTACAAAATTTGTAATATATTTAGCCGAAAATATTATCTGTTAATGTATGTTATGGCCGGTTTGGACTGATGATCAAAGTACTAGTTGCAAACTGACTCGAAAATGGATTACAACTTGTACTTTTTCTGTCGTTCATCATCTTATCCGAGAATTGCATTCAGTAACTTCGTGATGCTTTTATTCTTTTGGCTCAGTCCTTAAATGTTTCGCTTTTTTAACACCAAAGTCAGTTTCTTTATAATTGGTTAACAAGTTCAATGATTCCAACTGTTAATTGAAGAAATATAGCTGAACTTCGGGGAAAAACTTAAATGAACTAGAAACCCAAGTGGAATAGTTAGTGAATTACGCTCAGTGTAATTGATATCGCCCTTTTCCCGAAGCCTTCATAAATGGGAAACGTGACCAAAATAAATGGCGTGTGAGGCCTGTTCAATACCCATATTCTTGTCTCTTTACTGTAGATGGTGAAGCTTTCCTTCCGGTTTTTTTTTAAGCAGTCAAAAAATGTCCAGAAAGGCTATCAGTTAATGTCTTCCAACCAGAAACTTTTTTAAAATACATGGTCTAGTTGCCTCATCAGCGTTCAAGTAATCACGCCTCAGTCAAATTTTATGCATAATTTGCAGTAATTTGAAATTGAACTTCAAATGCTTGCATTGTTGCACTTTTGTTTATATATGAACTTTTACTAGACGTAGGAAGTTCCTGACTTGGACTGCCTGTAGTAAAACGAATGTGCTAACTTCGCGAAGGTTAATATGACTAGGACTTCTGAGGCAGTTCTGTTGAAAATTCGATATTTCTATTGTGTGATTATCGTTACAGAAGCAAAATAAAGACAACGAAACAGTGCTTTTACACAAGCCAATAGTTTTTTTAAGAAAATAAATGTACGTACCCAATCCGTAAAGATGTAACTGTAATACTGATTTGTCATGTTGTACTCAGCGATCTGAAAAAAGTGTGAAACATGACTAAGTTTTGGTTACTAGAAAACGGCAGAGAGGGATCAAAGGAAAGCGCTGCGGTAGACGTAAAACACCTCTAGGACAGGTTTTAGCCAGAAAACTGAAAATTTTTCTAATTGACTCTTGTATTTCTGTATGTCTATTCTAACTGCTGGCTTATACTGAAATACTATGTGATTTGCCTGTACGTTGGAAGACTTGTCTTTCCTTCTACCGCATGGTACACTGCAAGCAATTTATTATTATTATTATGGGCAAACAAACTTCTTGAAAGATTCATACTCCCAGAATAAAATAAACATATGATTAAAAAATTCCATACATTGCCAGTAAACCGATTCAATATTTAAACGTTCAGTTAGACAAATATCGTTCTCGAATGCGAGAAAATACTCGTATTCCAGGAATTTCTATTGGTAAAGGAGAAATATGGTCGAACACTGGAACAAAATTTATTTTTGCCTGAGCTGTTTCTCCACCTCTGACGATGGGCTCTTGTAAGAGCTCGAAAGCTCAGGCAAAAATAAATTTTGTTCCAGTGTTTGACCATATTTCTCCTTTACCAAATATCGTTCTGTTTTTGTAAAACCGGTAAATGTAAAGACAAAAATCAGTGACAGCTCTTAAAACATGCTTATTTCGATATCCAACACCGTAATATCAGAATAAGTCGGATGTAAGAATAGGATTAGCTAAGGATAATGCTTCCAGCTATACCGATTTGAACAAAAATAGCCGATGCACATGGAGGTGAATGACAGGAAACATATGCTTCTGCATCACGCCGTTTGCTAAATTTGTTATTTTACTAGTCGCAGTGCGTCAATTATGAGATTATAGGGAACTTGATAGTAGCAGAGTTCACGTAGAATATGTAAGGAAAGCGTTTTTATATAAGAAGAGCGGTACTGTGGCAACAAATAGTGTTTGGAGATCGGTGGGGCATGTCAGCAAAATACGAGGTATTTAGGGTTATTGCAGTCATCTCATGGTCTGCCTTCTAGAAGCAGTACAATGAACAATTCTTAATGTCTTAGACGGTTCAGGTAACAGCAAACTCAGCTCCTTCGTATATGAATTTAAAGGGTAGGAATAGTGTTTTTTTTTAATACTAAAAGTGACCGAACACTAATCTCTTGAAAATCCACCTACTTTGAGGCGTAGAAGAACGAAAATTTGACCATATGAAGGATTTTCAAATAGAAAAAAGTGAAAAGATATTGAACTTTAAGAGGTGAATGGTAATAACGCAACATGGTTGGCATTGTGTGCTCTGTTTCACGTGAAGGCACATCAAGAAAAGAGATTGTGAAACGTTAAGCCCGCGTAGGCTAATTCATCGATCGTATCTACCATTGGAGGAGATGTAGCCTGACTGATTCTCTCGTTTTATGTTAAGTAGGCGGGGTATGCCTTACAGTTAGATTAACTGATAAGGTTTACTTATAGCCGGCAATAAATCCATCAGAGAGTAACCTGAAAAAGGGTTTTTGGCTAGACTTTAAGACATTATCAAACGACTTACACATTGCAGAACAAAAATTGGTTGTGTACTTTTTAGCATGAGTTACACAAGACCTGTTATCAGGGAACAGCTACCGCTGGCCTTTGCTCTCTGTTTGATTTCCAGCGTAATAAACTTTAAAATCTTTTATAATATGTGTAAACCTTGATATCCGTGTCTGAATTTGACCCAAATTATAGTACTGTCATGTGAATAACGAATTTGGTTATTCTAGTGAGGCTAAGACAGAATTTGGCATTCCTGTATTGAAACAAACGAAAGGGCTCGATTGTTTTAAATTATTTTTTGAAAGTAGCAAGATGTTTTTCTTTCCTATAACCTGGCAACTATCTTAGGTATCTGCAGCCCAATTCAATGACAGAAGATCATGGCTGGGAAGTAAGAGAGATTTACATTGCTGCATTTTGTAAAAAAAGCATTAACGACAGCGGGTACATCCTTTAGAATAACAGACAAGATCCGTGATTGGTGCACTTAGATCTTGGGCATAATTTAAAAAACTAAAAGACTCAAACTTGCGAAAGAAATTTGCGTCATTGGAAGGAACTACCCAAAGATAAAAATGCACTTACCATCAGCTTAAATTGGGGCTACTGGGATCGACCTTTTTTGTATAGCGTGCGTTCACACAGTCCTTAATACAGTCCGCTGATTCTTCTCAAACTAACAGGCTAAAAAGGACTAGATTTTTATAGGATTTACGTCAAGAAACCATAACTGCCTGCGTTGAAGGGATTTTGGGTCCAACAGAATGTTAGTGACTGCCGATCGTCATGCTAACATTTAATTTTTTCACACGGCAATTCGGGAACAGCAATGAACAAAAAAAATTCATCGGTCCAATGAGGTATGAGAACTTTTATTTGATTGAACTGACTTGAAGCAAACCAGAAAGTCTAATAAAGGGATGGAATTTGTGGGGGTAATCTGTAGGCAGCTAAACTTTTATGAGCCCCAGGACACCAGCTTATTGTTGTTACCGACGGAGACTTTATGCATCAACAAACATGCTATACTTTTTGATAGATGACAAAGGCTTAGAAAAATGAAATACAATCATCTACCAAGAAGTAAAACGTAAAGTGTTCAAACGCCTACTATCGACTTACCAGATCAAGAAAATCGGGTATTTCTGACCGCGGAATATCAACTACAAAACGAAACTGTGACTTCGTTGTCCTGAAGTACTTGATGATGTATTTGTGTTCCATATCATTGGTGTCCCACTTGCGCATCATGACCTCGCCCTTGAAATATGTCAGCAAACTTTCAAATTTTTCGAGTCCTTGAAGAGAAAATAATAATTCAATAATTCTTTTTCTGAATGGTTGCAATTTATTTTAGTCTAACAGTAGTAGCTTAACACGTCAACAAGCGGCTTTAAAGCGAAATAATCATGCAATTAGAAATATTTAGTGACGGTCGAAGAAGTGAAATTCGCTGAGCACGCCTTACTTTCCATTAAGTTAAACGATAAAACAACCTTTAAATCTGAAATAAGAATGGTGTGCTCACTTGCGTTTCTGAGCGCTTGTACTTACTGCTTCAACCCAATTGCAATTGTGGAAAAAGAGGTTAAAGATGACAGTGTTATCCTCTGCTATCGGATGAGAGTTTAGGTATCTTAAATACTCAGAAAAGTGAAACGTTAGGGTTACCGGCTTCAAGCTGTAGGGCTGTAGGGACTTCTCTTTGGCCACTGATTTGCAGAGTTAAAACACGCATAGTAATATGAGTAAAAAAGCCAGGAGTAATATTTAATAAGGAAACTTTATCTGATCAGAAAAATCCTGCAACCTTAAGACAGGGGAAGAAAAAGTGAAACAAAATCGTACGAATGTTTGACTCTCTAAGCCCTTTTGATATGATGAATCCCTTATCGAAGAAAATGAGGCTCCATTAAACTCCATAAGATTTAAGATTCAAGTAGCCAAAGTTCCTGTGTTAAAACTAGCGCATGGCTACCTGCTGTGTGAAGAAACAGCCCACATCTTCCGACTGGAGTTTCTTGTGTAGTCCGTTGCACTAGAGGCACCAGGAGCGCTTTATTGGGGTTTGGGCAGACAAGTAACAGTAACAATTTCTCTCTCTGTTTCCAGTCGTTGACAGCGTTTTCCTCACAACTTGGTTCTCCCTTTCTACCTCCCAGCCAAGTTTTTTTACCTGATTTTCAGTATGCTCCATTCGCGTTTATCGGCTTTCACTTCATTTCTTCCTAAGGCGCTTATTAACATTAGCGGCCTTCCCTTTTCGGGCCTGTCACTGGAAATCTAAGCTATTTCCCTACCCACGCAAGCGAAGAAAGGCTTTTAGGCACGTTAGCCCGAAAATCCGTGGCAAATTAGGTGCAACCAAATCCACGCCTTCGGCTATCATTATTCTTCTGTTTAAGGCCACATGGATCTTACTGCGGCGGAGATTGGTCTCGACAATGTTTTGGCAAGGGAACGCGTGAGGGCAAGAAAAACTATGAAAATTATACTTTGATATATACACTACAGACATTGTTGTGGTGTGTTTTAAGGACATGTTTAATAAGTCATTGGCTCAACCCAAAGAAAATCTTAAAGGGGAGTTATTTTGTAAAATACACTTTCTGGTTTCGTAGTTCACTTGAAGCTTGTCTGATAGTCCAAAGTATTTGCAGAAGACGGCAGTGTGCTGCCTTTTTTGACGGAAATGGACGTTAACAAATACAAAAGCATGATTAAAGATAACATCTACGAAACGCTTAAACATTTTTATTTCTCCCAGAAGATCAATATGACCATCCTAGACTTACACAAGCTGTGTATTCAGTGAGTGTTTTCCCTAAAAAGGACGTAGTTACGGTACTTTAACTGAAATCTGTGTCTAGCCTCCTTCGCGAACACCCCGGGGAAAGTTCACAAACACTTGAGGTGGACGGTCTGATCTAATTACTAATACCCCAGTGGGTTTAAGCTTTGGTCTTAGTTTGGGTTAAGGAAATTTATTTTATTTTGCCTTTGCTCAACCAGGGAGTTTACGGAGTAAGCAAAAGTTGAAAACACGCTTTTTTTCTATGCATTATAAACAGATGCTCTGTTAATCCTTCAAGATTTACAATGAAGCTGTGTGGCATAATGTCTGTGAAAGATTGATAATGGGAGGACTGATCCAAGAACTATCTCCCTGCTCTGCTGGTTTTTTTATCTTTAAAACGAGAATAAATGAACATTTAAGGATTTAAAGGTCGTACCTTCGTCATCAGCATAGATGATTCCGAGCTGCGTCCAGTCTTTAGCTTCCTCGATGAACCGTCGGAGGACAAGGCCCACTTCATTGTATGAGGGGTGGAGGTTAATGGAGTAATTGTGGAGGGGCTCATCATCTCCCCACTGGACTACCACGTAGGGAATGCTATATTTCTGAGCGATCCATAAAGCCCGAGTTGAAGCTGGAGTGCTTTCGGGTCCAAAGACAGTGATCACTTGGTCCATCAGCAAGTCGCATGCTTTCAAGAGGAATAAAAGTGCAGTTTAAACTTTGTAGCTTTCAACTACACCATTTTGCTTACAGTAAAAACTGCATACTTGAAGACAGAACATTTCATTAGAGTAAATAATTTTAATCGCTAGTGTAACACTGTAGGGATGCTAAAATCTGTAAGAAATATCATTTGTGTTGAAAGAGTTAAAACATTATTATAAGTTCATGCGAGTGAATGTAAAGTGTATCGATAGACTATGCTCAGAAAACCTAACCAGTTGCTACAAAAGAGGACATCGTGACGAAAATGTAGGTGCTGCCGATTGCATCAGGTTTTATTCTTGTGAGATTACTTTAGTACATCAAGAAGTTGAAGGATAGTCAATCACAGGGAAAGTTGAAAAATTATTCTCGTTATTCAGACTGTTTCTTGTGTCTAAATTGAGGGCTATAAACCAAACTACGGAAAAAACGAAATATCTGCGAAATGTCATTTATTTAATCTACCTTGGACTCCAAAATTGAGTTTGCAACCGGTAATGAAATTTTTTAGTCCCCTAGAGTAACTATCATTGCATACAGCTATAATGTGCTGTAATATATGTGTGAAAACACAAATAGTTCTTGCATTACATGAATATTTAATTCCTTTCCAATCGAAATCTGCATCACAGATTTACCTTATTAAGAAAAATCCACGATCAATCTCGATATTATTTTACTGAATTAACAGAGCATTTGTAAAAAAAAACTATTTGCTTGAGACCGCGCTGGACTGCAGTCGCTTACAGGTTACAAGTTTTTTTTCAGTTGGTAGAGATAAATTCTAACTTCCTGGATTATGAGGAAACTGAAATGACTTCAAGAAAAAACTAGAGTATTTACCTGCACTATGTTTTGGTTTATGGTGATGGCGTACTCAACTGACTAAAATCTACTTTCAGAGGCGCATATATTCCTTTTAAAAAAACCGAATACAGTTGTTTAGTCTTTAGAAGATATATCTGAGAAAGAAGGAGGGAATGATATTGATTGATATGCTATGTTGCGGGAAGCCTTTTGACAGATCGTCTATGTGATACTAAACTGAGGGTAATAGGTGGGGCATTGTGACAACTCTCTGCCATGCAACAATACGACAAACCTGCTTTCGTGGCAGCGAAGGCATTTCGGGGGTCGATGTGTTTTATCAGAGGAGCCAGCGTAACCTGATGAGGCTGACCGCTCAGGAGTTCAGCCAGTTTCCTATTCGCTGCTGTTATCGCCTTTTGAATGACTGTGATCTCTCTTTCGGCTGGCCCCTCAAAAATGAAGCCTAACAGGTGAAAAAGAAAAGTATATTAAAACTGTCCGAGTATTCTGCAATAGTTTTCAAATTGTGCGCTAAGATGACCATTCTTAAGCTGTTTATCACAGACAAATGGTTGTTTGCTTTAGCCCATACCAATGCTGCAAAAATTCAGGCACCATGGGCGCAACCTGCAGATGAGAACTCACATAATTTTGCAAAAGCACTTAAGCTTAAGCGTTGATACCAGCAAAAACACTTGAGGACAGTAAATTGTAATTGACGTTGGTTAAAGATCGTGTGAAGTAAACATCAGTTTCATCTGTTGAAACAATATATCCAATATTTTGTATACCTACTTTATTACTTGTCCAAAATGTTATGCTTTTAAAGGCCTGTTTGTAGCTCTCTTTCACTGGAATTTTAACGAATTGTAGATAATGAAGTGGCAAGACATAGAAATCAAAAGAACAATGGTAAGAAGCACAAAAAAGTAACCTGCATACCACGGACCGCGTTATATTTTTTGTATTATGACCTAGTTGACTTTGTAAATAAAAAGACAGTTTAAACTTTTGGGTCCAATAAAAAGTGTGTTTCCAAGCCGAAATAGCCTATAGGTATATTACAGCAGTTCAGCATATGAATAAACGAAGGGAATTTGAGTACAATTACATAAGTTAATTAATCAAGTCGTCAAACTTTTCAGGTTGTACATGATTTCAAACACAATGTTAGGAGAGCGGGTTGGGTATGTTACCATAAATGACCTAAAAACTAAAATTTTAACCTTAATTCTGAAATAGGCTCAATATTAAGAAATAATTCTTCAGTGAAGTCGCCAAACTAGTTATTTTGCAGCATCATCCTCGATACCCCAGAATTGGCAAACTGCTAACTTTGGAACGTTTTTAGTCACCTGCAGAAACCACGCTCTGTAAAATATAACTACTAAAGAAGCATTTATTTTGAATATCCTCATAAATTCAAAAATATTTCATAGAACGCACAACAAACAGTACTATTTATTTTACTCAGTCGATAGAAGATAACGTCTCCTTAATGTCTTATTGTAGAGAAAGGGCTCCTTACGATGAAAACTTTGAAGAATGTTGAATATCAATTCATGAAAATATCAAATCTTTCAATTTATTGATGCTGTTTAAAGAGTAAACAACATCGTCCTTATTTATTGCAAATTTCTGTGAACAGTATTTATTGCCTTTCTAACAGCATAAGGAACTGTATGGTTCTAACTACGCGGAATGTATGAAATGTTTAGTTTGCAACTCACTGAATACAGGTCCAAAAGCCAAAATATTTGAAATAAAAAGGAAAAAAAACTAAAACAGTCCATAATATCGAGCACAAAATAGGAACAAAACCCACATCTATTAAGTGAGGACACGAAGGCATATGCTTCTGCATGCCTTTTTGTTAAATGTATCTGACCGTATAGGGATCTAGAAAATTGATCGATTAATTCCCTAATACTTAAGTTTTAATTTTACTGAGCACTTTCCACGGTTGGAATTCTAACGTTCGTGAAAAATATTTGGATTATGCTGTGCCGTAAGCAACCTTAGGACACTACCTACGTCATTTGCTTAAGAAGAAAACATACTTCAGACATTAAAATGACATTTCATAATTAAGCAACCAGATAGACTCCCACAATCTGCGATTAAGTTGTTATCACCAATCTATTTGATATTTACCTTAAAAGTTCACGAAGAAGACAAATGCGTTTGATGAGCATGGGCAGGAAAAGTGATGGTGAAAAAGATTTTCATAATACTGTTTCTCGAAAATAAGTTTATACATTTGTTTTGCTAGTTCTATGCAACACAAAACAAACGTTTTTCGGGTTCTATTGATCAACATCTCAAAATTTAATATGACTAAAATTTGGCTACATCCCTCGGCAGGCTTCCTAAAAGATTGATAAAACTATTATCTAATTAAACGTTAAAAGGAAGTGGACTTACCAACATTGACTTCCTGCGTTTCACACAAAGCAAGAATGGCGAGCCGCAGAAAACCGATTAGCCACAGGCCACAGGTTGCAGAATTCGTATGCATTTGGCTGAAAGGTACAGTAAATTGACCTACTGAATTGCGTGGTAAAAGGAATTTTAAGGCAATTCAACTTGAGATGGGAGTTACTAAGTAGGATGTGTTCATCAAATGTTCTGAAAAAAGTAAGAATTAAAAGAAAACCATTAAATAACACGTACTTTATTTAAAACTGTAGTAAAGAGTGGATAGAACTTCACCTGAGGATCAATTTATAATCATTTTGTCAATACTTAAGTTTAACTAAGACTCCTAATGTGACATCGCGTCTTAATGTTTGAAATGGTTAACGAATGTCTAACATGGCCACTAAGATATTCGACCTTGCAAAAATATAACTCTACCCTTTATTTTTTATCCTTCATTTTATGAAATAAATATATTTTGTTCAAGAAGATTTTATTACAAGAAAATATTCGTTGAGTGTACACCTAGAGAATAAATGGCTACTTTGAGTTCTCAAAAATTAAGTAAATTAGATTTTTGTTTCAGGGTCTCTAATAGAGCCTTGTCGTACTCCTTTAAATAGGCACTCTTTATCAAGTGGAAAGTTCCTAGTAATTTTTGAGAGCCGGTCTGTTTTTAAAGGTATGACGGGCCTTTCTATCAAAGTGAAATCATTTAGCCCTTTAAATTTCACAGTCGAGAGTAGAGGGATCACAGCACTACTTCACAATCTCAGTTTCCTAACTCTATATTCAGGAAGTCCTGGATTTCCTTTGCGTCATCTAATAATATAATAAATCCGTCCTGTCAAAACTCTGTCCAACCATTTTCCTGCTGTCCGCCCAATATTTCAATCCCTCATTAACGTCTCTTAAATGTAATATTAACTTATATTAGAATGCGTGGTACTCGGGGTATCATAGGTTTTGCTCGCATGCGGAGTCTAAAATGTTTAACTGCCATAGAATGCAGAGCTTGTACAGATAGAAAAAGAGTATATGAACGCAGTATGTATGCTAAATGGGTCACTGAACCATGTTTGCGTACGTCAGCGCGCTCTCCAGAAGCCAGTTTATTTCAGAAACAAATGTGGTTAACCAAATGCTTCAAACTGCTTTCTTGATAATGACGCTCGTAGCCAAAAACACAAGTTATTACTGACTTTAAGCGACTAAAAGTGCAAACAACGTTGAGTGGAAAATCTAAAATGGCCTCAGAAATAGCAAAACTCTACATAAAATGCAGGTGGTCAATATGCTTGGCCGCAAAGCAGGCACATCATCGTAAAAAAAGCATCTATCAGAAACCTTAGATGTAAGAAGATATATATGCATGATGTAATACAAATAAAATGAGCGAATTCAAGGCCATGCAAAAAGCCTAGCTGTGTGAATGGACATAATGCAAGCCGCATCATATAAATTGTTGTTTGTATCCAACATCCTTGAAAATTAGCTTTGATTAAGATTATAGTGAAACCACTAATATTGCGGAACTAAATACACGGAAAGGTTAATGTACAAATGGACTAACGCCTAAGGATCGATTATCGGACATATTTTTCATGTTTTTTCTATGCATAATGACAGTTATTAAAAGTACTTATTCAAGACATAAAGTGAAACGGAAATGTCATTGTCAAGCTGGTTATAAAAAAGTGAATGGCTGTTGGTGCCATCATTTAACAGGGATAATGAAAGTTTCTATTCATGGCTGTTGACACGTTGTACCATTGAGAGCATGGAAGTGTATTTAAAAGAACACGATCATATCTTTTACACCTTGCTTACAATCTTACCCAGAGACTTAACTTGAATCCGTCAACAGAAAGCACACATTTGGTTACCGGGATCGATAATCCCCCTATAAAATATAACTTTTCACCCACTTACTCCAAAACAAGTGGGCAAAATTTTCTTTTGTAGCCCCACTCATTAATCCCAACAACGTGCACGTTTTCCTACGAAAACGGTGGTTATCGGGTTTTATGGGCGGTAAATGAGGACAAAATGGAATATATTTTAATACAGTAGCCGCCGAAGACCATGCAACGCTTATTATGAAATTTGCCTGGACACATTTGCATATATTTGACAACACTATTGTGATTCATTCAGTTTATTGAATTCTACAAAAGCCTATAGTTTAGTTAAATCGTCATTTAAGTTAGGTTTATTAAGAGAAATAACCATAAATTTTGGGGAAATTCGGAGTAGGCTCATATAGAAGGAATTTTCCATGCTATTACAAAAGAGCGAACCAAACCGCGCGTTAAAGTTGATAATACTAAGAAGGAACTCCAAAATAAATAAAATAGGTGCAGAAAATATCCCTTCCAGATCTGGCAAAGTTTAAACAAAATTGTTCAGATTGAAAAAAAGCCAAGTTAAAGAAACCAAATTTGTTTGCAGTAAAATTGTATACATGTGTTTAAGAAATTGTGTTTAGCTATCTGGTGAAGTTTCTTTGTAAAAAATGCATTAACAAAAGAGTTTTTGTTTGAATGCAGCAATGAACCTCAAATGCCCTTAGATAAAAACCAAATGTCTAACAAGTTTTCGTCGATTTTACACAAATAATCCTTTATTCAATGTAAGTCGTGAAGAAAATTAGTTTTTGTATACCTTACAATCCCCTTTTAGTTTATTAAGAAACGGAACAGACGAAAAAATAATAATTACTTCAAAAAATGTCAATGTATATGGCTAGTTTTTTTATTTACCAGTTTATATCTAAAAGTGGAATTAATCTTCTCACGCGGAAGGTAAACCATTATAAAGAGAATAATTTCTTTCATCTCCAGTCAAATTGAATCGTTTATCATCAGAAACTTAAAAAAATTCTCAAAATTTTCAAATTTCAGTGTGACCTTACGTTGGAGAAATGTAATCTACACAGAAGTTCGTCAGTTGTATATCTAATCAAAGCAATTTCTAAGAGGTAATCTTTTATGGAAAGTTTTTTTTAATCTTAGGATAAGAAGTTGCAGAGTTATACTGCTGACATGATTTACTCTTGACAATGTGGTATTCTGTTTCAAGGCATTTTTACAAAGAAACAACATGGTCATCATTCTAAAAACTTATATCCAATAACACTTTTTTTGTTAATTGAACAATGAAGATAGTAAAACAAGCAATTTGATTACACGCTTTTATGATGACATTCAATAAATACGTAACCGGTAAGAACAGACTTTACGGAATATTTTGATTAAAGAAAAATTCTTTTATAATATAGAATGGGGTTGCTTCAATTTTTCAACTTAACACAATATCTTAATTTATAGTTCTATTTTAGAGCGTTTTTACGTCTCTAGAACAACGGCATTATCGAGAAAATTTTATATTTCTGAACGAACACTATTAACTGCTATCCGTCTTTGCATTTCACTGACACCAAGAAATGTGTACAGTGCAAAATTAAGTAACGTTGAAAAAGGTAGGGAAGCAGAAGGGTCATTTTAAATAGAGCTCAGTTTAACCAATAGAAGGAGGAGGGCATGGATAAAGGACAGAACCATGCCAACCTAAAAGGTAGAACGGCCACAAAAAGGTAAGTTGGTATTTCCCATAGGTCGAATTGTTTGCACAAGTCGGGTCGCTATCCCCTTTTGAAGAGCAATTTTAGATAGCGCTGGAATTGAGATTTTCTGATACGACGAATTTCCCAGAAGCGTAAAGTTAAGCCAACAGATGCAATTCGTTTGCTAAGGTGCGAATAATTTTGTTTCGTGACGGTTAAAGACACTTAAACCATGCTTTGTTAATGCGCTCTTTTAAGGAGTAAATAAAAGCTGAAAAATTATTTTACTCTAGTGGAATACTAGCCTCAAAGTTGCCTTATAAAACTAAAAAATGTAAGTCATTCTTTTTAAAGGGACGGTAATCTTTCACGGCTGTAACTGGCGGAAAAGTCAGGTCCGAAAAGGTAGTGAGCATATTCTTGTCCTTTAAGGATGGAAACATTTTCAATGTCATTAGGCGCTGGTTGTCATATGGCACTCAAAAGACTTAAAATGGGGCTCAGCTCATAGTTTGCTGTCCGACTATTACTATCGCACTTGCATTGACAAAAAATACTTGCGAACGCAACTGAAGAGAGAGAGCGCAAAGAAAAATCAGTTAAACGCATGGTAAATGGCTTTAAGAATCATGAAATATACGTTTAGCGCCATTCAGGATCCATCTGCCGTTAGTAAACATGCTTTCTGGATATTTACTTCTGCAGAAAGGTTCCAATTCTGCGTTATTTGCAATCAGAACACGTGCAGAGGAAAAACTTGAAGATCTTTGGAACACAAAGTTCAGGAGCCTGAACTTTTGAATTCTCTTCCGAATACAGAAGATTGCCTAAATCCTGAAATATCGATAGCAAAACATGAACCGATATTATGACACAAATTTGGAGTGGTTAATATTTCTGTGCTTGTGAATTGAGCTGCAAAAAGTTTTTATTTAGAAAAGTTTGTTCTAAGTCTGTTTATCGACTGAAAAGCGGATCGTTATTGAGCATAATCCAGCGCTTCATGATATTCAAGTGATTTTCTGCGCATGCAAAAGCTATAGATTAAGAGTCGTCATTTAAGCATGTTTCTCTATAAACCTGCATTAATAAAGGCAGAAAATGTTTTCAATTAATCTCTTCAGGGAACAAAAAATACGCCTTTGCTTTTGCGATGATCAGAAAAATGTGAGTCGCTCTCCAGAAATAAAAGACAGTTTTACTTAAACGAATGCAGTTTCACAATTTTGCGACTATTTGTGTCATACGGCTCAGAAATTAATTTTTGTGACTGTAGAGGTTTTCAAAAACCGATAAATAAACAATGAACAACAGCAATAGGAGGACCGGCGAAAAGTCGTCACTTTTTCTCGGTAACAACGCATGTGAACAATGTTCAGCCAATTTTTATCTGGAAGTGACCATTTCGATTTACACCATACAAGTCTCATTATATGCTCATTAAGTCCGGTGACGAGTATTATCTGCCACTGTTCCCTATAAAGATAAATAGAAGCGCATTCGGGAATTTCAACTGCATCAGGCAAACGTCAGGATTTAGCAGTTTTTGAAGTGGGGAACTTACATTAAAAAAAGTGTTGTATCCGCTTAGAAGTTTCATGATTCCAGATCCTTATTCTGTAGGAGCTTTTGTTCGTGCAATGGGTTTTCATTTTCTGATAAGCCTAAGAAGTCGTACTTGATGCTTTTTTGGTAGGAGAACCTCCCAAAAAACGTATACCGGCGACAGCATTTTTTAATAACTGCTGACGCCTAATGGTTTGGTTGATCAGAAAATTCGTAAAGACACCAACGTGATGGTTGTAAGATAGACAGTTAGTAGCAAGATGTTATTTGGCATCGATTTTGGCTGCAATGGCATCCACAGATGCAGAATGGATACCAAAATTTTACAAAATAATCCTCGCTTTCACCTCTTTAAGTGTGTATTAATTCGGTGACACTTGTAGCTAAACTCTTAGCCTTAAAACAACAGCTAACTTCTCTGCATTAAGGCTCCAATGTGTTTTTTCCAACAAATAGTCCGAATCTAATGAACAGCAAAGGGCACAAGGCAATAGCGACGGTCTCCATGTAAAAAACTTAACCGTGTGCTAAGTAATCAATCTGAGTGAACCATTATTGACAGCCTGACAGACTTCGTGTTATCTTGAATGTAAACAGACAGTAAAGCAAGCACTTTCTGTTGCATTTTTGATTATTCTACATTATTTGACCCATTGTATTCAACTCCGTTCCTTAAGAACTGCTATCTTTAGCCTTGATTGATTTCGAATAAAGCACTTGTCCAAATTTCAAAATATTTGTGAACATTAATAAGGTTTATGTCAGTAAGTATTAAGCTGTAAATGGACATAATGCTTCTTTGTAAGAAAGGTTTTCTTGTTGATAAAAGTCCTTTGAGGCCGCAGTGAGGAATTGTTTCGAGTAGTAGGATTTTTCTTGTAAAATGCAAGAAAGTTAACGAGTATTGAAGTCCTCAGTAACTAGGCTGCGGGATAAATCTGGCCTTGCGCTGGTAAGCTATGCTCCTTTTATTCACATAATTGTTTGCCCATCAACGTTCCATTTTCTTCATCTTAAGGTGTTGTTAAGTGACGGATGCTAAGGGATTAGACTGCATTACAACGATGACCTTGCAGCTTTCACGTTGTTTTCTCAAGAAATTTAACTTGTTGTTTACAAATTGGTCGTTTTTGCCACTAACGATTACCACTTATAAGTAATTGTGAAATATGTTTCGCAAAGAACTCGATTGCATCTATTTGTAATCTTATATTTTCACAAATATTTTGTGAGTGTTCCTGGTTGAGTTTGATAGGAGATTAAAATTTTGCACTTTTAATACTTAAGTGATTCTATTAAATGCAAAAGACGTTTTCATACTGTACAGCACATAAGAAGATATTTAAAGAAGTATATATAACAACAGCCTAAGCTTTCATTTGAAAAAAAACAAAGCTGAATAAGAAGTGCATGTTACGCTTGACAGCTCGTTCATTATAACTGTCACAGGGAAAATTAAAAAAATTAAACGCTTCTTTTGAGCAAAGAAACTGATGAGGCAAGTTTGAATATTAGAAACAGCTAGGTGGCAGGTTGGTTAAATTTTTGAAAGTCGTTTTTGAGCCTCAAGTATTTATTAAAATTATGGTGCTTTCTTTGCTGTCAGAAATGCTTTGCTATTTTAAGGAGCCACCATAATTTTTGCAAATGCGCATTTAATGACGTTAAAATGATGTGGCAACGTTGATTTCTTCACGTGTTTTAAAAGTCCTGACCTGAAATTAACTTGCGTAAAAATAGGAAAATCAAAAAATTTAAAAATTAATCACGGCCACATTTCCGGCTTTGTCGTTCAATTTCTAATTTATTTTCGAAATTCAAGAAAACTAAGATTTTTTGCAAATAAATGCTGTTGCTAGGATTAATAGGTACAGCTTCTGAATACAGAGGCTTAAAGCATGAATAACGTGAACATACGAAGGAATATTTGCAGCAAAGACTACCACAGTTCATTTTATTGATATAAAAACTATATCAATCAAGTAAACTCATTGCTTACCGTGATTATTAAACAACGTTTTATTCCTTAGGTAAAATGAAGTGCCAAAACCGTCATTGGCTGTGAAGCGAATGCGTCATACTCGGTTCTTGGTCACGGTATAAGCTGTTTCTTCCTCGGCGCAAACTGCAAGGCAATAAATGCAAACGGCAACGTACGCGAATAAAGGCCTTGCATTGATTAAGGTTCGGATATTGCCCGAATGCTCGACAACCAATCAGATGACGGCAAATGCCAGCCACCGCGTGCAGTGTCAAATTTCGCATCCACTTGATTTTCTCAGTTCTACTTCTACGTGCTTACTTCAAAAGCTGTGTCACTTCTTCAGAAACGTGCCTTCTTTTAATGCCTGCCAGAATTAACTTTACAAATACACACATTGCAATATTATGCGAACCAAAGGCTGTGTGATGCATTTAATTGAGTGAAAATACCATTTGGCTTGTGTGTTAGCCTCCTGTCTCGATGGATCCGAAACAAAATCAAACACCTTAATTTTGGACCTTCTATCATTTTTAAAACAAGGTAAAAAACATTTTGAGAATACACACGTCAACAGAACACTCAGAATTGAAAAAATGGATCGTTGTGGCAATAATGCCTTTAGACGCTGCTCACACGGAAGTTTCATATTGTATTTGCAGTCTCGACGTATACAGAGGTTTATATTTTTTCATCACCCTCTAAAAACTTAACATCATTAGGGGTGGCCCTTACATTTTTAAATTTAGTTATTCAGTATGACAAAAGGTAAGAAGCCTTAAAAGATCTTGCATAATTTGCTAGAAAACCCTCGTGATATAGACCTTCGCTGCTTTATGCCCTCTTCAATTGTAAACAATAGCACACCAAAGTTCTTAAAAAACCAATGTTTTTGCAAAAATTTGTAAAAAGCTAATTTCAGAAGATAAATTGGCGAACATACGTTTGTTTTCGATAAATTCTCGTCAGGCCTTTACATTTATATGTTATGAATAAACTATGGTGGTTGGTGGACAGATGAAGTGTTCTCGTTGTCACTGTGGGGAGGAGGGGGGAGGAAGGGGGGTGGGGGTAGGTTGGGGGAGTTGAGATCAAAGTGTCAATGTCTAGACGGCCCGGCGTCCAGGACCACCGATAAGGTGTGCGTGGCTGGACTTGGGACTTGGTCGTCTCTGCGGGGGCCCGTTTCCGAGGCCTGTGGTCTGCTGTGGGTGGCCGTGTTACCTAGTTTCGCCCATGGCAACTGGGGCGCCGCGATTAAATTCTTTTGAGCACATAGCAGCGGTCTGCGTAGCCTGATGGCGGCCGCCTCTGCCGTCACCAAAAGACGCTGTCCGAGGAGTATTGAGTAGCTTGAAGGCACCTTGTAAATCACTCGGAAGGCCTCTTTGGCATCCACGCGATGGTTCGAGTCTACCAGGTGCGCTAAGATTGAACTGTTTACACCTTTAAGTTGGCCCTTCCCTAACCATGCGGCTATGTGTTCCCTTACTCTTTTGGACAAGCGCCGGCTCGTGCGACCAATATATCCTGCCCCACAGGAACAGGTAAATGAATATATGCACATTGAGGTGGTCTGGGCTGGCAGTTTATCGAAAACAAACGTATGTTCGCCAAATTTATCTTCTGAAATTTTCAATGAGAATTTTCGCAAAGTTAAAAACTAATTTGTCCAGCAAACACAAATGACGGTAGTACGACGCATGACGTCAGTTTGGTAGGCAGTACATGGTTAGAATGCAGTTACAATGCTAAACAAAGAGCAATATCAAAAATATGGCATTATGTAGACCTCTCGGATTGTAACTATATGGTTATGTTACTGATAAGTTTGTCAGCTAGCAGGATGGTCAGGTTGTTGATAGTGATTTATTTGTAATTCATTGCCCATAAATATAACCTTTCCTATATTGAACCCTTGTCATTTTCTTTGCAAGGTTCTTTTAAGTTAACACCTAATAAATCATGATGGAATAGTAATTCAATCAATACGGTAGTGAAAAAGTCTGACCATTGGTTAAAGTAATCAGACTTGTGTCATAACGGCGCTAGCAGCATGTGGTTTTGAAGTGGCGAACAGACCATTGTCCTGTATATATTTTCCATTCAGTAAGCGCCAGTGTATAGCAACGATGCCGAAGGCATGCCTTACGGTTTTGATTTACGTCCTTTTTCTAAGGGCGTGCTTTCTTGTTCTTCCAAACCTACTAGAAAGGTTTGTCCTTGAACGGTGCATACTCCGCAAGGTTGGCTATTTGGAAGCACCTTCTACATACGGCTTCCAAGTTAGTTTTCATAGCATCTGCAGATGAGTTGAGAAAATGGAAACTCAAGGTGGATGAAGATGCTTAAAAAATGAAAAATAAATTTGAAAATAAACGTTTTACTTTCACAGGTATCAGAATGGTACATAAGGAATGAGGAACGAGTTCCTTTCATAATTCTGTAATTATGTTCGTAGTGAACAATGACAGGTCCCTTTTGTGGTATTTATTGTTTCAAACGTGTAGTTTTATCACCTTGCGTAGATTTGGACCTCCTTGTTCGTCATTATTATTATGAATATTTGAAGAGTTACAGGCGGAGAATGCTCTTGGAAACCTCATTGCATCTTTTTCCAGTCAATCTGAAGTTGTAGACATTAAAAATCACACACCTCCGAGTAAGTTGTCGTGGTACAATGCAAAATAGTGAAAACAGAGCAAGAGCCAGGAAGATATTCATAAGGCTGGCATTAAGAAATAATGTTGTGAAAGTAGCCTATTGTCAAATAAAATGCATTAAGGTTTCTAAGCATAAATCACTTATTAATGATACGCTACACGGAACTTTTGGCAAATAAGAGCACTTCAGTGTTCATTCACAATTTATGTCAAAATGTCCCACTGACAGCTGTGTTCGACCGTTTCATAGGAAAGGATGATAGATCATATAACGGCTAAGTCTTATACACGGAGATGAGCAATCCAAGTATCAATAAGATTAAAAGAGCTTCTGAATGTCATTGAAATTCATGCCTTTAAAAATGCATAATTCAAGTAAACTGCAAACGGAAGTTTTGAGGCAATTTTGTGACTAATAGGTTACTTCACACTGATTCCTTACTAGAAGAAGAAGAAGTGATTTCAAGTTCATATTATTGACTGCTCATTGCAGAAAGAAGACAATAGTGTTTTTCCTGAGTAACTTTTAATCAGGCAAATTCGACGGAATGCGCCAAGTTTTCTGAAGTTATAGAATTTTGCGACCTTACATTCAATTGCGTACGATCACTACCTGTTAAGAATGCAAGATAAACTGTACAATCACAATCTGAAGGGATAAAATGTGATAGGTAGATAAAGCATGAACTGCTGGCTTGACCTTTAGGTACGTGTAGCGACACAGAAGAGATAATTTGGATTACAGGAAAACCCTGTCAAGCACGATTAAAATAGCAACACGCGCGGGCAACGTAGTGAGGGCACTGGAGATGCTGATGAGATTACGTCCATAATTGATATTAACCGCAACAATGCGAGATTGATCACGCAGTCCAGCAGCCTGTAGCGTTCCAGTTTTGTCCATATTCCAGCGGCTTCTGCAAACCGGAGGAGACGCCAGGTGGTCGCCCGAAGTAGAACATTAAATCTAGTCATCGTGTCCACCACCTGCTTTGTACGTAAATTCTTGGTTATCTTATTTTACGGTCTTAGCAGCCATTTTGGTACGGTTGCAGCTGATGGAGTTGCTAATATGTCTGCATCCGCCAATATATGCTAACTCAGAAATTCAGTTTGATGTGACCTGCATAAGCAGATTATCTTAGGTTTGTCTAACAGGAATAAACTGATATAACAAACATTTCGACATGGACTACCTTGATTTAATTGTGTATCGAAACCGTCGCTTAATAAAGTTTAACAAACGGTTAGTCTTAAATGGAATAAGTAAACCATTTTCGGCGCAGATATTTGGGCAGAGATGACAATAATTATCGGCGAATTTATTCGGATTCCCAGTTTCAGGAAAAAAACTTTTTAAGGAAGCTGACCCCATCGTCGATACAACTCAAGGACAGATTCTTCTCACCCTGTTGGACAGCTGTCAATAGATACCGCGTATTTCTTCGACGCGTTGAACAAAATATGTTCTGGTTAAATGCACCAGTTTACACAGGTCCAAATGCAAATCTTCGATGTTAATGCCATACTCTTCCGCAGCATAATAACTAGAACATAAAAATGTGCTCTTTACAAACTCTTCGACATATGAGGTTATTTTATAGTCAAAAGTACATAGTCCAAGTACTAATATAATTCCATTAATGTTTTGCTTATAATCTGCGATGCCTATAAAATGTAAATTATAGTGTCCCTTGTGGTATATAATACAGGTTTAAAGCAAACCTTTTTTTCGGACGGCAAAGCTAAGCATCTCAATTTTGAGTTAGGGAATTGAGAATAATTCAATTTCACTAGAAAAATAAAACAGACATTAAATTGCGTATTCTTATATCAAGTTTACGCTTGCATACAGTTTGATAAAAAGACATCATCTCTTACCGGATATTCATTCGTTTAAAAAACTAATTAACTCAAGGTATACGAAAGGGATCGATTAATCCGTAAGGGTAACTGCCAGCTGCGTGTTGTTAAGTTTTCCTTATATACTGAAGCTTTGCACATGAGGAAAATAAATTCCCTTTGCAAAATGATCTGAGTTATTTATTATCACTAAATTAGCATCTTTAAAAGCAATAAATTGAATTTTCTTTCTGAGACCTCAATAAAATAAAGAAAAGAATATTAATAATAAATTCTGTGAGTCTCGCGATTAACTTCATTTAAGCTGAAAGAAATGCAAGAGCACGACCACTTGTCCCTTTTCTTATCTCAGCGCTCGATTTTCATTGTTTGCTACCGGTTTTTAATACCAGCTAAGCTTACGGTTCTGTATGGTTGCCTGATTAAAATCCTGTCCGGGTAATCAACAGTACACAGAGCCTAGCTGTCGACGCAACAAACGAACAGCAGCTGGTTTTGACACCAAGCATTCAGACGACGGGATAGAAAAAATATAAATTTAAGGAAATTCTACAATCCATTTGATCTTTACGTCAGCGTGCGAAGCAAAATGCCATAAAAATACGTTTTATTGAAAAAAGAGCTCTTTTGGTTGTGAACGATATGGAGCATCATCAAGTGACATGAATAAAAAGTGGAGAAAATGTCCTTTAGTTTAAAAACTAACAAGACTTTGGTTTCCTTCATTTGGATATGGAGGATGACAACTAATAGCCAAGTTGCAAACGTGTGCGTTTGAATTCTACCCAACGGTGAAACACTTAAAAATTTAAGTTTTACCTATCAATGTCTGCAAATCATAATTAAACGCCAAAAATGACATGAGCTAAGTATTTAATTGTTAACGCTTAGACTGTCATTTATTTTTCAATGTCCATAAGTAGCAGAAATATCGTTTTACGTTAATTGTTTTATATTGTAGAATCTCACAAAAAGGATGAAAGAAAAAAAGCTTGCTTAATTGAGTAAACAAAAAATAATAGCACTTATAATTTCTTAATTTACTGGTACATATTACGTGTGCTAGAGAAATAGAAGGATATGTGTGTCGGACATAGTGTCTTTAAGATAATTTAATGTCATATATAAGGCCTAATTATTTAACTTTATTGGCAAGACAAAAATTGAAACAAATCTGCCTAAGTTGTTGCGAAAATGAAGTTTATACAGATTCAATTTTCCCTATACGTTTCTGTATGAGAACTAAAAGTACCTGTAGTTAATTAAAAAAACGCTATCCTCTATCGTAAGTTTGCACAACAGCAATAAAAGATGTTTAACAACTTTAATGACTTCGGCGTTTTAGCCATAGTAAGTGTTTGTGCACAATGACGCAAATCAAATTACATTCCCCAATTGGTGTCATCTTTTAACAGCCAAAAAACCCATACGGATGACTTTTATCTTATAATTTAGCTCCTAAGTGATGCCGACTGTCAGTGAATCCTTTGAAATTTTCTCTTTGCTCAGTGTTAATGCAAATTAAAAATAACCATGCTAGACTTAAATGTACTATAGCAATACAAAAACAAGTCAAGCGCCATTGGCTCATCAAAATATGTGGCAATTGCCTCATCTGAAATGTATGCTTATGAATTTGTCTTGAAAAGCACCTTAGACTCTTAGGATAATAAGAGCATATGCGGAGCACGGCATTTGGTAATATACAGTATGTGAGCTAAAAGAGGAAATATGATAACTTGACAAAAAATCATTCACCAATTTGAAGCTAATGAAATCGTATCCACCACAGACACTCAACTTATTTAACTACCTTCAAATTAATGAACATGGAAAATAAGTGTAAATTGTACTATAACTTTTATTAAGAAACCATTTTTCTTAAGGTAGTCTAAAAGGTCAAGACCATGAAAATTCGTGCCACGTGAGTCCAGTCGAATTTAAGAAGTACGTATACCTTTGTCTATATAACCAACTGACCATATGGAACGGTTTAAGGTCAGTTACGTTTAAAAATTTCTTTGCACGTGTTTTAATTAAACATTTTTGTATAATTATTACTCAATGACGTCTGGAAGAAAGTCAAGTGGACACTGCCTGGGCATGAGTTACATGAGTTTGTTGTGCAAAAGAGATCTCAATTCTTCGTTTTGCTATTGTAAGAGAGTTAGTTGATTGAAGGAGAAGATTTTGCTTGATTGTGCTAGTAAACCGATCGCAGGATTGAAAGTGTCTTTTAACTTCTAAAGCTAATGCGGCGATAAGGGATCGCAGAATTTTAATGAAAGTGGAAGATGCAATCATAAGCATGATTTTTGTGCATTTTCAGAGATTTTTTATTCGTTTTTGCTGACAGTGTAGTCGTACCATTAGCCATGAGAGAAACAAACCTTGTTGTTAATATTCACTATTCTTTAGAAAATTCTAAAAAACGTAAAGAAGCGTCAAACATAGATCTTTCGGAAGCGAAAACTTATGTCCTAAACTTTAAGATGCAAGTGAAGCCAAGTTCAAAAGGAAATAACGATTTATATTTTAAAAATCACGCTTAGTTAACCTGTGGGGGTTTCTTTCAAAAAATGAAGTATCTAAAATATTTTTGTCGTATTTTTCACTGCATCACCTACATGGCGAACAAGTAACGTTTGTATATTTTACCGCGAAGGTAATACAAAATAGTTCTTACTTAATTTAAGTCACGTAGAAGTATACTTTTTGTAAACTAGACGTTCCGCTTATGCGTTATTTAGAAACAAAAAAGACAGAAGAATAATTAATAAAGAAATATTATATTATAGATATGGCCACACTTTTTTGCATTAGCAAGCTTAGAACAGACACCCAAAGTTATCAACTATTGCAAAAAATAGTCAAACATAAAGCGAAAAGTAAGTTCATTCTATCTCAGTGAAACTGCATCATTTTCTTTCGAGTAAGTTTAAAAAATGTCAATGATCTCTATTTTCGGTTTAACAATACCATGGACGAAGCTTATATAAACCACTTGCTGAAATTGAGACTTTCATATTCCCTGAATTAGATAATCTGCTAAAGAGGAGAGACCAATCCCACATAACCCCGATTTTTTCCGAGTCGTCGCTTATGTGGGGAATGTTTTGGAGGTTGTCGGCCACTTCCCAAATCCCCCAGAGTTCTGAGCGCACACAGACAGATGACAACCACTAGATACCAGAAATGGAGGCCATCGAACTCACTGCCAATAAAAGCTTGCTTGGACGTGAATGTGCATCAGCATTCGTTTTTGGGTAGTGGTTTATCTCACAGAGGCCAGCCCGAGGTTCTCGCAAGAAGTGGCAACCACGGGACCAACTAGTGTGTGTGTCGTAGCCCATAGTTGGATCAGGAATCCCCGCCGGAATCCAAACTGGGAGTAGCTGGGAGACGGAGAAAAGCCGCGACCTCGACCGGCTTGAGCCACAGGTCCGCGGGAGTGAGGTGGGTGCCTGGCCGAGAACTGTAGGCGAACAGATGACGGCAGTCATGCGGCGAGACGCCGCAGTCGGGACAGCAGTCGGGTATGGATGGGTCAAGCCGGTGCTGGTACTGGCGAAGGAGCATACAGTAGCCACTGCGTAGCTGCGCCAGAGTACAGCGAGTGACCCTCGGGAGATGTCGTTCCGAGGCCGCAATCGGAGGTGGATAGCCACCCAGAAGGACCGGGGGACGGTAACCTCGTTTCTCCTCAACAACGAATCTCTGGTGGAGACGCTGGAAGCCTGTCTTGGTGGCAGAGCTATCAACAGGTAGGTCCGCGAGAGACGAGGCAACAGCTACCTTGTGGAGTGCTCGAATAGACGGCCGGACGTTGCGGCAGGGCTCGGGAGCGGTGCAACGGTGATGATTGGGATGGCCGAATTGCGAACAACTCCACCAGAACTGCTGGCTAAGGAGAGTGTTGTGATGGGCGACCGGTAGAACAGAAGCCTCCGCATGAAGATGATCTATAGGCGACATTTTATAGCAACCCGTGATCGTGCGGAGGGCAGCGTTTTGGGCTGACTGGAGGTGGCGGAGGCTGGAAGAGCTTATCGTAGGAGACCAGATTGATGCCGCATAAGTGAGGTGCGGCTTGGCCAACGCCTTGAAAGCAGTCGACAGAGTCTCTTTCGCACAGCCCCAGGATGTGCCTGCTAGAGCCTTGAGGACCTTGGTGCAGCGGCTTACTTTGCTTGCGGTCTCCCTGGCATGGTCTGCGAACGTGAAGAGCGGATCAAAACGCACACCAAGGAGTTTGGGCTTGCGGACGAGCGGTAAGGACGCCCCATTGACGGTGATGACCGGGTGACGATTAAACTCCTTCGGATCAAGCGTAAAAACAGTTACGGACGACTTGGCTGCCGAGATCGTCATTCCGCGCTGGGTGAGGAAGTTTTCGACAACAGGCATGAACTCCGTGAGGAGCTGTGCAGCCTGATCGATGTCATGGTGCCGGCAGAAGAACGTAATATCGTCCGCATAGGATACCACTTGTACAGGTGCCCGGGGGAGTGGGAGCTCTCGCATGTAGATGTTAAAGAGTGTCGGGCTGAGCACAGAGCCTTGAGGGACGCTACAGGACTGCTTACGGGGCTTGGAGAGAGCGCCCCGGAAGAGGACACGATCGTGACGGCCACGGATGTAAGCCGCCAACCATCGGACCAGGCCAGTCGGGACGTTCAACGAGACCAAGTCCTGCAGGAGCTGATTGTGGCGGACGCAGTCAAAGGCTCGTGACAGGTCAATTGAGACTGCCACGGTCCGCGAAGCGGGCTTCTGTTGATTGAAGCCCTCGAGGATAGCGTCGCTGAGCTTGAAAAGCGCCGTTGTAGTTCCACGACCCGATCGGAAACCATGTTGGTGGCAAGATAGTTCCGCCACAGACGTCAGAAGTGGGTGGATGAGACGTTCCAGGATCTTCGCCAATGGACCGAGGAGGGCAATTGGACGATAAGAGGTCGCTAGGCAGGGGTCCTTACCCACTTTGACCAGGGGGATAATGATCGACTGGCGCCAGCAATCAGGGATGATTGAAGTTCCCAGTGAAAGGTTGAAGAGGGCGGCAAGGTAGGCAGCCACCTTCGGGCCGATGTGGCGCACATGGATAGGCGCCAGACCATCTGGTCCTAAGGCTTTCGAAGCTCTCATTTTCTTGACGGTGGTGAGGATGGCATCAGCCGAAAAGGAAATGTCTGGGGGCGGGGCTTTATGGAGGAGGCGAAGAAGGGGGCGCTGGCTTTTGGGACTGGGCGCCGAGCGGGGCGAGAACAGCTTGTTCATCTTCGCGGCGATCTTACCGTTGTTGGAAATGAACTTGCCGTCCCCAAAGCTAATAGACTGGTTTGATGTATCAGCCCGGGGTTTGGTCAGGTTGCGTAAAAGCTTCCAAGTGGCAGCTGAGTTGCCGCTGAAATTACAATCTGAAACTAGTTCAGGCCAGCGTTGGCGTTTGCCATCGTTGATAGTCTTAGTGATTAAGCCATTCAGTTCGCCAACGCGCGGGTCACTGGCGTCACTCGCTCGTAATTCGTCTCTCTCTCGTTCCAGGCGGGAGGCTTCGGGTGGATAGTTAGGACGAAGAAAGGGAATGCGGCCGTTAGGGATGTAGTGACTTGCTGCTGCCAGGAGTATTCGACGAAGGGCTCGCTCCGCCATGTGGACACAGGTGGGAGGCGGTAGGCCATCGATCTCGGCTTCGCATTCGGTCGTGAACGCTGCCCAATTGGCTTTCTTGAAATTAATGAAGTGCCGGTTGGGGGCCTTGATACGCTCGGCGGCGGTGGCCAATTCGAGCACAATGGGGAGGTGGTCGCTACCCAGCTGATTTCCGTCTTCCACATGTTGGAGGCTACCAGACTGAGACTGGCGAGGGAAACATCGGGCGAGCTGGAGGCGCCGTTGGTCGGGAGCCGCGTTTGGCTGTTCTCGTTGAGAACGGCAAAGGGGGCGTGTTCTATTTCGTCAGCCAGAGCTTCTCCTCGGGAGTCGGCTGCCAAGTTAGAGCACCATAGGTCATGGTGAGCGTTGAAGTCACCTAGCACCAGACTGTCTCCAGAAGGTAAGTTGGGAGCGATAGAGGCGGTGAAACCGGGAGAACAATTGGAAGTTGGAGGGATGTACACGTTCACGACGGTTAGCGGCGCCGGGCCAATGTCAAGGGAAATCGCCAGTACTTCCGTGGGATCGGCTGTAAGCAGGGGAAGCTGGTGATGGGCAATGGATTTGTCCACCAGGAAGGCCAAACCTCCGCCTTTGTTGCGGCCGCGGTCGCGACGGACAATCGTGTAATCGGCACAGGAAGGGACCTTAGTGGAGTTAGACCACTTTGTCTCTTGGATAGCCGCCACAGCTATGCTGTGCGAGCGCATGAAGGCCAGGAGCTGGTCAAGCTTCCCAAAGAGGTCGTTGGCGTTGAATTGTAAGATCTTAAGACCAGGTGGTGAGGTAAGGTCGGAGACCAGAGGATTTGGGTTCAGGACTGGACGGGCTGGAGGCATGGAGATCGGTGGGGGCACGGGACAGCTGGGACACGCGAGGGCGGGCGACCAATCGGCAGCCGTGGCGAGGCCACTGCAGCGGAGATGGCACCAGCCATTGCAGGAGCCGCAACGTACAGACCAGTCGCGGCGGCCCAGACGGACTCGGCAGAACGAGCAGTACCAGAGAGGTCCAGGGTTGGCCTCGATTCCGGCGGCGAGGAGGAGGAGTCGGAGCAGCGTGGCCGGGAGGGGCTGTTCCGTCATCAAAAACACGGATTGGGCGGAGGGGAGAGTTGATCCAACGTAGGGAGATGGGTGTAGCAGACATTGGCCACCGGGAGGGCGGGTGGGAACGCGGTTCGTAGACGTGTCTGCTGTGGTTCCCGGACCAACTAGTTGTTTGAGTCGGTGTTCTTCGTCCCGCAGTTGATTAACAAAGTAAATGCCATCCCACCTCTTTAAATGCAGTGCAGATAATTTGCATGAAACATTTTATTAGTCACTCGAGTCACAGTGTCGAAAAATTGTCAACCAAGAGAGCAACAAACGTGATGAGATCAAGACTTTTAGGATCAACAGAAAACCATCACAGTATCTACGAACTCCAGCAATGAAACTGGATGAAGATGATAACAGTATTAGGCATGTAAGTGCATGCCAATAACGTGCCAGCAAAACTGCACTTCTTATGTCCGCATTACTCTTATAAGGCAAATAATAACTCTTTTTCGGGGATCGCATCTTCCTCCAAGCACTATTTGTAAAGCCAAAGTTAATATACAAGTTTATTTGACGTAGTTGAAATACGGGCTCTATATTGATGTGACTCTATTTCTGATTGCATTTTAGCTCTGTGAAGGATCCTTTTAGGCTTAGCCATTACTTTGAGGCACAAGAAAACGTTTTGTACTTTTTTAATGATCTACCTTGACATTGAAAAGACTTCACTTGTCTGTTTGTCACCCACTGCAATGAATAATACGACAGTCTTATCAACATTTGCCACCAGATGTTACAGAGCACATGAAACAACATTCTTGCGACAGCAGTCTTGCAGGACTTTACTCGTATTTTAATAATTCACTCTTTCTCTCAAAATTGTGCCACGACTACCACTGCACTAACAGTTTTTGCTTTATTTTCATCTTCAATAAGTGAGGACAGAAAAAAGCTTCAAATTGAAAGCTTTTTTGTTTTTGCCCAGTGGATCAAGGTTTTACGGTCTGTCTACTGCGATCGGTGATATTAAGAGCCAAATTGGTACGGCTTGGCTCAGTTATTGGATGGACTACGGCCGGTACTTTGCAGTTTATAGTTACGGCTCAAGGCGTTCGCCGGTGGCCGGGGTGTCGAAATTAAGGAGACCGTCGGTCATCTGTCCCCCATTAAGGCCAGATTGGTTAATCATGGTAAAGCACAACATTCAAAAATTGTTTAGCTATAGCCTTAACTGTTTCAGGCAAACGTTGCAAGTTTGTAAACCCCAAGAACTTCCGGATGGCGTTCCTTTTTTTGTTTGCCAAAATACAAAAAGACTGCTCTATCAAGTGACTAATTTATCAAGCCTTTTTGGAGAACACTTGCTATGCAATGGATCACATTCTGTGTATTAGAACAAGCATATATGTTCACCTGCTTAATTTTATGTCTCTCAATTTATTCCTATGACAGCATATTGGAGGAGATTAGTAGAAAATCTTAAGCTTATCCAATGAATTATCGGGCCAATATATTTTTCTGTTGCAGGCAGAAAAATAATTTGAAACTTGGAATTTCTAGACAAATTTATTTGATGTAAAATTTACTGTATAACTTTATATGTAATCATGAAGGATTTGAATGCTTGGACTTGACACACAGTCTTAATTCTCTGTGAGAATAAACTTTAACTCTGGAATACATACTCAGCAGTTAACAGCTTTTGGCTAGGAACAAGAATAGGCGTGCCCTCCAAATGAATGTAGGTGACATTGCACTAAATTTTACAGTGGGTGCATATTTCTGTGTCCTTATTCTATGCGCAGTACTTCATCTAAGTGAAACCTGTAAACATGCCGAAAAGTTGACCTTGATCAATATCTTAAATGTAGCTCTGCTCTCTCAAGAATTTAGTACAAACCCATTTGGATTAAGCGAGGGATCGTCTTCCCATCTCTCTGCTCTTTTTGCATTTACTTTCTTTTGCAAAATTGAAAATGAGTACAATCAATAAAAACTCGTCATTTGTAAGCAGCTTAGACTTTATCAATTAATATGAGTAATACCTTTTAATTTTAGTTATTCGGTACTAAAGCAATATATTTAAGCACATCTATGCATTCAAAATGACACCCAAAGCAACATTGTTCAGACGCCAGTTTACTTTAATAAAAATTCGTCACTTATAAGGAATTGACGGAAACTGGGATTTGGGTCGAGTGTCTTTTACATGGAGAGCAAATTTGAACCATTTGCAATTGGCTTTATCATTAGAGGTGAAATTACCATTTATCATTCTTCAGGGATAACACCCGAAAATACTTCACCAAGCAAATACTATGAGCAACCTTGTTATGTTCATTAAAATGGTTTTTGCGAGGCGTACAGGGGAGTTGAGTAAGTAAGACTTGAAAATCCCCCGCTTTTCGGGGAAACCGTAGAGAGATCATCGATTACACATCTTCCATGAAATCACAGCTCCTACCATCCTTCTACATTTTGTGTGTATCTTATCATGGCTTGCGTTGGAGTCCGGTTTCTGCTTAAACGTTACTTGATTTCCTGATTTGCTGGGTGTTTCATTATCTGAAAAGCAGATCCTGCTGCCCTGTGTCAAAATTCCATAGCCAAAGACATATATTTTGCCTTAATTTTATGACCTTAGACCAAAAAAACCTCTTAATCGATTGCACGATAGGTCTTTACTGATACTTATGCAAAAAGAAGGTATTTAAGATTATGACCACTGGTCTATATTGCTGTAGGTCTGTTGCAATTCTGTATTACAGACAGATTGTTATATCCATACAAAAGGATATTAACAAGGCCGAAGACGACGAGCCTGGCTTTTATTCGTTTAGGACCCATGGTCAGCCAAGGTCAAACCAACACCAAGAAGAGGTTAATCCGAGATCTGACAACAACCGGTGTGCCCGTTCTGTGGCTAGGTCTCTGAAATGTCATTTCCGTCTGATTTTGTATATTTCCATTCAGAGTCACCCAAAAACTAGCAACTGCATCCAATGACATAGCAATTTACTCAATCGTGTAATAACCTGATCTCACTTGTTGATGAACGTTCGCCGACACCTAATGGAACTCACTTGTCCTGCCCCACCTTTGTCTTGGCCTCATTTCTCGGTCCCTGACCGTAGCTATAAAAGCAAGTACTAAAGACATAAAGTTTTGCCAGCAAAGACAGGGGAAAGTGGAATGGTCATTTCTGGCTTATTAGCCGTCGTCATTAGTCATACCCGGCCCTTAGAAGTGCACCACTCGAGGCTCGAACTAGGTACCATTTTTGATTAAAGTCTAACGCCATAATAATCCAGCCGCAAGCTCATTGTCATACCAGTTTAGGTCAGGAGATATTGACACTTGTTGAGGAACGTTCACTAATCGCTAACGGAACTTACTTACCCCGCAACGCCTTTGCCTTGGGCCTTATTTCTCGGGGCCTTACAGCAACTATAGCAGCGAGTAGTATAGGGAAATAGTCTTGCCGGCAAAGATAGGAGAAACCGGAATGGCAAACCTTATTCAAAAATTCAAGAGGTCATCCGGGATAAGACTTTTACGTAATGCTGAAGGTGGACCCATCAACCTCGGCATTTCAGCTTCCCTCTACTGTTGTAATTAATACCAATGGATAGCTCTTATACTATGCAACCGCCTGCAAAGGCTCTCGTCTGCGGTTAATAAACAAGTCGAAATCACTTTTTATTTCAAACGGTAAGTAGAACCAATCGCAGAACTATACTTTTATGTGAATTTAAATGGCTAACTTATCTTGGTCAAACAAAAGAATAGATGAAGGTTTCCTGGGCATAAGACCATAGCGTTCGGCAGTGCATCTATAATTTAAATTCTCAGGTGTCATTATTCAGGAATACCAAAATGGTTCAGCGAAATAAACTGAAGGCCTGTTTGGTTTGCCCTTGGATAACCGGATAATCAGAGACATTTCGTTCACTTAGTGTCAATATTTACATATTATATTGCCGAAACAATCGTATTGAAGTAGCCTCGGTCAACGAATCTATCTTGATCGCTAATTACCAGAAGCTGCCCAACATCTCCCAAGTAAACCAATTATTTTTCAGCATTTTAATTCTCAAGAGCGATCTTGTGCACCTGTATACACTGATTTGGAGTAAAAAAGTTGTACTTAACACTGGTATGGATTATTCCCAGGGCGATTCGTATAAAGTCGAAGGGCATAAGTGCACGCGAAGGCATTTGTTGCGTAGCTTAGGGTATGTCCCTTAATAAAACGCCACAAAAGTAAAGTGCAGCTATTTAAACAACTTTAGCACTTGAAATCTCAGTCCCCATTTAAAGAGACGTGTTAGGAAATATTTTGTCATTTCACATAAAAACTAATATAAAAGGTAAGAAATTACCATGGAGAACGTTCTTAAATGGTTTGATTCTCTGTCTGACAACGAAAATTTCGAAAATCTAAAATAGTCAACCCCTGGGTATTCTCACTTTCTCCATTTTGCTATGTATTTTAGCATGTTTTTGTTACGATGATTGCTGTTTCTCAAAACCTTCTGCATTTACTATTGCAACACTGTCACAGAACGATTCATAATTTTGGTACTGGCACTACGGAATACAGGGGACAACTTCATCATTGAGTTATAAGGGTACCCTACTTTTACCTTTTAAGCAACCCGACTTTCATTTTCTTTCGTCGAATCCCACCAATAGAAGGTCGGCTTTTCCTTTTCGTTAAATTCCACCAATAAAAGAGTAAGATTCCTTCAATTGGCACCAGTATCCTCCGTAACACGAGTTTATATTGAATGAATTTTATTTTTTCAGTATATTAAAATGTATATAATTTAATATTTATTGGTCACTTCCACCACCATTAAATATTCATTTACGCTCATAACCAAAATCTAATCGTCTGAACATAAACTACGTTATGCCGTTGGGCGGAGGTTTAATATATTTAGAGGGCCCTATAAGTCAGTTTTGTCTTTTAAACAAATAGAAACCGAGAATGACGTAAGCTCTTTTCAAACGGCTTTCGCACGTTTCAGCACTGTAGCAGATCGCACGCCATAACTTTGCTTTGGAAATAATACACTAGAATAAAATATGAGACCAAATAGTCACCCATTAGGTTCCGCTAAGCGGCGACATGTACTCCGTTGACGAAGGCGGAGTCTTTCAAATTTATTCTTATCTGAAAAATGAAAATTATTTAAAGCTGAGTGCAAATGCGAGACAAGTATAGTCGGGCTGTTTGTGTGAGGGATAATGTCAATCGCCTGCAAGCATTCCTTAGTGTCAGAAGGCAGTGACAATCACTGATCTGTCAGGCTATGCAGTCGTTTCGATGTCAGTGCCCTTTTTGAAAGTGCTGTGGACAGGGACATGCATTTCAACCCCCACTCCCGACGAGCAATCCCAAGTTCCCGCTGTCTGCGCGCACACCTAGGCTAATAACGGCGCTTACTGGGCAAATTTTCTATAGCTTGTGCGGCTGGCTGCATTGGCGGCTGATTGGTAGGCTGGCAGCCAGACGATCAGACATTCGATCAATGGCAGGAAGCTTAAGTTTGATTGGCGCCATGTGCTGTCGAGTTATTCGCGTCTACTGACTCGCAAAAGCAAGACGAAATTCGGCCGGTGTTTTTACCGGCCCATCTGAGTGGAGCTAGTTTGCTCTGAAAAATCCTCGTTGTAGTCAAGTCACTGCAACCTTCAGTACGCGAATTTCTCCAAGGAATGCGCCAAAGGTGTAACTAGGGTAATTTTTTGTCATTTACATAAAGATGTATACCAATTTTTGACTTTACACCTTCACTTCCGTTTTTTGAATACAAAGCAATTTAGCGTTCCTGATTCCGATGAGCCTTCTCCAGTTTTGTATTATTAATAAAAACCAACTCTTGATCTGCCATTCTAAGATGTATGGTGGTCAATAGTCGTATCTTATTCGTCTTTTTTAAGCACTAATAAAATAATTGTGCTAAATTCTAAATTATAAATACCGTTGGATAGGAGATTAGATGTAAAATAAATATACCTTAGCTCTCATTTTTAGTCATTCGAAATCAAGAATGCTGTAACTTATTTGCTCCATGAGGTTTATCTCTCTTCTACAAATTCATATTGACACAAATGAAGAACAAAACAGATTACAGAACACACTTTAAATCAAACAGCGAACACCAAATTCAGAGTAATTATAGAGCCAAATGAATCATACCTGCCAGCCTTGCATTTAATAAAAAACGAGGAGATACTGATTGGCAGATGCGAGTTTGGCAGCCCGCCCATTCGGAAAATTGACGCATATTTAGGGTCGGCGGCTCAGTGCTGTCCCTAGATAATTTTCCTAGTTCCACTGGCTTTGGAAACAAGGATTGTTCTTACGCAATAAATAACTTTGACTATCTCAGGCGTTTTATGCATTTTCGTAAAATGCTTAGTAGGAAATATAAGTTGAGGCAAAAGGTGGAAGACTGAAGTCACTGCCCTGTTACAGAAAGGATTATCTTCTTGTAAAATATTGCACCGAGACCGAAAGTCAGATTCGTGCGCTATAATTAAAAGATGTTCTGTAATTCTGCAAGAGAAAACCGTTTCGCAGGTCTTTACGTTGATCAGAAATCCAATGTGGGTATTCAGAGCACGTGAACTTGTTCAAGTAAATTTCCGTCATCAAAACCGCATACACTGTTAGCTATGGAGGCCATTGGGTAATCAGAAGTAGGATATTTGACAATATTTGGCAGGGGCCAAATGGACTCAAAGCCACGGATTCTCTTCCCACATCAATCATGTTACTCAATCTGCGTATAAAATGTCTGATACCTGTAATGAACTTCCACCGACCGCTAAACGGAACTCACTTGCCCCGCTATGACTTTGGTCTCATTTCTTGGGCTTTGAACGCAGCCATAGTGACTAGTAGTCTTATGCAGATGGTATTGCCATTTTAATGGGTATCCTAGACTCTCTTGTTTTTGCCGACAATACTATCTGTCTAAACTTTCAGATTTTAAATGAAATATTTATTTATCAATGGACATCGATTAATGACGAATTCAATTTCAAACGTAAGATCTATCACTTGTTAGCGCACATTCATTCGTTTAAGCAGTCAACCTTGGTTAATGGTCGTCCAGGTAAATAATTTCTGCTAAAAATGTTGAGCACTACAGCGCCCCTGTATAAGTCCGACAGAGGATGAGGCATTCAATCCTATTTTTCTCTTAATAAACGTAACACGAATCAAACAATGAACCCTGTAAGGGGTTCATAACTCTACTGAACTCCATAACTCATAGAAAATCGAAATCTGAATCCAAACTAAGTGCAGAACATGTATTTTTTCGATTCTCCTATGCACAGGATTCGTAAGAGAGTATCGAAAGCACTTTCCCGTCAATCAACCTGTGATATCAATTGTTTGGGAGAGCTGAAACTGAACTTTTTCGAATAGCTCCAGGATTCTTTAAAGGCGTACCAAAAATATGAGGGATTATTTTCTGTACGTAACTAGGTTGATATTGCTGTCCTCTCTCGCTAACTATGTTAAGCAGACGCTCTTTCTTCCCCGTTGTACATATAGCGTCCCTGCGGAATCCTCGCAGTAGACAGAGTGATTGCTTTATAAGTGCCCCGGGTGATTTTGTCTTGACAAGCTGCAAAGAGCAAGGCACTGGCATCAACTTCTGTTTTCTGTCAGAGAAATGATCTGTAAAAAACAGTTATGATGATAGGAAATCTATGCGTAGGAACGTCTAAGCCAGGCAAGTAGTTATACTGGGGTTTGCTCGGTTCAAAAATTGCCAAAGGCCATTTGAAATTGAGCCACTTCGGGGCCGCCTCTCAACGTTCAGAACAGGCATAAACGTTCAAATGTGCACCAGCCTATCATGCTTGATTTCTGTAAAACAATCTGCCAAGTAGAAGAAATAATAGAAATGTCCTATAGCTCCTGCAAGGAATCCATACTGAGGAATCGAAGATAAGACTCAGTAAAATTTGTTCCAGGACTGGTTTGTGCTGACCAGAGAAATAACTGTCACTGTGTGTGCCGGGCATTGAAAGACTAGATAGAAAGAACAAATCGACACTGATTTCTCTGTTGAAAATCATCACAGCGGGCGGATGAACGCTGTTGTTACTGCTATAATCGTGAAATAAAAAGTAAGTCTAGCGTGTGTAAGGCAGCTTCCTTGACCAGACAAGAAAACACAGCACGTGAAATCAAAGTTGAAGTACCAAATTGTTTTTTTCGACATACAATGAGTCGCTCATGTTAATTTTTTCCTCTTGACACAACAAAACAAAAACCAACAACTAAAAATACTACCTGAAAAGGCTGAAGCGATAATGTAAGTTACAAAAAAATGCTCAAAATTATGACGATCGAAGAACTGGCTGCTTAATCCTGACAACCCACCTACTCATAGTGCGTTAAAAATCAACTTTATTTAAAAACAAAGTTCTTGAAACAAATTATTCACCTCTCTACGCACCTGACTTTGCCCTCCACGTCTTCTTTTTATTTCCAATAATGGCAAAAAACCTAAAACGGAGACCAGTTTCAGAAAGTAAAAGAGGTTGAGGAAAACATCGCAAAGAGCACAACGTAAAAAATAAAGAAGGACAGAAGAGTAGTGGACAATTCTTTCGGATATCTGCATTCCATCTTACTGACAGTAATTTGAAGAGGATTAGTGGTTATAAGATATACTATTAAACTTATAAAATGTAAGTAAATAATTCCTATTTTATTCGGACATGCCCTCGTAGGTATTCTTCCTGTCCATTCTTACAGTCGACTATCACGCAATACCAAAGCCGGACCCAAGCACATACCTCTGGTTGAACAGGCTTGTAGCTTACCCCTATCTCAGCCGGGAGAACGTCTCAATAAGCCAAAAATGTGGTCTACACTGACTCATGGATTACGTTGGGCAGAGTGTAGTTTGTCTGTGTGGGCCTCTAAATATTGCCACATGAGCGTGTTACACATGTGGGCGGAGCCTTCCATGTCGTAGCAGGCAGTAGGGCAACTTGATCACCAGTCGACTACAGACTTCGTACACTACAATAATGCATCACAAAGGGAAGGAAAATTAAAGCCGATCTTTATGTGTTCTTGGGTATACTGATAGTAATTTTTGACAAACCTGAACGCCATGAAAGACAGAGAGTAATAATAAACAGGAAAATGAACGCATTGATCAGAAAATATCAGATCAACGTTGCCATATTTCTTCGTCTAGCCTATTTATTGTCAAGATACTGGCGAACAGGAAACGGCAGTTATCATCGAGATACTGGAAGACAATATATGGATTGTGCGAAAGTAAAATGATAGAATGGGGATAGTCAACGTAGATTGAATAAACGCATAAACGTAGTCTGAGAGATTATTTCAGCAATGAAGGGGTTAGAACTAAGCAAGTCTACGGAAATATCCGCAGGCGATGTGGTCGGCGGACTGTTAATAATAATATTCAAAGAACAGTTGCGCTGTTCGTCGACCGACGTTTAGACAAGCAGTCTGGTGAAGGGTTATCTCGCATAATGAACGCCCAGACTAATGCTTAAGAAAGGAACCATGAGGTGCTTTTGTTTCAGCCATATGACGGACCTTGTTGCAAAATGTGGAAATCATTTTAAAACTCTGTCTTCAACTCAGCAGCTTTGAAGTTCGCAGATTTACTAATTGTCTCTATTTCTTGACACCTGAATCACCGAAAAATGAAAATGCATTTGCCTTGAAAGCATGAATAGGCCTAAGTGTAATATACTGTCAGAGGATACCGGTGTATGTGATTCGAAAAGCCAAAAAGATTGGAACATAACTATTATCTTGAAAGAGAGTGAATGTGTGTGCAGGCTACCTTGGTCAGATGTGGTTTGCAACTTTGATATTGCCAAGGGGATTCAGATTTCAGTGACAATGGACAGCATATCTTGCTACGGCGAGGAATGAAAACGTCTTCCTTCGCTCTACTTCCTCGATCTTGGGTTGCAGATGCAAAATGAAAGTTCCCTTTTCCATTCGAGAAACAGGTTAGAGCGGATAAAGTGCCTCTAATTTAATTTCAAGCATAATCGGTCACTTACAATGGGTAAGGATTAGTACGTCGGTCTTCAGAGCGTTTGACTCTTGAAATTACTTTATTGCAAGTCCTCGTGAGTGAAAGCTGAAACATGTCTTGCAAAGCTACAGGAATTAACCCAATGAAACGGTTTCGAAGGTCAACGTTTGTCAGATAAATAGCCCCTTAAACAGGTACTGATAAATTTCTTTTCCACAGTTTACCTCAAGAGGACTCCTAAGCAATCACAGAGTTGGCTCTTGTGGTTGGACTTAATAGTGTTAATTTTTAAATTGACAAGATATACTCCTACCTTTCCTTACTTCATTGTTTCCCTTTTGTAGAACTTGGTGAGAAACTTTATAGAAGGAAATATTTGCATAGTTAAGTAAATAATCATTACACTCGTTGACAAGTGCTCGCCGAGTGCTTACAAAACTCCCTTGTTCCATTCCGCCTTTGCCGTTGACCTCATTTCTCTATCTGCCTATAATACTCGCTGATACAACTGCTGTTAGGATCCGCGAAATGAGTTCCAACGTAGGGGGGACGGGACAATGGGGTTCTGTCAGCTCTCAGCAAATGTTCATCGACAAGTGTTAATATCTTTTGCCTTAAACCGGCAAAACTTCGACCTCGAGGCTCAATTTTTAGTGCGCTAGATTTAAAGTTTGAGCTTCGAGTGCTTCACCACTTGTGTCCGACGAAGACTGGCAGACGACGGCTTGCAAGCCAGAAATGACCATTCCAGTCCCCTTGTCTTTGCCTGCAATACTGTCCGCAAATATTTGTTGTTTGATTTTATTCTATCTTGCGGTTGTGTGGACAATCTTTTTGACTGCCTGTGTAAAACTTTTAAGCTTAATCTTATTCTACTTTATTTTACTTTTGTATGTCACTACTTCTGTGGTGAGTTTCAGGGAAGACATGCCTACGCAAGTCTCCCGCGGTGCTAATCAGAAAAGAGTAATGGGTGGGTGTTAGCTGGCTTACATTCTGATGGAGCGCGGCAGCAAAATGAAAAAATACAAATAACATGTAAGTCAAGATAAAACCATACAATAAGGTTACTTTAAATTTGGCTCAATGTTTTAGGGAGTGCTTGCTTTAAAAGTGAGCATGAGGTGCCTGTATCTAAAGTTGACATATCTTGTTCATTCTAAGAGTACATAGAGTGGGAAATCTTTCAAGGCACATTTTTCAAGATAGTGCATTCTCCCACGCCATCAATGCCTTTTCTTAATGAGGACCAATTTCATGGTTCAACGCGTCAAGCGCTCTGAACCGCGTAGAACGTAGTTCCACCTAACAGCTGTCTGGAGGTTCTGGTGATGTGTTGATTTAAATAAGTCATAGGGATAATTCTGGCTGGTAAGGTCTGAAGATACGTACTGACGAAAGAGAAGTACGTTGCGGTGTTGGCTATGAACTAACAAATAATAAAAAGCGCAGGTTAAGAAGTTAAAGATGCGTCTTCTACAAGCATAGGAGTCCCAAGCTCTCTACTTTGGCTGCTGATGTCTGCTATGGCACACCATGCCCATCAAAACAACACTGTACCTTGTGACCGTTCTCTCCGAAATGCAGACCGAAGTATAAGTCCCAACCTGTTTCTATTGAACAGGTAAGATCCATATTCATAACAAATCAAGTAAAAGTTTAGCAGTTTTCTATGGCAGCAAGTAGTTCAAAGTATATTGCGGTTAAGACGATGGCAACTCCTCCGCAGAACTTATCAGGTTTCTTCACTGAGGTAAAGCTATTGTATACGGTTTAAGAATAAGGTGTTCGGCAAAGGCAGTCTTGAGGCTTTAGTCTATTTCTTGAATACATTTGAGACTTTAATTGGGATTTGGCTTTGTTGTTGGTTTGCGCTTTCACTCTTTTGTTTAACTTAGGCATTTCTGGAACCTGTCTTGATAGTTTCAAGAGAAGGTGAATACAAGCATCGCAAACCGGATATTTTAAACTGCTGTCGTATAAAGTACACCTCCAGCTATTTCGTACTATAAATTATTTTGCTTGGAATAGTTTTGGGCATAGATCGCATATTTTGCCACGCCCAGCCTTTAGTCCCATAAAATACCTGTCACATGCGTAGGCTTACTTCAACATCTTCCCGTTCGCTCATTCCCCGTAGCACCTCCCCCAATTGTTCACACTTCAGTAAGGCTTGCTATTTGGGTTACGCCTAAATAAAACGTTTCAGGAGTTTTTATCGTTTTCTTTCTGAGCCCACTTTTTTTTAAAGACACCTAATCGGGAAGTCATGGATATTATATTTGGTACAGAGATGGGTGAACCGCCGGTGAATGTGAAAATAAGCATAATGAATTACGTGCACAATGAGGACTTCTGCGTGCATTGTCTCTGTTCTTACACTTTAGCGCCGTTTTGAGAGGGCGTGTAGATTTTTATATCTAACGAAAGTTATTGTTTATTTATCTTGCCAAATCCTGTCCTTTGGACGCTTGAAACTAGAAATTTAATATTATGAGCCTCACCATTGTTCAACTAGTTGAAATATTGCAAAAATGGAAGCGGCAACACTCCCGATCAGGAACTCTAGCCGAGGAATGGAAGACGGCTTGCGCTAAATACCGGGAGATAACTATGTTCTGGGTTTCTAGTGCTAACATCAAGTCTGAACCAGAAATAAGCTCTAAATCTAACCCCCAAGCTTAAGGCGGAGCTCCTCAAAATTAAGTTATTGGACAACGTGTTTCAAGGGGAATTTCTTTTCCCATGGCGGTGATGATCAGTTATGCGTTCTTTAAGCTAGCCTCTAGTTCTATGACATCCTTATTCTTGTTGGGCAGACTTAACTTAATACCTCTTCCCTTTCACCCATTCACTCAGATCCTTTCTCGAGTTTTATTAAGGTTAAGCTTTGAGGTGAGGGTATGGCTAAAGGTAAGGACTACAGTTAAGGCTTGGTGTTACGTCTAGGATTAGCGTTAGGGTTTGAGGTAGACTTGTGGGTTTGGTTTCATTTGTTTATGTTAGGTTTAGAGGCTAGTTTTAAGTTTGGTATTTGGGCTTATTGATTAAGCTTACGAACACGGGTGTTTAGATTCACTTATATTCCACTTTTCAAATTGTATGCTGCATTATCATTTAAAAAAGACTAACGGAGAAACTGCACTTATTGTTGCTTCTTTGCTTACGGAACCAGTAAAACCCCTTCTAGTGCCTTTCCCGAAAAACGCGAGTGCTTTCTGTCTACCATGCCTATGAAACAACATGAAGGAAAGCGGTAGAGATCAGGTGGCTCCATCTGTCATTTTTATTCCTCCAGAGAGCCCAGCTTGGTAATTGATATTTTAACAAAAATATGTCCATTATCTAGTAATCAACAGAATTCAGATTTGAACCCTGCACTACTTAAAGTCAATGGTACTTTAAACTTAAGGCCGAATTCGTATTTTGCCCTAAACTGCCACCGAAATTGGAAAATCATTGTTAAAATTTTCATTCAAATTCTCACAATATTATTTAATTTATTTGAAAATATATAAAATACAACTCTCATATTATTATAGACCAATGAAGCTAAATCCTGCAGGGGCTTGTTTTTATCTCCTATGCGTTGGATCGCTGCTTTTTGTAAAGTCTGCTTCAAAGGAGCAAATACTTAATGTTGGTAAGAAATTATGCTGTGCTCTCTGCCAATATTTGTTTATTGCATGCATATGGCATCAGTTTTGTTTTATTTCTGCCAGAAAATTGCTAATGAAGGAACTAGGAGTAACTGTATAAACTTCGACTGAAATAAGGGTTGTTTCGTATCTTTTTTCATGAAGGACTATCCTCTGATTTGAGGGCAGTCTTTTAAGCAATCCGTGATTGAGGATCTTTTCATCAGTTACAAAACATCGAAGATGACGTGAGGATGTCCTCAAAGACTCAGTTATGCTTGCAATCAAAACATGTTAAAACTCATAAGGAGTACTTGAGCACCTTCATGAACATTCGAGTATGAAAATTAGCTGCAAACAAGCCAATGACAGGCAAGAAATGGAGCATACCCACTTGAGGGTTCAGTTAAACAAAGAAACTAACTTTTACGCTGCTAATTTCACGATTTAGGACTATTTTTTATCGTCGTTCGATTTCAAATCTAACGCAAAATGCGGTTGGTCTGGCAGCAAAATGTCTACTCGTAGCTTCGCAAACGCATAACAAAAACTATATTTAAAAGTTCAACTTGGAAATGGCTAATCTAAGGTTGAAAGCCTTATCTACATCAGTGCTGCAATATGGTTGGTTAACTTTTGTTGTCATCTATCCTCAATGTTATAAGACTAATGAGGCATAAACTGCAAGGCTTGAATCATAGTCAGCTGATTAAATCAGTGTTGGCGCTTTGAGCAACCATAGTTCCCTTCATAAATGCTGATGCTGATCGTGCCCCGCAAAATTCAGCTATTTTTGAATGTGTTAGTTCGCAAAAGTTAATCTGTCAGCCGTAGGAAGCATACAGTTAAAAATGGCAACGGACTAACCCCCTGTGTTCAAATTTACAAACTCAGGACTGATTTGCGGTTTTCCGATAACCAAAAATAGTTTAAGAATATTTGACAATATTTTTCTTATCCTTATTGCTAACAAACCTAGATTGTATTTTTTTCCGGACATAAGTAGACTTTCATACCGATAAATAGCCTTGGGATACCTGAAAAATGTTTGCGGTTTACATTCAGGGATTCAGTATTCAAATGAATTTTCGGTCTCAACCATTGTAAAAGTCAAGGAAAAAATAACCAATTAATGCGCAGTACGCTTTGGAAATTCGGCTATATAACTGATTCACAAAAACATTAATTGACTGAACGCGAGAGCAGGTACCCCTCTGCGTGACAGCTAACCATATGCTAAATCCCACGAATTATACATTACCATGTTCCAGAAAACTAAAACTAGTCGTAACATTGAGCTTTCTAGAAATTAGCCCCAAGTCGCCAGTATTATTCAAGATGCCCAGTTGTGCGTCCTTTTAGTTACTTTTTATATTTGAGTTCTTTAATATGCTATGATTTCCAATGAAAATAAAATTCCAATCCCTCTCTTTCTTCCTGTGTGTGTCTCCTTCCAGGGTTCATTATCGAAGGTGAATCCCGAAATTGGGCACTGGCATTCCAAAAGGCAACTGAAGCTGCTAACCAGACACTGGCCGAATTGCTGACCGGACGGCCCCACCAAGTCCGACTAGTGCCCGTCCTGAAACACATTGAAGCGGGAAATGCTTTCGCAGCAACAAAAGCAGGTATGACTTTTAAGTCTTCTTTTTTTTAAATCTGCATACCCAAAGCATTCTAGTGGATAGAAAGAAAGCCGTGGATCATGCTATGATCAAAAAGCACAAATGCAGTATAATGAAGTTTTTTAAACTTCTAAGAAATACTGATGGTGTGGAGAAAAACTTAAATGCCAAGAGTGCGAAAATATTTGCTGAATTAATGCAGGTACTTGTCAAATGTGCAGAATGCATTTCTGTGTAACCAAAAAGAGTGAATCAACCGGGGTATATATGTACATCTATATAGTATTCTAAAAAAGGTTACAAAAATGTGAAAGGTAGTCTTTGGTTAAGATTTTTTCCAAGAATTTGTGGAATTAGCAGTAGTGCAGCCATGAAAATGATGTATATTTAGCAAAACTATCACAAATTATCCGCGGACTTGTGAGTCAGTGTGTTGCAGATCAAGTCCTCCAGTGCGAAAGTACTTTTGTTGGACATGCTGGCTCGCAGAACGGAAGGCAGAAGGAGGTTTTTTGGGTTCCTTAAGAAATAAAGACAGAAAAAACCGCAAATACATGAGTATCTATGTTTGAGCAGGATTTTTCTGGCAAATGTACAGACTGTTTTGGAAAAGTGATAACCAGTGGATCATCAAGTAGTCGGCCCCTCGCACCACGGTAGTCATTAGCATGTCAAATTTATCACGCTTACAGACGGGGAAAAACCGCATTCGAGTTTCTTTCTGCCAGATCGGAAGACAGAAGACGATGGTAGTCAGATGAAGCTTATTTTACCCGAAGATTAGGAAGGGAGTTCAGGTCATTGCTCCTGTAGCTGCCGAGCCCGGAAGGATCGAGAACCCTCCTCCGGGCAGCATTGTCTTCGAATAAGCGGGCAGTAAATTCAGTATTGCCTTCGGCACAGTCACTAGGATGCCATATAAGTATTCATAAAACTGTCATCGGGGCTGACCATTAACATGGCCTAGGAGCTGACACTAGTCACCCATTTTTCTTTTGAAATAACAACTACAGTTTCACGAGACGTTCACTGAAGGCCAATAGCAGGCTCGAAAGTCTTTACCACCATCGTTCCTAGCGACGACTCTAACTCCAGCGTCACGTTGTTCTGCCATTGGACGCCCGCTCCAGAAAAATTGTGTATTTGATGGCTATCTTTCCTCTTCGTCCCCGCTTGCAAAAGCACGTCCCGCTGAGGGTCACCCAGCCCACTTTTGACACGCACGTACCCGGAGACTTCGAGCTGATTTCTTTTCCGTGCAGGTTGTCATCCACGTGACTAAAATAGACCGACGATTTCGAGCGGCTAGACTGAGAATGCTTACGCAAGTAGCCTTTGGAGAAGAATGGGATTTGGTACAGAGTGCATGTGGTTAGTTATAACTTTCGATTGAAATTGTTTATCTCGCACAGCGCAGTCAGTTTTCTGGCAGCATGTTTTATCAGTAAGTTTTCAAACACATTTTTAGCCCTCTCCTCTGCGACGCGATCAGCAACACCACACCTTAATAGGGCTCTTATATCATCCCATGCTATCACGAATTCCACCATTTTCAAAGCATATTGTTTGATTTTAAGACAACGCGAATAAGCCTGGAAATCCTATAGGACCGCCTGTCTTCCCTTCGTGGGATTTGTTTTTGTTTTTCTTTTGGAATGGAGAGGCAATTACGGTGGTAATTCCGAGCCAATCAAGTGGGACCTCACGGGGCACCCTCGTCTGGTCAAGGTACGCTACCGGGGCTGTGATTGTTTTGCCAAGCACGGCCTCGTATGACCTTACATAAGAGCTAAGTGCCGGGACGGTAATAAGCAAGAGCATCCACTAGGTTTTTCGGTGGAAGTTATATTTAGGTCCCCAAAATTGTTTAAATAGTCTGATGTTTGCCACCAATGCTTGGCGCGTCAACAACAATTTAACTGCCAATAGAGGAAAATATACGAGTTCCAGGCTGCAGTTCCGAAGAAGAAGATATGATCACTGGAAAAAGGACTTTCGTTTCCTGACTTTTTGGACTCCCTCTTTTGTTATTTTATTTTCCATTCAGTTTAAGTTTATATTTAAGCTTTATTAGATAGTTTAGGTAGCTCACTTTACGTTTAACTCACACCGATTTATCCGTGAGTCTGGAGACGTGTCTCACTAAACTGCTGATAACAACTTGTTACCATCGTGCCCATACCTTGGCTAACAGGTCGAGATATTATCCTGTTTCAAAATTGCCAGGTGTGCACAAATGATAAGATAGCCTCTTTTTGTGTGAAGATCAAAACTTGTGCATTCGTGTTGCTGAACTTAGAGGGGTCGTAACCCTGCAATGTGGATACCCACGCACGGCATTCCATATGCCATAAGCCGACTTAGAACCCTTAGTATATGGTCTATGCTGATGGACCTTGAATGTACTGATCTAAAACAAATTCGGAATTAATTTACGGGGAAATATAATAACTATATTCCATAGTATGTAAGCGGTCTTTATGCCACAAACAACCCGTCGGCCACGTTCGATACAATCAAAAATCATTTACCCAGTTAAAAACACGAATAAAAATCAAAAAACGATAGGCCAAATGCTGAAAGATCATCAGCTATGTCAGAAAAGACCTCGAGGCAGTTTTCGGCTATTGCCTGGCGGGACCCTCAGCACACATGCTACCGTTCATTAGCGTGTAAAAACCCCCCAACTACAAAACAACTATATTTGGCATAGGTTTACAAGGTTTGAAGAGGCTACGGTTGCGTGCGAGCGACTGGGTAAAAAATGAAAACACGCCCACAGCTGCTAGAAAAGGCGAAAAAGCCTGTGAATTAAAATTAATGTTGGCATATCAGGTATACGTATGGATAAGAAAAATGAGGGCTGGTAAATCGCCTAAATCATTTTTTATTCCTCAGAAATTTCAAATTATTACTAGAATCCACCTTTGGAGGTAAACGCGGTACCGAACCTAGTGACAGTTTTACATTTTTGTGACTGATACGGATGTAATTGCGTAGGACGCTGTATGCGGGTGCCAAATTGATATATCGATTCACTGGTTTCTCAACGGAGGCCCAGACTTTAATCAATGCGCTGTTTGTCTTAATTCTGGTGTGAGAGATCACCGTCATGTTAGCAAAGTTTGGCTTGTGACCCCCTTAGTAGGTATGGGCATCCACTTGAAATAATCCATTACTTACTCTAAGAGCCAGCCTGTGTTTGAGTATACGCAATACGAGCATGCATATAGTCCAGTCTTTGTACTTACGAGGACATTCTAGGCAATGTACTTAATTTCTTAGTAGTATTTAATCGATCCTGAATTTTCGTGGTCCTTTTGTGCATGGTAACTTGGGCCGGTGTGCAATTCCGACGACTAATGCTGCAGCTATACGTTTGTTTATTTCTGACATTTGGTATTTCTTGGTGAACTATTGCTGCTGTTTCTTATTGGGTCCTCCGGTGATAAGGCTGCAGGCATCGGCTTATGAAAGCCCGCAGGTAGCCGGTTGACATAAACTAGCCGCGAAGATATCGGACCTGGCGTGCCTTTCCGGCCACGTTGCTGCCATTCGTTTGGAGATTGCTCTGACATGACTTCATTTGAGGGCCAGCGGATGGTTGTTTTGATGACCAAAAACTGTGTGCTGTTTGGCACCTTCATGTAGGTTGTTGATTACATTTCTTCGTTGGCATTTTGCCTGACGAGAGCATGAAGGAAGGTAAGCTGTTGTTTTTTGTTTTCCCTCATGAATTCGATATCTTCGAAGCTTGCGGTGAGAGGATTATGGAACTTCTGCAGCACGTTCCTTATAAGGATAGCAAGCCTGTTGTTCACGTTATGGCACCAAAACGTCGACATTGTACTCCAACTCTCAGATTGTGTCGGAGTGCTTGATCACAATTTTAACTTTTACCGAGCGAACATCGTGAGCAAGGTAGTTCAAACCTACGACAACTGACGAATTATCCATTCTTTTCGGAGAATAGGTCTACTTAAAGGCGCGTCGGATTTTACCAGCGTTTAAAATCCTGCTTCCTCATCCAAACTGATTCGAAATTATTTAACGGGTAGTGAATTTAATAGAATCAGCCCCAGACAACTAGCTAGCGAGCTAACTTGACGGAGGCTTGAGTAGCTAGTCGAGTAACTAGCATTACCTACTCTTTCTCGAGGTAAAGTGTGGCAGAACAAACTGTCCTCTTATCCATCAAACAACAGAAGAAAAAATATATTAAGCCAGTCCATTTTTGATAAGGCCAGTAAGGCGCTTGAAGTGAGAGCAGCTTTTTTAGAAAATTTTCCTTTTAACAAGAGGATGACTGTAGAAGCTCACCACAATGTGCGCAGTTTGGTATAATAAATGTCCAGCAAACGCTGCTGCTTCCTCATTAAGATTTTGTTGTGTTTTTAAGTTTCGGAAAGTGGTCAGCGAATTAAGCCACCTGCAACAGCGAGCGGAAAATGAACTAACTTCAGCATCTTTGCTCATGAGTCGTTACCGTTTGCTTATGAGGACAAAAAAATTGATTCCAATATGTTTTTTCTTACTTCGGGCTTTCCGATATCGTTTCTGGAGCAAGGTATCTTTAAAATAATAGACTAATCACTTCACTTTTCATTAAATTTTGTCCAGATTGCGTTCAGCTTATTTTTCGATATTTTGTGGGATATTTACGTTTTTATTTTCTACCATGTATTTACGAGTTAAAGTATAGCGTGTTAAGAATGCGTAAGCCGGTTATAGAAATTTCGGTAACTCTAACAAGGTTTACAATAGTGTATGAAGAACTTATTAAATTCAAGTACATGTAAATTTAAATTTGTACATAATAATACGCAAAATACACTTCGCGGAAAGTTGAATTTCGCGGGACGTCTCGAAACGTCACCGCCGCGGCATTCGACGGATTACTAAACTCGTAAGCTAATTTTCAGATCCATGTCAGCACATTTAATAGAATTCCGTTGTGATCTAATAAGGCACACGAAATGAAATTTAAAGCCTTAAGTAAATGCCTGAATGACCACAATGACGTTTCACAGTATATTTTGAAAGCATAACAAATCTGGCTACTGGTTACTCATTGTGTAGAGCCTATTGAGGACTTACTTGAAATTTTGCTCTTGTACACGAAGTGTTACGTCGGTTTTAATATCTTGTTTTATTTAAAGCATGCGAGTTGCTGAGGGAACCGGTGGTCGCGATATTTGGGCCAAACGGCAATGCTGCATCAGCACAGGCATTGCGCGTCAGTCACAAACACGGCATACCTTATATGGTGACTAGGTGGGGAGACGAGCCACACTTAAACAACGTCTCCATTAATCTTCATCCCCCGCAGAGCGTGATTGGCCACACACTTAGGCATTTTGTTGAAGATGCTGAGGAATGGAAGCAACTGGGCCTCATTTATACGGATGATGAAGGTAAGGCCGCCTGCCTCTTACTCACAACTGTTAAATTTCGTTATTATTTTGACTTTGTGTAGACTTTAAATGGCCCCACTAATTTCGATAATTGCAGTTTCGTAAGGAGATAATCTCTGTTATAGACGACTGCCAAAAACGAGCAAATACTCTTGCTAGGGAAGTAAAACGTATTTTTTATTTCAGGAGATGTTAACCGAAATTCTGATACGGTATACTTGTTCAAAAATTCATTATCTAAATACATCATCCCAATCCAAATCAGTCGTGTAAGGATGACGGCTTTTGACTAAACTTCTTTCCCGCCACCTGTATAAACTGACCCCTATAAAGATGATTGCTTTTGCAGCACAACTCTTTTATCATTAAATCTCGATTCCTTTATAATTTAACATATATTTTATTAGAAGGTGCATTCGCATATGCTTTATTGTATTATTTCAGCAGCAATTTACGGTTTTCTTAAAATTATTACTTAACAAAAGCGCAATTTTCGGTTTCAAAAATATAACTATTAATTGATAGATTTGTAAGACTTTTAAATCTCTTTAAATACAGACCCTTATCTGTACGTTTGATAATGCTGTTTATGTAATGAGCAATATGGCCTTAACCAAGTTCAACTTTTATGAATACTATGATTAGTCTTTATTTTGGGTATGGATATCTATGGGTTTCCTTAGACTGCGTATCTCTAGCATGACGTTTAAGGATCCTTAATACAAATGTAGGAGTAGAGCGAGTTCAAAATGCACTCTAGATTGCAAAGGGTCTTTTTTTAGATTTGAAGTAGATGATTCCTTCGAGTACCAGCTTTGAAGAAGACATACTTTTTACCAACTGAATACAGAAGAGGGTAGTTTTTTGCATGTTTTCTGTGACCCATCTTTTATGTTATAAGACAACTGACTATCAATCAACAACACTTCTACTAGATAAGAAGTCGTTTTCGTATAGCATGGTTTTTACAAGCAGATGGAATGCATCTTGTTTAACAGCGGACATCTTGTTCTATCAAAAATATATTGGGATGAGACTGCTCAATGATAAATATTACAGCTCTAATTGTGCCTCAAAAAAGGAACTATGTTACAGAATTTCTCGAATAATTTTGTGAAATAACACATCAACTGTGCTGACACGTTTTTTATACTTTTGTAATATTATATGGAGTCTAGATGTTGTAGGTAAGAACCACCAGAGTCATTAATGTGATTTAGACCAAAAACAAAACTATAGGTCTACAAGACTCAATACTTAGTAGTGTTGTAGACACATGTAAGAAGACTGACCTGTTTCGCACAGATATGTAACCAGCCAGTTGAAAGCTAGTAGCCATACTCGTCTGCATGTATGTGAATGCTCTTCTGCATGAGAAAAAACGTAAGTCTTATTCACGATAAATCTTAATGAGAGAGATTATTCTGCCGCCCGTTTTTCAGCGTACACCATCGTAAATAGAGATAAAATTACAAAATGTTAATCAATTGTTGGCTTTCATTTGAAATTATTTCTTTGGTAATTAAATAATACATAAAATTATCTGCGAGAAGGGATATTTTTTAATTACCAGGATCACCAAATGGATAAGTTTTACAATTTCTAATTTATCTCTTAATGACCGGTTGAAGTTTAGTCGTCGTGATCCTTTCGTTCTTTTACTAGCTGTGCGCTTTCACTCATCATTTTTCGGACCATGCATATGTTAAAATTGCAGTGCACCTCTACAACCGCCAAAGTCTTTTTAAAAGTAGTTCATAGGAAGTTGATTGTACGCTCGCCAAAGAAGTGATAAGAGGTGATTTTTTGCTTGGATAAACCTAGTTTTTAAAATATATTTGCATTTTTAGAAAAATCCGTGTAATACAAGCTACGTTACATTATCCAGGTTTGGAGAAATTTGAAAGTTTGCTCGCGCATTTCAAGGGTGATATCATTATGCGTAAATGGGACCGCAATGATCTGATACATAAATACGTCATCAAGTATTTCCGGACAACGATGTCACAGTTTCGTTTTGTGGTCGACATTCCACAGTCAGAAATACCCGAATTTCTGGATTTGGTACGTTTTTTTACTGCGTAACTAGCAATTTTGTTTTCGCAAAAATATTACTTGACAGACCTATGACGATAAATACTTTTTTCCCAAGTTTATCCTGCATTTTTATCTTATTACAGATAAATGAGTACAACATGACAAGCCAGTACTATAGTTACATATTTACGGATTGGGTACGTGAACATGCAATCTGCTTGTGAATAATCTTCAGTTATTTTACAAACGCGAACTATTTATCTGTTCTATTTGCCAAGTGTACTGTGTTTTAAAAATTGTTTAAGGAGTTCTCAGAGAAATCAGGAATCCGTAGTTCATTTATTTAGGAAAATGCCATCGGTTGGAACGATAGAAGAATGGTCTTAGTATGCGCATTATACGTTTTATAGGCTTTATACCTTCTCGTGACCTTCAGGAGGATTCGAATTTCATGAAATATGAGAATTAATCATCTCTATGGAAAATTCGACCACGAGCGAGTCTCTCTTTATTTTTATCTGGTTTTACCTGGTTCCTGGTCCCTATAGGACTAAGCACTCTTTGGAATAAATAATGCCTTTAATTCCCTGGCACGTCTGCTTCTTTTATTTCCCATTATTAAAATAACAAACCTCACGAATAAGCCTAAGCTGCGCGCAGATGCATGTGTAATGCTAAACTGCGTTTGTTGAAACAAAAACCACATAAACTTCGATGCTTTTATTCGCGGCCGGTAAAGAATCAACGCAAAAGTATTCTAATGAGTAAATACTTGGGAAACATGTTTTGATGTGAAAGGTAAAGAGGCGATTATGACACGTGCTTTTTGCCGCAATCAGCAGATCTGATAAATTAACAAGGCAAAGGCCCGTGAATTCTGCAACTGTATTTACGCGTGTACGCGTCACGTATTTCAACATGGAAGCAGAATCGTTACAGTTGGCTCTCCAAAAGGTAAACTTTTGGCTTTGTAGCTTTTTTTCCTTTGAATGCCAGTCTTGATGCACGTATGATATAAACCTGCATCCCATTGGGCTGGGTGAGTGCAGTATTCTTTTCTACAGGATACGCAGTTCCTGAATCCCAAGTCATTTGCCGTTGACAAAGGAGCCAACTTCTCAACCCTCTCGCTTGTAAACATTACTTGGCTACCCGATCATTTACAGCAAGGGAGCAGATATCTCTCGAGTCCGCCTCCGAAGGGAGTAATCACTGCACAATCGGAGCAAACCAGGTCCTATGACAGACTGGTGAGCTTTAAGATTATATTTTGCTCTATTTACGGATAGGTGTATGAGCCCACAGAGTTAACCATTACAACCTCCCTACCCGATGTGTTTTAGTTGGCCTTGTTTTGCTTATAATATTACAGCCACAGGAAGCAATCCTTTCTGCGTTTGAGCTTCCACAGCACCTGCAAACGGTTTTTTTTGACGAAAGCTGTTACTAAATTGCTTCTACGAAAAGGCTAGTGGTACTGTTTTGTGTATTTTCACCACTCATTATATAATGAGTGATATAAGAAGGTCATCTTGCAGCAGTTCCGTTTTGACTACGTGAAGGGGTATTCTGATTTATGCTTCATTTAAGGGATATGTTAAAGTATTTTTGGAATACGCGCAGTTAAATGATTTACTATGCTTAAGAATAATGCTTACTGTCGAGGATTAGCACGTAGATTTGGCACTTACAATTCGAAAATCGCTACATAGATATTTATTATTTTCATTATTATACATTTTTGATTGGCTGCAGTTGTAGGAAATTAGTAGCTCAGAAATTGCTACTACTTCATTTGACACTTTGCTTTACAACCAAAAGGCGCGCTGCTTCAGAAACCGCATATCACACTTAAACAACATCCTTCTTATTGAAGACTTTTCTTATTTTTAACTTTACATGTTTGGATGAGTTACCATTTTCTGACCACCCGTAAAAGCCCATATTACCAGCACTGCCGTTTTGCACGACTTTGCGGTTACGGGCTGCCAGGTGCGGTAACATAACCTACCACCGCCTCACCCTGCACCCGGTACTTTTTGAACAGTTCACGAATGTATCATTCTTCTGGTGGCGAAAATAAAACCACCCCAACTCCATTCGTAATCGTTATTCTAAACGTAAGCTTAACCTCAAATTGGACCTTCATCTTCTTTGAATTTAAAGCAAAACAGTGTCTTGCTTCAGTAGGATTTTCAGGCTCAAGCACTGGTATGACCGATATTTCATGCAAAATTCAGAAATTTGCAGCGATCGGCAATCGCTTTTAAAACGGTATTAAGATGGATTATAATACTGATTGTCGTGCAGCATAATCTCGGGTTATTTCAGTCACGACAGAAAGCCGGTTTTTTAACAGCTTCTTGCTGACAACTTAAATAAGTATCCTCTGTAAAAAAAGCCTACTTTGGTTGTATGCATTAAGCTCATGGATTTTAATTGTCCTTACAAATTCAAATATATTTTATAGAAATCATTCGCAAAATTATTCTTTGTTGTACTTTTTTGCTAGAAAAGCACGCCATTTTCAAATTTTATACTATACGAAGGGACATTTCGATTTTTCAAAAGTTTCTTAATGGCCAAATACTTTTCAAACCTACCGTATGTTACAGCTGAAACCAAGAATGCCAAATTGCATGCTGCGTACATTCTGTGTAAGGAAAATTACATTTTTCCTCAAAGTGTGAGAAAGAAGACACAAATTCCTCATACACTTTTGCCATATCTGCGAAGCACGCTTTATACATTATTGAGCAACATTAATAAACTGATGGATGCGATGTTTTATGAATGAACACTTCACAATCGTAAACATTCCCATAATTAGACATCCTTTAAACCAAAAATATACCCTTTCCTCAAGTATAAAATTTGAAAGGGCGTAATTTTTATGTCAAACGAGTATAAGAAATAATTTTTTGGGTTTTTTCTATTCAAACATTTTGCATGTATTAAAGCAGCACAACTCCATGAGCTAGATGCATACTACTAAAGTATCAATTTTTACAGAATATGCATCGTATAAGCGGTCAGAAAGCAACTTTTAAAAAGCCGGCATCCAAATATGACTGAAATGACATGAAATGACTGCATGATAACAAATATTACAAGACTACTTAATGCCAGTTCACGAAGGTTCATCACTCTTATGTGAGTTCCGTACTTTTGCCTCTTAATATTGGCCGAATAGTAGTAATCCAAGTTGGTGTCTGTTTTGAGATATTAAATGTCTTTGCAGCACTAAGTAAGGTTCAAAAGAGTATACATGAAAGACTTGTTATATTGACGATTGAAGTAACTCTATATTTTAATTTTGCATATAAATGAACAGTGGACGTCATTTTCAAGAACAAATCCGTATGTTTCACATGCTAAGTGTCCCTGAGGATGCACCCCGGATGCGGTCCCGTCTATTTAAGTTGAGTTTTTGCCTTCCCCGTTTACGAAATTTCATAGCTGAATTTGAACTAATGAGTAAAAGACTTGATTTTCGTTCTAGTGACAGCCAAGCGTTTTGCATTTTTCATCCTGTCTGATACCAAGCTATGGATCCGCGTTTAGTCATCACTCTATTGAATAAATGCTTATCAGTATATATGCAGACTATCTGATGTTTAATCAGAGATCTGCCAGCATAAACTTCTGTAGAGCTTCACACGTTTGGGAATGATAGTCGAAAGGGTGAGCATTTGCCGTATGATTCACCTAAGTGGACTAACGGGAAGGTTGATATATGATAGGTTTTTCATCCTCCACAGATTTACAACTTTAACATACAGCTTGATCGTTCTTACGTACTATCGTTTATCTTAAAAACGTTGACTTAAATCAAACGCAAGATGTTATGTATAGTGTGTTCTGGCATTTTAATGCGTAGAAATTAAGAACTAAAAACATATCGACTTCGACATCTTGCATTGTTCTACTAAATTCTGTTTTCCATGTGCATACGTAGCCTGTTCCAAGTGTGTACCACTGAATAAATTCACACGTCGTAAACAGGGCAAAGTAGCAATATAGTTCCAGTTCCAAGTAAATATCGAAATTTGATGAGAACCTTTTAGCCACTTCTTTTTCTACACTACTATAAAAGCCTCCGGGCTTGTTTGTATCTTTTACCTACTATCTGAGTAAAAAAACTGGTTTTTCTTTCGTGCTAAAAATGTTGACTTTTTAACTTTTCTCTTATTGGCGATTATTTGAATATCAGTTTTTATACAAAATTCATCACTGTTTTCTTAACAGTTGACGCGTCAATAATTTAACTCCTGAAAATTTGAAAAAGTTTTACTAAAACTCAAATATCCTTTTAGGGAGAGATTTTTGGCTTCGAAATGGCAAACAGCAAACTGGTAAATTGGAAGCCACATCAAAATTTCACCAGGTGTATTAGGAATATTCCCCGCTAACCTTATGATAAAAAGTAGTTTTCATAAGTTGAGCATAAAATGTTCACGCAGATAAATCTGATATTTTATGCCTCTGCCCGCAGTAGAGTTCTCTCTAAGCATGGAAGTTAAATTTTAATTTGACGAGTAAACATTTCCGATACAGGCAGGCTTTTACATCACCATTTGTTATATTTCTGCTACTCATGTCTCTGATGACGAATCCGCGATGGATATCGAAACGTCAGGTGAATAAACATATTGTCCCAGCGATCGAGTATTCTTCTTCTTCTCAATTTCAAACTATATTACGCCATTTAGAAACATTAACTTCACTAAAAATGTATAATTAAAATATTCCTTACATTGATTTTAATCTACATGTAACCAATGTAAGTCGAATGATTTACGTCCTTTATAATCGAAAAGGTGTCACCTGCTGGTATAGGTGACCATTCAAGTGTATTTCATATCTTCATAAAAACCCATTAGCAGATTCTTTGGCAACTTCCTTATTCCTAAACTAGAGTTTAATCACTTAAGATCTATAATTTTGCGAGTGGGAGATATTCACATATCCATTTTCTTTATAAAAAAATACTGAGCAATTAATCGAAACTCTCCACCTGCAAACATTTCTTAATTTTTGATTTTCATCATTTTTAGACAAACTACCTACTGATTTTGGACACACTTCACTTGCTAGCAGTCGGAATTGCCAGGATAATTTCGACCACATCCCTACCCCTTGATCCTCCCATGGACTTAGCCTGTGATGCGGACACCGCTTGGATTCTAGGACCGAAACTTGTGCAAACAATGAAATCGGTGAGTTCATTTTAAAACTCTCCAAAACAATTCTGTAGCGGAATGATTTGATTAACAATATGTTCATCTATCATGTTAGTTCTTTTTAGTGTCGACACAGTCAGCCATAAAACTAATTGTACCAGGTTTTTTGGAGAAATTTACGTGTTTAAACGGCTTTTGGTTTAAAATTTTGACATCCATCCACGAGTTATTTACAAATTTATGCATTCAGATAGGCTAGGGTATTATCTACCTTGAATGTGAACTTTTAACGAATTATAAATAATTAAGCAGACGTACACTTTTGATTTTTCATCATCAGCATTTACGGTAATCTCAGAAAGGGTGAAATAACGAAACTTTTAAACTGCTAACAAACAGTAAGCATGGGGAAAGAGCGAAGGGCGTTCTATCCTTGACCACAATCCCTGACATCTGAATGCTCACATATCTCTATCGCATACTTATTGTGAATTGGCCCTTTACTCTTCCCTGCCTTATATTAGCGTACGGGCCTAATGATTAATAATAGAAAGCGTATCTTTAACAAACTTATCTTCGTAAATGCTCACAGTTGTCACCAAAACCATGAAATTTGATAACTTTGTATAAATTTGATCATTACTCGAATACCAGTGTGAATGCATTTAGGAAGATTACTAAAAAATTATCATCAAGCATATTAAGTACAGATCTGCGAGTGCTGCAAGCAAATTTCCTAAATTTGTAAATGTTTGATTATTTCTCCCATACCATCGGAATCACATTAACGAAAACTTTTAGATAATGATGAGCAACATCAGGCATATTAAGTACTTAAAAGAACTTAAAAAAGTACCTAGTGTTTGTTAAGATAAAGAAAATTTTCTTGATAATTCCCTTCTTGTGGAGACGTCAAAAATAGCTATAAATTATAATAATAAATTTGAATAGTTTTTTAAGTATAACACATAAAGCAACCGCTTTCTTTATACAAAAAAAGACTTGCATTTAGTCAAAATATTTTGTTTATTTGAGAATGATTACATTAGTTGCTATTGAATATCTTTGAATGAATTTCCTGTTAGTTTGGAAAATATTTTCTGTGTTCATTGATCAATTTACTAATTCTCCGTTTTTTTGACGTTTAAATCAAACCCTTTAAAATTATTCATAACTAAACAATTTTTCCGCTAAGCTACAAACACCCGCTTCACGCAATGAGTTTAATCACACTTGGATCGATAGTACCCGCTCAACGTTTTGCTGCTTGGGCAATCAATTTGCTCCTGCATTGGTGGATTCCATATGAGCGAAAAGTTGAGCGGGTAATATCGATCCAAGTGTGATTAAACTCATGGAGTGAAGCGGGCGTTTGTAGCTTAGCGGTAGAGCATTAGTCTCCGGCAAAGGCTTTTTCTGATGCGCGGGATAAACAGCTTTTGTTGAAAAAACGAGCTTTTGGATATAATTTCCTATGGAAATGGCCATTTTGGTCAAATGTCGAAATGCTTCAAAACAGCAAACCACATTTTCCAGCATACAACATGTCCGCATATTGTTATTCCTAAGATTAGTAGAAAAAGTTTCCATAATAGGTTACCTCTTTAAAAATTGCCTTCGTTGGATATTAAGCTGAAGAACTTCTGCGTATATTTACTTCTTTAAAGGAAATGTCACAGTTTAAATGGAGATTTGTGACAATTTTATTAATTTACCTGAAGAAAAACGATTAAATGTGAATGACGAGGAAAGAATATATAGCGTTTTCTTTATAACGGATTTTTTTTCACTTGAGAGGATTTATTATTAGATCCGTACTAAACGTTTAAATGCAAAAACAGGCCATGTGTCTGACCATTTTTTGAAATAATTATTATTCTTCTGTCTGTTTTGTTTCTAAATAACGCTTAAGCGGAACCTATTGTTTACAAAAAACTATTTTTCTTCATGACTTACATTAAATAAGCTTTTCTATTTGCTGTCTGCAAAGTTACATGTAAAAACTTTGTGTGCGCGTACCACAAGCTGTGCAGTAAAAGTAAATGTTTTAAAGAGAATTTTTTCGTTCTTCATTTTTTGCAAAACAACTTAACAGAATAGTTATATATAAATTATATATATTGCTGCTTGTTTCTGAAAAAAATGCGATTTCTTAAACTTCGCGTTCGTTTCATTTGATCAAATTCGCACAAAATTTTCCAGTACTGGAAGGGATTATTATTCCCTCTTCTTTACTAATTATGGAATTATTCCACAGCACAATGTATATCAGAAGAAAGTTTTGTCCTGTCTGTCCTTATAGCATGCGGAATCCTTTTTATATAATCATACTCGTGATTAAGCAAAAATGAGAGCCTTTTTGCCCCCAATAACTTTAAATGAGAGGACCGTTTTCCAAACTAAAGCTCTTCTTATTATTAAATCCATTCAGTTTATCACAATAACCTATCCAGATATACGCTTAATTATGCGGTTTAATTTTGATCTGAATTTTGTTTGCAGGATGTGCAGAATTTTATTTACAAGAACTATAGGATTAACTAGGTTTTGGTTAATAAAACTAAAATTTTCTTGATAATCTCGTGGTTTTTTAGACGTAAAGAAGAGCTATAAATAAGAACAATAAAGTAAGATATTGTGTTTAATTGAAAACTTTGAGCAAGCACTTTCTATATAAAGAAAGAACTTTTCTTAAGTCGAAGTATATTCTGTAAACTTTACTCTTACTGAATAAGTATCAATTAAATGTCATCAAACAAAAGTGCGTCATGAGTTTCCTTGCTTTTACTGTCTTCATTGATAAATTTGTAAATTCTGCATCCGTTCAACGTTTACGACAAATTCTTTTAAAAAGATAGATGTTAGGAGCATTTACTGAAATAAGGTCTTTTTCAATATTAGTTTTAATGAAAATGGCAATGTTTTTGATGCACAGAAATGCCTCAAAACAGCAAAAAACATTGTCCGGGGTAAATGTTGTCCGCAGCTTAGTTGTGAAACTACTATTTCTAAAATAAAAAAACTTTAAATAATAGATAACCTCTTAGAAAATGCTTTGATTAGATATTCAACAAACGAACTTCTGCGTATATTAACTTTTACAAACGTAATATCACAATGAAATTTGCGAATTTGGCGAATTTATGTAAGTTTTCGTGAAGATGAACTATTCAATTTCACTGGAGATGAAAGAACTTTCTATTCTCTTTAAAATGGATTATTTTTAGCATAAGTGGATTAATTCACTTTCTGATATAATTATGCTTATTTAGAAAATTGGCCATATACATTGCCATCTTTTGTAAAACTTATTATTCTTCTGTCTGTTCCATTTCTAAAAAACGCAAAACGTGAACGCAAAGTACAACGAAGACAATATTTCTTTACGACTTAAATTCAATTAGACCTTTTTTGTCTTAAATTTGCAGTAGCATGTTGGATATTTTGTTTTGTTTCAAGGTCAAAAAGCGAATTATTTTTGCATTCAAACAAACGCTTCTTTTACGGCATTTTGTGCAAAAAAACATCGCAGGATATCTTAACATAATTTCTTGAATAAAAATCTACAATGCTAATGCAAAAAATGTGATTCATTTCACTTGGCTTCATTTGAATCTGAACAATTTTTACAAGCTTTTGCAGTTCGCGAAGGGATATCTTTTATACCTATTTCACTTATTTTGGCGTACCTTCTTAGTATTATCAACATTAACGTGCAGTTTAGTTCTCTCTTTCATCGAAGCATAGGAAATTCCTCCGATTTGAGACTTTTCCCGATTTCCCCAAAATTAATGGCCAATTACAATTAAACTAAGTAAAAGGCTTTTGCAGAATTCAATAAACTGAATGAATAAAAATAGTGTCACTAAATATACGCTTAATTGCCAGGTCAAATTTCAAAATGAACGTTGCATGGTCATTGGTGACTACTGTACATTAGTGTCATTGCTGAATACTTAAGAGCGGGGAAAAGTGAACTTATAACTCTTGCTGTCTTCCGGGTATTTAATAAAAGACCGTGTTTGAAATTTTTTTGATTGTTCATTAAAAAGCGCGTGGTTGAGTATGGCTTTGCAAAAAACACTTTGGAGAAGAAGCATATGCTCAAGAGTGCCATAATACCCTGCTCTTGCCTTTTAAATCTCCAGTTTGGGTTTATATATCACAAAGACTTCAAAGAAAAGAACAGTTATTTCCAAGCATCTTCTCATTTTTACAAACAAATTAGATTCCCGGTGATTGAAGACAAATGCCAGGCCGGTATTCGGTTGGTACATTCGCACGCTTCAATTTTTATTTTATCAGATTTTTCATAACAACGACTAGATTTTAAAGCAGCCACAAGTTGATCATGTTTATTCGTGAAATTCAGTCGCAAATAATGTCCACGATCATTTTTGTGTGATAATTGATAAAACGCTGCAAACAATGCTTTCATCATCATTTATTGAAGGGAAAAAATGTTAAGCGGCATTTATGTTTGTTTTATGATCTCTCTAGGGATACCCAGAAGTTCCTGCTGGTTTCACTGGCCGAATGGAGTTCAACGAACTTGGACGCCGGCAAAATATGAACATAACAGTCTGGGAAATTGACAAGGACGGATTTAGTGAGGTGATTGAAATTTCTATAGACCTCTCTAATCCTCTGAGCAAATATGCATTACTGTAAGTTAAGGCTTGCCTTGCAGAGGGAGTCTAGATTCCACGAACGAAGTGGAAAGTGGAAGCGATTTATTCTACATGTATTTGACCAGTGACTTCTTTTTAATGCAATGTTGGAAGGGGCTAAAAAATAGCACACTTTTGGTGATAAAATTCTGGATGCAAATTATCACGCCCAAAAATCGCTTTTCCTAAAACATTCTAGGCTAGTAAAACTATGTGCAAACTAAGGTTCACTTAGTTCAACGAATTTTGACTGTCATTAAATGGGTACGTGGACTACATTTTAGTTTGGATACTACAATGAAAGGGATGACCTCGTTGTCACCAAAAAGTTTGCAATGACCCAAGCGCAAATTCAAAAGGAACTTAAGGGGCAGACGCTGCGTGTTACAACAATCGAAGTAAGTAAACAATTTGTTCCTCCAGCTTCCAGTTATCTTGTTTTTTCAACAAATTTACAGTGGATCTTCGTTTTTTTAAACTTAAACTCATACAGTTGACTTCGGTTCTTTGGAAGTAATCGTAAGACAACTAAACCTGATGATGGCTTGGAAAGGTCTTCCCACAAGATGTCGACTGCTTCAACCAAGTTAACTTCTCAGAGTGCTTTCTAATTTGTGTGCTGTCAGTACAGACAGCAGAATGTCATTCTTTTGCTTAATTAATATCTCCAAGATGATTATTACAACCCCTGGATGTTCTTTGTCTTCATGTCTTTAGACTATCGACCTCCCTTTGAGCGTCGTACATTCCTCGCTCAGCTTAAAATGATCATTTTTTTAATTTTTTACCTAGCAAAGACTCACTGGAAAAGACGGCCTCATTGCTCGTGAAGTCTATAGGCAAAAAATGTTGCAGACAGTGGCAGTCCGGAAAAAAAATAATAATGTATGATTGAATCCATGAGCGTCACCCTGGACGTCAATTGTTGGTTCAAAGGACAGTGATTGACGCTAGACTGTGATTGCTAGTGTTGCATGAAAACAGTCACTAAGTCAGGTTCTTGACTTGTTCGGAAACATTTCCTCATATTACCGCAATTAAAATAGGCATTACATATCCAGAAGAAAAAAGCGTTTTCTATTTCTAGCACGTAACAGTTGGTGTGCTTCTCCAGTCCTAGGATATTATTTAACGGCTAAAGTAAGAACGGAGTCAAACTCCACCGAGAGTGCTTAAAGCACTTAAAATGGCATGGCATCACACCGCTTCAAAAAAGGCCACAGCGTTCTAATCACTTCAGTCAGTCCGGGCCTTTTACCCACACAAATGACCTGCTGATACGATCTGCTCCACAGTTATAAACCCATCGGTTTTTTGAATAACTTTCTGACAATTTTGAACAGATTTTCCCGTTATTTTGCATTTGAACGTAAGAGACGATAAGTTGTATCGCAAACGACGTTTTATCACTAACTACATTACTTTAAAATCAACTAATAATTATGGTGCAACTAAATAATTGTCGCACAATTGTAAGGCCACCTAATGTATCCGTATTTCAGCGCAACTGAACGGGGAATGTGATGTTTTTCGAATGCTGTCATCCGCTTATCCTGAAAAGGTTGTCAGTTCAGTCCGAAAGGTAGGCCACAAGTAGGTATGTAGGATTAAAAAAACGACGTTTTCCGACAAGCGGCGAAAGTTTTCTATTTTACCTACAATACAAAACATACATTCTGAACAAGGCAAGATTTCGGCTTTACTTGCTAGGATTGTTAACTAAAAAGGTATGCAAAATCGTGATAAATCGGCGCGTGGCAGCTTCTGCAGCTCAACAGAAGGGACAAAGAACTGTACGCCTCAGGCGAAAAGAACAGTTCGCGTGAGAAATCAACTAAAAGTAGTAGATAACGCTCTGTTAAGTGAAATTTAGCGTTGACATTTCCCATGACTCATAAAATGTTCATCGCTGTTCTTTTATTGAACGAATTACCACAAGGAGGAACGACCGATGATCATATTCATTGTACAGAATGATAGCATGAGGTAACTTTCCTCATTTTAAAGTAGTTTACTTAGGATGATCCGGCCAGTTGGAGCCTATACTAGTATGATCGATGCAAGGAACGTGATATAAACTGCAAACAGATTTGGGGATTTGACACTATGGTAGTCAGGGTAACCCCTCCTGCCCGAAAGAGATTAAAAGGGGTGTTAAACATGTGAAGCCGAATGTTCAGTCATACATTCAGACATTGTACATTTATGTGCCTTCTGAGAGGTACCGCGGTGGAAGTGTTGTGTTCCAACAAGATACTTGTATTGTAAATCCAACCAAGTGAACAGCTAAGACGCAGTCAACCAACCTGGCCATCAACGAGTCCCAAACCTAACCCACTTGATGATCTTAGGGACTTCTATCCAAGCATAAACATAGCAACATTAAAAGGTACTAGGATATTCAGAAAACGCGAAATTCTTTCAAAATCATCGCAACGTCTCCAGCGTGGTCATCTGTGAGTCAGCCACAGAGGGATGATTTATCAGAGCTGATTGGAATAAGCAAACCTTGGTACGTGCTCACGTGCTAGCAGTTGTGGCAGGCGAAAGTTTCAGCATCGCATTCGGAATTGGGCCTCTAAGAGAATGAGGGAAGGAATACAAATTGGTTGAGGAACATGTGCTTGCCGCGAGAACTGGGGGCACACGGGTGCTCTCACCGCACGGATCAGAACCTTTTTGAGGTAGTTGGGATTGCTACAGAGAACCTTTCACTTCGACACGTAATTGGGTGCGGTTCCCTTGCCTTTCTTCATTATTGACTAGGGCCGGTTGGTACACGCTCACCGATCGGCCAGGGAACCCGTTCTGCCTTCGGTTCACTCTCGAGCTTTGCTAATAGCCGCGCTGTAGTTAGTAGTGCAGGCAGCCTTAAGTTGCCGGCAAGGGCAAAGGAGACTGGAACGACCATTTCTGGCTCATTAGCCTTCATCAGCTAGCCCTGCCCAATCGTGGACGGCGCAGCACTCAAAGCTCGAATCCGTGACCTGTTGATCAGAAAACCGAAGTTTTCACCACTGAGCCACGTGCTTGTTGTCCTGCTAGTTCAGATCGAAATCTTGGCATTCGTTGATGAACGCTCACTGATCGCTTACGGAACTCACTCGGTCAGTGGTTTAATTGTTAAAGTGTAAGACTTCTGATTAACCGGTCCTGGGTTCGAGGCTCGGTTGGTGCACCACCTGGATTCGGGTACGACTGGCTGATGAATGTAAATGAGCGAGAAAGGGCTATTTCATCCTCCCTTGGCTTTACCAGCAATGTTTATCTGACTGCCATACATTGTTTCTTCATTCTGACCGCTTGTCTGCGGCGACAGAGTAATGCGTTCCCCGATTGACTGCATGGTCTTTGTACTTTTAGTGTTTATAGTGATCTTGTCAATAAATAACAAATCATTTATATCAGGGTTTGACGTGACCAAACAAACAAGCTCATATCACGTTCGGACCTTTGTACACTTCTGACGTAGTATTTAGGTCCATTTCGGTTGAACCCTTCTCTGTTAGTTCCGGTTTTGGTACTAGGAAAGTCGTTTTTAATCATTGACGTCCTGCAGTTAGCGTGGGTACCAACATTATGAAGCAGCAACACTTACTGCATACTGGCGTAGTCTATCGAATTCCATGCCACCATTCTCCTTGTCAGAAGATGCAGCTTACGAATACTGGAGAACAAACGCACCGTTCGGAGAGGTTACTCCCTCCGTCAATACGCACCCTGGGAGACTTCCATGGTAGCGCGGACCCATAATAAGACAGAAATAGTTGATAGTGGCCGAATTCTCTCGCATTATATCCATAAACAAGCAAACTGGTACACCCACTGCTATTGTACGTTACTCTTAGACCGTTAAATGGCATGGTCCACTTCTCAGCCAAGAGCACTTGCGGTACCCGCCGACAGTTCGACCTAAGCGAACGAACTTCAGCATCTATCGTGTATCCCTCGGAGTAGACACAACACCGGTGACTTGTTCGTGAAGTAGCTCAAAGCGAGCCAAACATACACCCCATCTACTTAAATGCCTCACTCCTCACCATATTTGACTCGATGATAAGATTAAGCGTGCTCTACACTGGCATAGTAGCTAACAAAACTAAAAAGCTTATATACGTGGGACAGGCACTACTCTTGCCTCCACAAGGCCTGACGTTCATGAGGAGGGCAGATTGGCTCACACATCAGTTGGAGGGCAACAAAGGCCACACCAGTAGAGAGCTATTGACGCTTGGCATTCCACTCCTTCCAAAATTACTCTATAAATAGCGATTTATCCCACCAGTTGGCAAGCTTTCAAGCTGCGACTCTAAGCGTGTAGAGCTTGACTCCAACTTGTCACGTCTATTATACTGGGGAATACGGGGATGTGTCGTGAGGATGGACTCCCCAATGTTGACTTAACTCTCTCTTTGCTTTTCCATGCACTGATCAAGCTTGCTAGCCACCTGGTGCTGGGTTTGGGCGTAATGCCTGGAGCAGCCTTCTCCTGGGCATGCCACCAAAGAAAGAAGAACCGTTGCGGTAACCAACAGCATATCCTCAGATGCCACTGCATGCTAATGAGCGGCTATAGATGCGGATTTGATACCAACGTGGTAAAATACGGAAGGGGTCATTGAGTCTGAGTCCCACCAATTTGTAGTCTTCCCAGTCCCGACTTTTAGCGTTTCTTGAAGGATGTAAGCGCATCCAGTTTGTCCGTGGTGAGGAAGTGCCGTGGGCATGACTCCTAGAGATTCGACCTCACGCCTTCTCTCCCCCCCCCCCCCCCCCCCCCTCTGCACCAGGGCACTGCCAAAGCCTGTCAGCCAGCTGGAACTGGGAGTGAACTTAGTAACTGGTTGGGTGTGAATCCTACTCCCGGACATGCTACCTGTGTGAAAGGAAGTGTGGACTCGCGTGGGCTCTTATTGATCAATCGGTTGAAAGATAGAGTTGGACAAATTGAGGGTAAAGTCGGGCGCGAAATAGTTAACAAAAATATCTACCCCATCTACGCGGGCCACACATAACCTGGTTCACGCATGATGGGCCATTTTTTCACAGAAACACGGTAGGAAGTAGCTCGGATCCCATCTGAGTAGGAATGCCATAGGAACCACATCAAGAAAGACCTATCACAGCTTGGCTCTCTACACCGAGGGAGCTAAGTTGTACTGTCAGTTGGCAGCTATCCAGGTCACAGGTTTAGCGCGTCGTGATTGTTTCAGACCCCGTCGGTTTATTTATACTGAGGAATATGCTGAGATATCGTGGAGCGCGAATTCTCAGAGTCGACCTTACTCCTTCATACTTCCCTCTTCCATGCCCCAGTTGACTGTCTGATCCTGTCAACCAACTGGGAATTAGATTGGGTGCAGTGGCTGGCTCAGTCCTGAAACCTAGTACGAATGGAAGCAAATATACGAGCCCTAGGTTTTTATTACAAATAAGATAAAAGCGCAATCACAGGGACAGGTGTTGTAGTAGTCTGAGCTTTCTGATGTGTAGAGGAGGGCATCTTCAGAGACACTGAAAGTACAGCAAGAATTGGTGTGTTGTGAAGTCCATCCACGAGAAAATTTGTAGGGATGCGAAAGGGAGTAGCCTTGAAACCTATCCTTAGGTATGCAACTAAACCCCCCAATAATTGACTAGCGAGAAAAAACGTGCGCTGCGGACGTGTCAGATCCCAGCCGGCACAACTTTTTTTCAGTGACAAATGCTATGGGAGGAACTGTGATCTGGATAGCTTGAATCTAGTGCGGACACGGATATAGTCTTTCATCCGTTTCTTTCTTTCAGCACTATCGCAAAGCCAAATTTATTAGTTTTTTCTGCACTCTTACTGTTGATTAAATTTGATTGCCGTACTATTCGAAGGCCCAGACAGATAAAACTCGTTTTTAACGATTGCAGGTTGTTCATTCATGTTCATGTTGTTCATTAGGACTCGAATGGTGATCTCTACTTAGAAGAATAAATACAAAGAAAATTATTGGTTTTATTTGAATATAGAAAACTGTTTATCTCGATACCAAACTCTGGCTCTATATTATCATAGCAGACGGTGAGCTTTTTGATGTATGTTTAGTTTTGCCAAAAGACAACTGAGATGGGTTGATTTGGGTGGCTTTTGGAAGTAAATATGACTAAAGTGCACTCTTGTCTTCTTTGCTGGTTATGCGCTTCAGGTTAACTGCGTATTCTCCACTTTTTGTAACAGGACAAACCGTTTGTGATGTACAAGGGTCCACTCTCGGCTACCGGTGAGAAGTCAATAGACCCAAAGGATTGGCATGGCTTTTGCATAGATCTCCTCAACGAATGCGCTGCAGCCCTTCAATTCAACTACACTGTCCACCCAGTTGCCGACGGTACCTACGGCAGTGCCACAATAATTAATGGTATCGAGGTCTGGGATGGCATAATTGGAGAGCTTCAGTTTAAGGTGAGGCACAAACCCAAATTTAGTAAGGGTGGACTGCCTATCTACTTATTTAATGGGTTTTTACTGGAATTGTATTTCATAACTTTCCATAATCATTAGACTTTTGAATCGCTAAATGTCGCTGGGGTGCAATTAAAGATTGCATCCCTGTCATTTCATTTTATTCGTAAATGACTCAAGTGGCACTTCAGAATATAATGACTTCCAGATCGGTCTGTTTGTTTACCGGTCGACAGAGCAGCCCCTTTATTTCGTAATGCATATAATGTCCAAATAAAACGGATTTTGTGCGCGTTAAAATGCCACGAGATTTTATCGAAAATGCAAGCGAGGGCCTATTGTGGGCTTCCGGTAGACAAAATATCACACAACACACCACTGGTTTTATGTATTTACTCTGTCTTTGGACGTCTTCAATAGTAATACAGTCTCCGGCTAGTTTTCATCGGAGCGTGGACAACTTTGCAAATGAAGTGTTACTTGGTGACCCTGAAACCTAATGGTGCTTGATCTCCATGTTTTATGTGATTGCTACTTCGAGTAGGAGTCGTGGTTAAATGCTCTATATTAAAAAGAGGCCCTCGTAACAGTCAACCTTTTCACTGACCTTATATCTTAGCAATTACTGTAAGTCATAACTAGTCCAGTAGTGTAACCTGAGGGTATATTATGATCATCCTTGTCCGCGTGTTGGCATACTTTGTTGTACTTTAACGAACTAAGAAAATCCGTTCACTGAGTGAATTTTTTCGCTCATCTTGACGCAATTGCCCAAGAACTTCAGGTATGAAAGCTTTTCCTCCGCTCTCTTGCAGAAAGCTGACCTGGCGGTTGCCATGCTAACCATCAACTACGAGCGTGAGAGGGTAATTGACTTCACAACTCCATTCATGAATCTTGGTGTGAGTATCATCTTCAAGAAACCGCAGGGAAAGCAGCCTGATCTATTTGCCTTCCTTCGTCCGCTATCACCTACCGTAAGTTGAACAAATCCGAAAAAGTGATAAGTGTAACCTCGAGTTTCGAAGTCTGCTTTGAGCACCGAAACAGGGGGCCTTCCATAAAAGCCTTGGTTTTTGTTTGGGTCTTGGTAATCCGGTGAAGTCCAAATTTTCTGTCAAAAATTGCTACATTTATCAACTGCTATGCAAAGGTATCTTAAGTAGTAGTCCTTGCAAAGCCGGGCTGTAGGACAATGTAGCAAATCGGCTGATTGGTATAATATCGCGCAGACAGGCGCCTAGAGAACGGTTTCGTGAAAAAATTTTCCTTGAATAAAAGTGTATTTTGAACAGTTTTATTGCAGTTGATGCCATATACACTTTGCTGAAGCCTCAAGTTACGCATGCTGTGCCTAAAAGTACAAAGTGCGTTTTGTAAAATGTCGCATTGCCCGAATTTAAGATACTGTTTGAGACGTCAAATTGATATGTCGCCCCACTTAGTCGTTGCCTTATGGAATACGAATTTATGCATACTAATTTGGCTGAGGATGTTAGTTTAGGTTCCCCAATGTAAGATTGTATGCAGCTAGGCGTTCAGTACTCCATCACCTTCTCCTTCCTTCACTGATTTACGATTCAAAATAGTATTTGGCTTATGCTTATGTTTACGGAACTAAGAGTTACATTTAGTGTTTATGGTTAAGTAGTAATGGTTTGGGTTAGAATTTAAATTTGTAGTTGGGATGAGGGGTTTGGTGTCATGATTGTGAGTAAGAGTCAGGTATCTAGGGTCAGCGCTGTAATATTAGCTCCACGGATTACAATAAGCTCACGAAGGTACGTACAATACCTCATTTGCTGACCGCAAGCTTGTATTTACTGCTTTTCTGAATGCGTTGTACCCTACCGTGCCTTCATTTTAATTTTCTGTAAGTCATTTTGTGTTCGTTCTGCGTCCGTTTTGTTTTTAAGAAATAAGGTTTTTAATAATTTTATGTTTTTGTCATGTTTAAATGAACCTGAGCTTAATATCAGTCTGTGATTCGGCTTATCAGCCAATTCAGTTTTTAATATTTTCTAAAGTACGGAACCGCGTGTATGGCTCATTTGTGTACTTAAACAAAGCAGTGACTGAAATACCATTTTGGTATTCTTTCTTTACGGAGGATTCTGCTTACCGCTTACTTCAGCCCTACCTATGAAAACCTTATAAGCATCATTCTTGATTACGGGCTCTTTTTTCTCTTCAACTGAAATGGGCTTTATCGTATGCCGAGACATGGTGACAATTCAAGACTGGGCTGGTCCTTTGAACACATAAGTTAAGAGGCTACAAAAGGCCAAGGCTATGGCCAGCATCGTTTTTTCATCCCCGACGTAGAAGCTTAAACTCTGACGCGAGAATTCTAAAATGAGGTCATTTACCTTACCTTTGTTATAGGTGACGAAGATTTAGTGATAGCAGCCTTATCAAATCTTGCGAGTTCCTTTGTTTTTAAAATCAGAAAAGGCATTCTGGTGTCTCTAAAATGACCACACAAAAAGGCATTTTCAACAGCCAAAGGTTGTCCGAGATGTCGACCTATGCAGGAGAGCGCAGGCTATCATTAAAGAGCCAATGAGAGCCATTTTCAAAGAGTTTTACGTTTTTTTAAATCAAAAGTCAAACCTCTGATATGCGAAGACAGCAGACTAACTCCTATGTTATGTGGAGACGATCGTTTATGATCGGTAGAACCCCCAGATAACTGTGCGATCCGGTGAAACGCCTTTTGAAGAAAATCAGGCAGACTGAGAAACTCAGGTTGCCCTGTTTCGTCTCAGATTAAAATAATATTGGTCAGAATAAAAAAATGAACTGGAGGACAGTCCAGAACCTCTATTCCAGCGGCACTTAGGTCGTCAGTATTATGTGTAGCAACTGAGCCTCGTCGGCGATGACCTTGCGTGTGTTAGCCACGATTGTCCAGCTCTGAATTTACTCAGTGGCTGGTAACCCCGTACTTACGTATGCCAAAAACAATCTGCTCCTTCTCACATTGTCTTCATCACGCAGGAATGACTAGCAAAAGATTTTCACGAGTATGTTACTCTCGACACTTAACTTCCAAGTGCAATTAGTTGAAAAACCTGGAATGTCATTTCTAGGGCATAACTGGGATGGAGTCCAGAAACAGCGTGCTAACAGTACAAAGGATTCATTTAACAGGGCGATTGGGAACAGTACGCTTACTCTGTATAAAGACCGCCGATCCGGATCTGTAGTCATTTCGGAAGCTGCGTTGTGTTCTTGAGTGCGGCTGAGGATGGATTTTTAGATGCCAGTTTGTGACGTGTGCAAGCACAAGTTTGGGTAGGACACGCGAATAGGAACACTCATAATTCAAATGGACCTGAGCTAAATTCCAAATAAGTATGGGTTCTTGGTAAGGTAGGCCTGGAGTTAAAGTTAGGTTAGCGGTTCAAGCCAGTATTAGGTTTGCGTTAACGTTTGGCTTCGGGCTGACTATTGATGTTAGGATTTTGACGTGTTAACGATCACGAATTTTATAAATTAGAGCACGGCCACCTGTCTTATCGAGGGTTTGTTCATATGCTGTGCCTAAGCTCAGTGTATTTTATTTTTCTAAGGCAAATTGGCCCTCTGCTGAGTCCTTGTGTTTTCCCAGTGTGAGGTCATATTCTCCATTAGTTGACGCCCATTGTACAAATTATTTGAGATACATCTGCGCTGACTTTGGTTAGGCAATTTTCACATGCTCTGTGGGCATATAATATGCCTTTCTTTTTTGCTTGTTTTCTAGCTTTTGTTGGGGTTGGATACCTCAACTGACTATGCCATCCTTCATTTTTAGGTTTGGGGCTACGTTTTAATTGCTTACGTTGGCGTCAGCATGGCGTTATTCTTCGTTGGCCGATTCAGCCCTTATGAGTGGCATAACCCGCATCCATGCAACGTGGATTCTGAACTTTTGGAAAATACCTTTAATATGCTTAACAGTCTGTGGTTTACAATCGGATCTTTGATGCAACAAGGTAGCTATTCAAGCTGTGTGTGTACCTAACCTTGCTAGAATATATTATCATAATCGTCTACTGATATTTTACAAGTAGGCCTATGTACAACAAATTACCTTAACTATTTCGCTCTTGTATGTTTGCAGGTTCAGATATTCTGCCACGAGCTACGTCAACACGGATAGTCTCGGGATTTTGGTGGTTCTTCACCCTCATTATAATCTCCTCCTACACGGCCAACTTGGCTGCATTTCTCACAGTAGAGAGAATGAAGGTGCCCATTGAAGACGTCAATGACCTCGCCAAACAAACAAAAATCAAATATGGAACTCGTGACGGTGGATCATCGGCTGCGTTTTTCGAGGTAAGCAGCATTGTTGCGACAGTTCTTCTCGTTCATTGTGGGTTTAAATGTAAAACTTAAGCACGGTAATGTACCTTGAAGTATGCGCAGGCGTTACTATTACGGTAAATGTAATCTCTACTTGATTTGATTAACTTTCCGTTTGACACTCTTAATTCCTGTTCCACTCCGTGAAGGCTACTTCCACTGACCGAAACAAGCTTTCAATTGTCTGATAAAGGCTTTAGCAAGTGTAAGTTTGTCTCCGGTTTATCTGGTCTCCAAAGCGATAATGTTACAGGAGTCCAAAAGCCCAAATATAAAATCGGCTTATGTATGTGTACTCCTATCACAAAACTTATTCGATAGCGCAATTTCATAGTTCATATTGTTGTCACTAAAATGACGTTAATTAATCATCAAATGAAAGAAGTGGTCCCTATCAACGTCGACATAATGGCCTGCAGACATCGCTCAACCACCAGAGTGATTCCCTTTCTACTTGGCAATAAATCATTTCGTCCTCTCTTCAACCATAGAAATCTAACGTCAGCACCTACCAGCGTATGTGGCAGTTCATGTCCTCGCACAAGAACGTGATTATGAATAACACGGAGGAGGCGATTGCTCGCGTCAAACGCGGAGGCTACGCATATATTCTCGAATCTACAATTAATGAATACTACACGCAGCGAAACTGTGATCTCATGCAAGTAGGCAACAATCTTGACTCGAAAGGTTATGGCATAGGATTTCCCCAGGGTAAGTCACCGTTGCTGTTTGCTTTCAAATTTTCCCACTTTCAGTCATGCTTGGGCAGAAAAAATATTAATCTATTTTCTTGTGGTACTTCTCTGTCTGCCAAATTTCCACATGTAGCCTCCTTGTTTTGAAACTTATTGCTTATTGATAGGCTGTTTGCATGTTTATTACCTACTGGCTGTCAATTCGTCTTTCGCTTTTTTAGGTTCAAAGTATCGTGACTCTTTCTCTGAAGTCATCCTTGCCCTTCAGCGTTCACAAACACTCGAAGAAATGCGCAGGTACTGGTGGCGAAACTACAGCATCACAGAACCATGTAATGACGCGCCGTCCAAGGTGTCAGATACCAATTCGCTGGGCGTAGAACAAGTAGGCGGCTGCTTCGTTATGGTTCTGATTGGACTGGGTGCATCGCTTCTCATCAGTTTCTCCGAATTCCTCTACAAAGCTTATCAACGCTCGAAAACCTCAAAGGTATTAATCAGCGACTTAAAAACTCTGGTTTTGCAGTGAATCAAATTACTTACCGAGGAAAAAACGGCAGTTTATCTGGAATTTGTCAATAATAAGTAGGTATAACCACAATATATAATTAAATACGCATTGTGGATAAATCGAAAGCTTCAAAATCACAGTCTCCTGAAGACCAGAAACTTTACCCCAATCGTACTTAGCGCACATTAAACGTTAACTTGGAGTTTTCATAAACATTCCCTTGGTTTAACACTGAAATTAGACTTGATTTCAAGTAGTGGGCCATGCAAAATAAGATGCAATGCATGCCTCTTCTAACTAAGTGATGTACGAGTTAAGAGGGTTGAGGACATTCAGAGGTCAGGGTTATTGTCTACTTCAGTCAGGGGCTGAGGACGTGGGGGGAGGAAAAAAGTGTGGGACAATGAGTTATATCTCCCTTTTGTCGCTGTACCGTGGGTTGGAAAACATGCTGGATTCAGTTTGGACTAGGAGAGCTTTAGGGCGTGTATAAACGCTCTATGCAAATACCAAGGTTGAAGTGGCTAGCCGTTTGGCAACTACAGCTTAGCCAGCCTATAAAGCATACATACACAAGGCTCGGACAGTCTACAGAGTTTTCAGGGCAAGGCAGAAGATAAGTAAACTAGCAGCGTTGTTCCTCAATTACTCCAACTTTCACTCATGCCTACTGCAGAGAATGTAAAACTAGGATTTGATTCGTCAGCAGTCATGGCCATATGCGCGCTTCACAATAGCCTGGTATTATGATTAAAAGCTGTCAATGGTAGGCTTGACATATGACTCGGGTTTGCATCGATTCCGCGTCCTGGCAAAGGGTTCTGTCTGTGCAAAAGATGAGCCCGTACAGTCGTTACTGCTATGATGAAAAATAGACACTAATACCAGCACCGGCGCTGCTGTAAGCGCTTCTCAGTTCTGCATATTTCCTGTCTCATTTTAGAGACCACTGCGTGAGGAGGTGGCCCGCGAGTTCCGCTTTTCGATGGCCCGCTCGAGTACTCGTGACTTCGGAGCGGAATCGGCCCTGGCTCTGCCTCCACCGCCCGCTAATTGTCTCATCTCCTCCAAGGAGTGTCGTGTCGCCGCAATGGCCTACGCACCCTGCCTGCCCGCAGTTGTGCGCCCTGTGGACGCAGATGATCCCAATGCCCCAACAGCCCACTCCTCCGACCGACGGCGTTCTGTCTTCGACGTGACACTCATGCATCGACGCTGCTCCAGCAACCGACGTTCCCGTAACTCAAATTCCGGTGGGGAAGTCAGTTCCATAAATGCGGGTTTGTGTTCCTAATCCAAGTGTCTTTTTGTTGCACATTTTGCTTTTATGACCCAATAAACCTCGCCACAACAATGGGCCGGAATTGAACCTTTTGCGTAGCTGGCCGACGACGAAGTTGGTGACTAAGCTGAAACTGAACATTACCGTTTTTGTTTATACTCTTCCTAAGCACTTTTACAACTTCTCTCGCATTTACTCGGTCTTTTTGATCTGGAGTAGGCTCTTAAGGGCTCAGAGTTTCAACAGAACCCTTGTTGGATATTGCTTCTGTTTTGCATTCTTGATTGATTTTGAACCAGATACCTGTGGTATCTAGGTCTACCGTAGGTATGCTAACTCTTGAAATCCCAGGAGTTACACAGACTGTGTCCCCGAAAGTCTTACAACAATGACTACTTCTAAAAAGGTGGAAATTTCTGGTTTATTAATCATAATTCAGTAATGTAAAAATATTCATATTCTTACCAAGACTAGAATTTCGGAATTGGACTACGTTACAAATTACTTAATTAACGCTATTTTAAGGGTTCATCAAAAAGAAGAAGCATGCCGCATGGAAAACAAAGACAAATAATAACTACCAATGAGTACTGCACTTTGGTGACTGTTTGTTTGCATTTCAAAGGGTCTGTTGGACAGGCTGTATATAGTGGTTTGTTGGCTGTGATTATTTAGCTTAAAATCTGACTTTTCTTACATGCAAAAGTTCTAACTTATTTGGTGTCTATTCTTTTTTAAAGTGAAAAAGATTTTCGGAAGGAGAGGGTACAGTTAACAAACGTTTAGGCAAACAACCAGTAGTAATTAGAGACGAGATGACTACCGAGATAATGACACTTTGCGTCCTCACACCCCCCAATACAACGCGCGGCAGAGACGATGGCGGACATGAACTAATCGTCTGACCCCTTCTCCCCCTTCACCTTCTCTTTTCCCTAATTATGACTGTAATCTGACCCCTTTGATCCCTTAACGTCTCTCCCCCCCTCTCCTCCTAATTGCTACTAATTGGTTGTCTAATTTTTTGTTAACTTTACCCTGCCATATATTATTGTATTTGCCTGGTTATGATGATGATGATGATGATGATGATGATGATGATGATGATGATGATGATGATGATGATGATGATGATGATGATGATGATGATGTTGAG
>JAYGXS010000003.1:47912437-47962226 GCA_036362985.1 Ligula intestinalis
ATTATTATTATTATTATTATTATTATTATTATTATTATTCTGCTTTTCCTTAAATAGCCTTGAAATGAAATATTCTTTAATAAGCAGCTTTTGGGCCTCAAATTTAACAAACAAAGAAATGTTTGGTTCCATAATAGCAGTAAGTTGGGCTGATAAAATTGTTTCAATTTTGATTGAATTCACCGCGGACGGCGAGCATCGTAGCACAATCGGTGGAGCGTTGCCTGCGCAAAGGCCTACCCTGTTGTGTGGTTTCGACTCCCGCCGAGGCCGTGAGTTTTTTCACAATCGGGTCAGCTAAATTAAGCAAATCTGCCAAAGTGAGTGAGCTTAGCAGTCATTCTGGTAGATTCTAGATGATTTCTCAGGAAATTCTGCTTGGGCGGTCAGCTAACTGTTCCGTAATGGTGGATTTAACACGAGCGGTAAGTTGAACGGGTATAATCGATCCGAGTATGATTAAATTAATGGCACACGGCGTGCGTCGTAGGTCATTCGGTAGAGCATTGGCTGCGCAAATGCATTCCCTGCTGTGCGGGTTCGACTCCCGCCGACGCCGCGAGTTTTTTCACAAATGGGTCAACTAAATCAAGCAAATCTGAAAAAACCCTAACAGCAAGCAAAGTAGCAAAATACTTTTTCCACATTAAACTCAACTATTAGTAGTGATGGTGACGGTTATGTTGACGAGATATTTCTATATCTTGAATAACTTTGGCTCATATCACTTTCTGCCACCGAACACGGCTAATTTTTCTTGATTATAATTTTAGCACAGCCACACGAGAAAATAATTAGCAACGAAGCAGACCTTGGCGGACCCTCACATTCGGCCCAGCCGCCACCACTCTCCTCTGCTAGTGCCGGTCTGTTCTCCCCGGTTGCCACTTGGCGTTATTCACCGAGCCCCACTCACGCACATTCACCTCCCGCCCAAACCAAGTCGTTCAATGCCAAGCAGGGGTACATCCCTGCAGTATCAGTGGGGTACGAAATGGTCGCACGCGGCCAGCCTGCGGAACCCAGACTCGCTCTGCATGACGGTAGCTTTGGTGTCACGGGTTATGCGAATCATGGCGATTTGCAAGTAAAGACCTTCACCTGCTAGTGTGTATGCTCCACCCCACCCCCATTTTTTCTTATTTTTGTCGATTTGTCATGTGGCTGCTGCTGTTGCCGTCTCTAAGAAAGTCCTTCATTCATACATTGAGCTCGCATTGACTGGCGAACCAACAGTGTGATCGGTCCTGTGTGTATTTGTCCTGTCACCAGATCATCTACGTTTGCGTCTCCCTCCTCAGTTTTATGTACACATATTACTCGTATCCCCGGAGGCTGAAAATGTTTCTCAAAGTACAAGTCTGGTGCAGTCTGTATGGCGGGTTTGGACAAGAAAGATCTTGAGCTACTGATAAATATGGTAATCCAAAGAAACATCTTGTTTGTAAACACGTTGTATGCTTATATTTTGCTGTCAATATGTTGGTCAATGGCGGACAAGGTACGTCACGGTCCAAGCTTCAAGGTTCTTGTGTATGCTGGGTGGGTTGATTATTCGACTAGCATAGGTCATGCAGGGAGCAGGGGACTGTAGAGCGAGGGGCTGAAGTGCAAAGGGTTATTGGCAAATGACTTTGACCTCCCAGATGATTGTGACATCCTTGAAGATGAAAATCAAAGCCGGGGTCATTTTTTTCTTCACTTAAATTTTCCGTTCATTGCTCGACATTCTTGAGAACGAAGTGAATTCCGGGGCCAACTATGAGGATGAAGATAGGTGCAGGAGTAAGACGCTAACAACTTGATGAGATGCAGGAAATTTTCCGGAAGTGCGTTACGAGGAGGAACACACAAAGTTGATAGCCGTCGGGTTATGTTATGTGAAGCTTTTCGTGCAGATAGTCTATAAAAAAAATGAGGCCGAGGATTTATTTTGGTCTGTAAGGTGGAAACGTATCAAAAGCAGTTTCATAGACATCTACATTCAGGTAAGACGAGGCGAGGCAGTCTTCCTATGCTTCAAAGCGGTAGGTTTGATACGCTGCAAGCCAATTCTTTAGACTAAAATTAGAGTTGAGCAGGATTTAAGAATATCTTGTTTCAGAAAACTAGCATTTTGCAAAAACCAAAGTAATATTCAAGATACCCAAGGTATTACAGATATAAACAAATACTACAATAGTGTTCGGCTTATGGTTTTATTTCTCGAATGGCAATGTCCACCACTGTCCTAAGAGATGAACCATTGAAGCATAAGTCTACTGCATCTACTTTCCTCATTCATCACATATTATCTACTTTCCCCAATCCCAATCACAAAACAAAGTCAAAGTGACCGATCATAGGCATGGGTTCTGTGGCTAAGAAAGTTGAACAGTTGAACAGATGCGGGTGAATGTGTATGTAGAATGCGTATCCTGTGAAGTCAATTCTCTCAACTTATTTGGGTGACTGAATTTTTAAAGATGGCCAGTGGTCCTCTTCAGTGGCATAAACATCTGAATGGCCATAATATCTGTTATCGGTCGTTTTTTAAACATATCTTTAATTTGACTATTTTATAATATACACGAAATGTCACTACGCATATAGGCATGTATTATTAGTGGTTGTGTGACTGCGTATGGGGTTCTACATTATGTTCCTAAACACAGTACGGTGGATAGGTCTTGTTGTGCGATCGGTGAGCGCTCTCTACCATAGTTAGTATTCTCGATCGTAGCTGACAGGATAACGAGCTTGTAGGTCAAAGTTAACGTAGTTGAACGTCTTACCACCAGAATGTGAGCCAAACATGGGAGTTGCAAATATGCAGGTTGACCATGGCAAGCTAATAAGCTGAAAATTACAATGCTCGTTTTCCTTGTTTTTTGAAGTGGTTCTTCTTTGCCTTGGCAGTCGTATGCAGGTTATAAGTCAAGGAGGCCAAGCTCGACAAATGATCCCTATTCTGAGCACATGTTTATATATGATCCTAGCAGCAGCCACGTGAAAGGGGAATAAATAGTGTAGTCAACAAGCATACGAAACGATCGTGTGGATGGAAGTGCTGTATCGCACAGAGAGCACAACTGTTGGGATGTAATCCTAGAGACTCTGCAGCTCTCACAGTTTCACCGAGCCATTTTTTGCTGAAAGTTTGATATTATCATCATAATAAAGTTCTTATCATCATCATCATCATCATCGAATACATCGGATTGGAACTCGCATTAGCACAGTCGCATGAAAGTACTTTGTAAGACCAGATTTCCGTTAATTCGCCCAAATTTTGAAAATGCCAAGAAAGCTCGAGGTGAAAACAGAAAACGGTGATGGAGAGACGAATAATCGCCTTTGCAGTGAAAAGTAAAGAAGGAAGTAGGACACAAAGTGGCAGTAAATGGAAGCCAACAGGTCATATAATGCTAGCCGTCACTTCTTCGGTAATAAGAGCTAGCTTCGAAAGGCATTGAAAATAGTTTGGCACCAGTATAAAATCAGAAACTTCTTCTGTTCGCATAGCCGCCAACTAAAAATACGCAACCACAATTTATGTAATTAGAAAGAGAGTCTGATTCAATGGCCACCTATTTTTTATTAGCCATCATCATTTGATCATACTGAAGTCCAGAATTTTCAAACCTTGAAGTTCGAACTCCCATTCGGCTAACTAGAAGGCCAACACCAACCACTGCACCACGAATACAGTGTCCTGGACGTTTGGATTTGTAAGCGCCCTTCTCCCGAACTGTTTCTGCTTACATTTCAGTTTTTCGAAGATTTTATTAAATGACGAGAGATAACCAAATAAGTCTACTTCTTGCCGCTGCCAATTCTCCTTTTGTCGTTGCCTTGTCGGAAGTGGTCATGTAGTAATTTACTGTTTCCTCCCATATGTCGCTTAAAACAAAAGAAGCACGCTTCAAAACTATAATTATATGGCTTTTTGGTAGGGCACGTCCTGGTCACCGTCAAAAAGCTTGCAAAAATGTCCTTTTCATACCTCGCGACATGATGAACAGATATTGTGGGTTATATCACCATCAGGGCTTTGTATATTTTTGTGATATTGTGGTTCTTTGTTCCTTCGTAACGGTGTTGTTCAAAGGTGTCTTAGAATTTGTACGCCATTAATGTCTTGACTCTAACCCTTCTTCTACACTGTTGTTGCACTTGTCCATTTTTTCTTCACCCGTTCATCAAATGAATATTTTCGTTAGCAAAGTGGCCTCAAAGATGCGCTGAGCGTGCAACAGGCAGAGAGAATCACCTAAATTGGAACCCTACGAAACCCATCACTCAAAGCTCCGCTGTCGGCCTTGCTTTTAGCATTCTGGCAAAATTTTCCCTTTGCTAAATGACAAAAGGCCATTTAATCGCTGACACTGACTTGACATAATTCTTTAGTTTCTTCTTTACAAAATATAGTATTATTAAGTCCAAACCAGTTACATCTTTTTGCTTACATTCAGATAGCGTTCTCAATACTTACTTTCTCCTATGTCCTACCCTTCAACCACCTCAGTCGTTAACAAAATGTGCTTTACTCTGGAACGGATGATGTTCCAAGTTCAGTTACAAATAAAGTGTCAGACATTCTCCAGTTGCTTATCCATCTATACGCACTTCATAGGAGCCTTTATATGACGCGTTTAGATCCTTTTAAAAATATAACAAGGGTCTCTCACATGCCTCTTATTCCAATCATCAAATTTTATTGTTAATAATTTGGTTTATTGGGTGATAGTGAATTCATGACAAACGTTCAATTAAATTCAGGTTTATTGAGGGAAAGATATTCAAACGCATTTGAGTTCCCTACTGGAGACACAGCGACCAGAATGAATCGATACATTATAAAAATTCAAACAGTGACACACGAGAAAACTGAATAGCCACCTGTCAATGAAAAACTAATAAATATGCATGAGCACTCACTCACTATGAGTAGTAAATTTACATAAGTATTGTATTTAGGAATATTGACGATGTCAAATGGCACAAGCCATTAGGCGAGGCAAAATCAAACAAGAACAGACAATGAGAAAATCTCCTTTTGCAGTTCGGGTAGAGTATAGTGGTTTTAAATGAAATTGTAGGGATTTAAGGAGAAAACACTCGCTCATTAGAGAAAATTTATACAAGATACGAGTGTCATGCTGACGAAGAGGTGTGAGGCTACACAAGGAGGCCCATCGCGACCATCATCAGTATAATTATGGTAATATCTAGAAAGATGTCGTAGAGGTCGCGAGTTCATTCGAGAGGTGCTGGAAATGTGACCATGGCACACCCTTGGCGATTGCCAAGTCTGCTGATAAGGTGACAAAACAGATGAGCCCACCCCGATTGTCAACAATCCGTTTGTTGTTGACATAAGCGAGATGCATGCATAGGGGTGAAATTTACGCAGAAAATAATTTCACAAACAAATGTTACTCAAACGTGACAAGTAACCTACGAGAATACGATATTTAACGCCTCCGCAAGACTACAGAGGTCATCTGGCGTTCGTGTGGACTGGGCTATAACAATCTAAGTTCCTCTTACAGATTTCAATAGACGTGTACATGACAACATCCATTAGCAGAGCATTCCAAGCTTCGACTTATCTATTCCAGCAGCAGGTACATGGTAAAAAAATGTTTGTATCAGGTCACCATGTAACAGCATGTAATTCAAACGATATCGATCAATATAAGTTGAACTTGTTTGATAGAGTAATGTTCCTAGTCCTCTTACAACTTTTTTTGCACGCTTTTGAACGTTTTCGAGAATATTAAGGTCCTTTGCGGTCTAGAGCCCTCAGGCCTGGGTAGTGAACTGCAGTTTCGTTGGCCTAAATGCTCCAAAGACCTAAACGAAACAGTCTTTATAGAATGACCGACGAAGACAGTTTGACAAAGTGCAGGACGGACATCGCAGACTTGGCTGCTTTTGCCCAATACAGTATGAACTTCGAAATCTGTCTGCACGCCTACTTCCTACAATTGGATGCCATTCAGGCAGTAAAACAAGAGATTCTAAGAGCTGGATCAGAAACTCGTAGAATACTGCACTTTTTTTCATGAAAAGGCACAAGCCAGTCTGACCAACATTGAAGTCAGTTTAGATTTGTCTAAGTCACTTTAAGTCACTTTATTAAGGGAAGAAGGCTTTCGCCCTTGAGCTCCCTATTCATAACCAGTATCGCATAATAGGTCCATCGTAACAATAGTACATAATACAAATGTAGGCTTACCATCAGTGATAAGTGTGAGCCAGTTGCAAGGTGCTGTTACTGACACTTTGTTCATTACATCTGCCACAGTTTCTCAGCAAATGAGAAGCAAGTTTGTATTTAAAAATTTCAACAGTATCTGAGAGGACCACATCTTCCGGGAGACCCTCTGAGGGAAGGCGTTTCGTCGAACGTCGATACGGGCCGGTTTCCTCTGTAGTTTAAAAGGATGACCTCGCAGATGGTCAGTCCGAGCCAATTTGAAGAAATCATCAAATTCTAAGGCGCAGTCTTGGCCTCTAACAATACGGTAGATTTCTATGAGGTCCCCGCGGAGTTGCCTATAATTGAGAGTGAAAAGATCAAGTTCGGTCAGTCTGTCTTCATAAGGCAGATGACCAAGATTCTTAACCATCTTCGTAGCCCTCGCCTGCACTCGTTCCAGGTGCAGGTAATCCTTCTTGAACCACGGACGCCAGGCCTGGACAGCATATTCCAAGTGGGACCGAACAAACTCTCCGTAGGTTTTCCTAAAGAGCTTCTTGTCAATGTTGAAAATCCCTGCCTAATCGCAAACAGCACCTATGTCGCGCGCTTAGCTGCCTTTACACACTAAGTAGATGGTTTAAGTGAGGAATTTATTAGAACACCGAGGTCCTTTTGTTCGTTCACATTTGAAAGCGGGTGCCCATCGAGGAGGTATTTGAAGGAATCGTTCTACTCATCAGTCCTTCTAGTACGGAGTCTTAAAACCACACACTTTCTAATGATGAAGTTTAAGAACCAACATGCAGACCACCAGCTAAGTCGATTGAGACTCTCTTGAAGCGCTTTCCTATCGGCGTCAGGCCTGATTGCACTCCAGAGTTTGACGTCGTCGGCAAACATGATAGTGCTGCAACCCAGGTCGTTGACATTTTCGTTGATGTAGATAAGGAAGAGCAGTGGCCCTAAGACAGAGCCTTGGGGGACGCCACTCAGCACAGATGTAAGGTTTGACTTCGAGTCACCGATGCACACAGTTTGCGATCGCCCTGTGAGAAAATCTGTGATCCATGCCAGCAGGTTTCCTCTTATGCCAATTTCTGACAATTCATACATAAGACGCTTATGTGGGACGCTGTTGAATGCCTTCTATAAGTACTTATAGATGACGTCAACCTTACTATCCTCATCCAGTGCGCAAATCCACTGCTAGTGGAGAGTAGAAGGCTGGAAAGGCAAGAATGGTTCTCTCTGAAGCCGTGTTGGAGCCCTGACAGTAGGTTGTTCTCCTCCAAGAACTTTATTGTCATCGTCTTAATTATCGTTTCCATCACCTTACAGCAAACGCAAGTTAGGCTGAAGTGCCGGTTATTGTTAACCTTCGTGCGGGTTCTGCCCTTGTATATCGGGTAAATATTTGCCGTTTTCCATTCGGATGGCAGTTTTTTTAATTCAAATGAAGAACGAATGATATGTGCTAGGGGCTCTGAGAGTTCGCTTGCCAATTCTTTCAAGAACTTTGCTGATATATTGTCTGGACCGGATGACTTTGCTTCTTTTAGGCCCTGCAGCTCCCTCTCAAATACACATGTTGGAAATATTAGAGAATGAAGTGCCGGACTGGCGTTTACAACAGCACTGTTGGCATTATCAAAATAAAGCTCGGTTTTCCTAGTGAATACCGAGACAAAGAACCGGCTACAGTACTCGGCTTTCTCGTCATTTTCAACCACTTCTCCGCCGTCATCATTCTTAAGTACTGCGACAGGATTCTTGTTTTTTAATCTACTGTTTATATGGCGGAATAGAATTTTGGGCTTTTCTTCGGCCTGTTGGAGAATTCTTTATTCATAGTTTTTCCTGGCCTGGCGAAATGATTTTTTACTGCATTTCTTTGGCGTTGGAATTCCTCGAGGTGTACTGGCGACCCAGTTTTCCTGAATAACTTCCATTTCTTATTCTTCTTCTTCAGTTGTCTGTTAAGGTCTCTCGTCAACCAGGCACGATGACTAGTCGTCTTGTGTACCTTCACCGGAAAACAGTGCTTAATCAGATCTAATGCAACCCTCTTGAGTGATCTCCAATCCTCCTCCAGATCCCCTTTGAGCAGGCAGTCCCAATTCACGGACGATCGTGCATTCTTCATTGAATTGAGATCTGCCTTCCATATGTTCGGCTGGTCCTCTGTTTTTCTCAGCCGTTGAGTATGGAGTGATTAATCCCATATTAGCGTCGTATAATCACCCTTACCGAGCGGAGCACTTGAATGCACTTCATCTATGTAGGATAAATCCTTCGTAAAAATGAGATCCAAACAAATAGCCCGCTGGGTTTCTCGAAATCTGGTTATGCCCTTAACGTTCTGAACTAGAGATAGGTCAAGCGTGAGATCCATTTATTTGGACCATAAGGAAGTTGACGCCGCCTCCACTGTCAGGTTGTTCCATTCAATTGCAGGGGCGTTGAAGTCACCAAAAATGAGAACCTCCTGGTGGCTAGAAGCTTCTTTCACCAGACCAAGGAGCGAGTCGTCGGCTCCGCTCAGAATGTTTGGTGGCCGGTATACGGCCAGGTTCTGTGAATTCGCCTTCCTGATCTTTAACCAGACGGACTCATACTCCAGGGCTAGAGTGTGTTCTCTCTCTGCAACAGAGATTTCAGTTCTGACATACACGACAACCACACCTCCTTGTTGGTTTTGGCGGTCTTTGCGGAAAAGCTGGTATGCTGATATCAAAATCTCCGAATCTGCGATTTCTGTTTTTAGCCGTTTCCGTTATGGCAACTACTTCAGGTTTCCACTCCGAAAGTATTGCCTTGAGATCATCAACTTTGAGGGAAGACTTTGGGCATTAGTGTAAAGCAAGCTCAGTTTAGACTTAGTCACCACTTTATGCAGGTGGTTGCCTTTTGCGTGAGATTGCATGCAGGGAGCTGTCAGTGCTGATGGAGACAGATTTTTGTCCATCCCGACTAGGTTGTTAGTGTTATCGGCTTTCTCCAGAGGAGTGACCTCGGGACATGGACGATCTCCCCGTTCAGAATTCGCAGATTGCTCTCGCCGAGTTCGCATCTCCTGTGGAGTTCTAATTTTAGTAATCTCAATTTCTCCCGCTCCGCGGGGGAATAATCCCGCTGAGAAAAACCGTCGGGTGTGAGCATCTAAGTATTGGTTTCATGCTTAACAATAGCTGGACCTCGGCCTCACTCTGCAAGTGCTCTTCGAGGGCTCCTTTACTGATGACTCTGTAAATCTTTATATCATCCGCAAACTTTGCGACATCAAATGCCAGTTCATGACCGCACTCAGTAACGTACAAAATGAATATTGTAGGATCAAGGGCAGAGCCTTATTGAACACCGCCCTCGACCGCGACGTCTACCGACTTCTAATCACCAAAATGTACAATTTAAGATTGGCTTCGAATCCATTCCAGGAGAATTCCTGTCACATCTATTCGGCTGAGTTCATGTAGGAGTCGAATGCCTTCTTGTCAGTAAAGACTAAATGAAGCAGATTTTCTTTATTAACCACCCGGGTCCAACGTTCAAAACGATAGAGCAAGTTCGTCACGCAGGGCTTGCATCTACGGAATCCATGCTGCACATCTGATCGTGGGTTATACTACTCTACGAAGCACATCGGCTATCGTCTAACCAGTTTCCATTATTGGTTTTAAATTGTTTGCGTAAACGTTTCTGTCGCTTTACATAAGGACGTGGTCCACGCAGATTTCCACTCTCCGGGTAAACCGCCAGCCTCAAAAGAGGTATTAAAAAGCAAAGGAAGCTGCATAGTTAGTTCCTTAGCAAGTGTTTCAGTATCTTAGGTGGAATATCATCAAGGCCAGTCAATATGCACTCATTTAGCGCGAGAAAATCCTGACGAACAGTCGCTTCGGCGAAATATATATTATCAAACTTTGAACCGTTATCGAAGCCAGCTAAGCCTCCTAGAACGACGTAGTTAAGCTCAATGGACAATTCTATCCAGAAAACCTATTGAATTTTTACTTGTAATTCTCTTCTTTTGTCAGTTAAGTTAACGTAGGAAAACCTCATATTCCTTCTCCCATAATTAGGAGCCGCATTTCAGCCGCTAAAAGCCATCAAAGAGCACTATGATCGCCGTAAAATGAACGGAGCGTGTGCAAGCAAGGGTAAGTAGGCAGAGTTAGTGGCCTTTACGCATGGGCGAATCGAAAATTAGTCCTAGCTGATGTAATTTAATTCACGATTACCGTCTTTCGCTCAAACCCAATCACTTTATTCAAAAAGACCACATTTAGTGCCCTTCTTGCCACATTCCAATTGAGGAAGGCATCTTTTATGATTTTAGCTCAAATATTTCCTGTGCCAAACAGATTCTCTTGCTTTCCCCCTTTCTCTAACCAATTCAAACAATCTAAGATGCGAGACTATAGACCATCGTAGCCTTCATCTAATAGAGCATGTCTCGTCCGAAAGTTGTCATGGATATCAGCATGCATCAATACTGCGTAATTTAAACTTCACCAAAATTGGATTCAAACTGTGTCCTAGACAATTTTTTGGACAATATTTTGGACAAGGCGTGTCCGCCTGCTTTCCCTTCGTCAAGAGAAAACGTAAAAATAATGTGTGAGTATCGTGCTGTGGGTGCTCTACAAGCGGCTCGTTAAATAATCAATGTTTACAGATTTTGGTGCCTTTCTCTGAATGGAGTTGCGTCAGTTTTGCCTATCATGGGTGGGCTTAGTCATCATTTGCTCTAAAATTACTAGTGCCTCTCTTAAGATGAAAAATCTTAATAAAATGTTGGCTTACTCAAACTTTAAGACTACGTTATATGTACCTAAAAATATATTTTCAAATAGTTGTGCCACGAATATTGCGTAGGTTGCGTGATCACGCACAATTTTCGAAATCATAACCACTTCAACGGTATAATGCAGAAGAACTTCCGCAAGCATTTAAGGAGAACTGAAACCCTGTTGACTATATTTTTCTACAGTGATCCAACCATCTGTCGACACTGTGTTTATTTTGACTGATATACGAACTAGAGAAAATCACACAGTAGTTTCGTGTAAATTTGTTCCTTTCCCGCTCATTAATGTTTCTTTACATTGTCAGCTGACTGCAGCTCATGTAAAAGAAACCTAACTTAATGCGTTTTGACTTTATGGTTTTACAAGCTCTGTTGTGGTTTGTCGAGTCTCGGGATTAGGGGTTGGCTTGTTGGCATCGCGGAAACGCAACTAAGTCAACTATCTTTAGTCTTATTACACCTATGTTGCTCGAGATTGGTCAGACTCTGATTTGGACTTTTGCCGACTTTTTGTGGTTTCTCTGTAAATAGTAATTTTGTGCATTCATTTAAACCACATAACTGTCATCAGCACTTGTGGGCTACACGCACCTATGTTAAATTATCGTCATTGTATAGGAGCAGAGGTGATGCGAACCCCTTTCTGAATTGAGAATATCCTGCCTTTGACAATATCACTGATTTTGGAAATGAATATACTTTATGAATTTCTTCATGAGCAGTCTATGAAAGAAAACCCTCATGCATTTACTCTGCAGTTGTGGACAGGGTGTGGAGTAAATTGTTGAGACGCAGATCGCCGAGAGTTGCTGCATGCTTTTGTAAACACGTCTGATTAAGTGGAGTATATAAAAACCGCTGAGGCGCGTAGCAACAGCTAAAAATGAAGCTAAATTGTATTTTGATGTATGGAGGAATCTTGCCAGCAAATATTTTAAGGACGTGACTTCTCGAAAATTCGAGCAGCTGAAAATTTTGAATCTAGAAAATGTTTTTTGTATCAAACTGATCTCTTTTAAGTACTGTTATCTCTTTTAAAAGGTAAATGCATTGTTGATTTATCCATTAATAAAAAAACAAAGGCATGAAAATTATATAAAGTGTATGGAGGTAAGCTTCTAAGACGTTTAAACGTTTCGCGCTGTCGGGAAATGGAAAACAGTTGTTTGAAGTATGTTTTCAGTGTTACTTAGAAAACACGACTTAGGTTCTGGCAGTCAAAAAGCACAAATATAAACAGACGATCAGAATAGTTCTGATCCACTGCACTATAATATTCGCAAATTCATAGTACTGTTGTGGTTTCTTAAGGTCAGAAGATAGGATTAACCAATTCAATTCATAGCGAAACAAGAAAGGCAGATTTAGGGACTCTACTGGTATGAAGGTTTGCTTGATGCGATTTCCTTTTAAACCACTATATATTGTAGCGATTGTATGTATAGATTTATTTACGGAAGAGCAGATGTGTCCTACGTGGGCCTTATTTGTACCTTTACGATATGGTTATCTGGTTAATGCGTTTATATGGCCTTGGGCATCGATCGAAGCTTAACAGTCACAGGAAATAAATCTGAGATCAAGTTACCAGGCAAAAAATTGGAGCAACAGAACTAATATTTTATTATGAATGTTAGTCTCAGCCCATCTGTAAAGATGTCAGTGTCACTGACATAGCTAGTGCATGGGCTGATGACGCTAAAGCACAAACAAAAAAGGCTCCTTTTTACATATACGTCTGAGCTGAATCAACATGGCTTGTTTCCTAGTGGTGTCTGTTATACATTAACAACAGGGTTCGTTCAAACGGCTCATGACTGGATGTGACTGTCTAGACTCACGTACGTTTGATTTGAAGTTATTGAATTAACTTCAGTTCAGCGCGATTGAAATATGGTAAAGAGCTTTCCAACCCAAAGCATCTATACTAAATGTTAATTTCGTTACATCTTTATCAAATTCACCTACATACTGCATTCTTCTGCGAATAGAACTGGTAAGGACCGTTTTAGCACCGTAGATCAAGCATATGCTGCCGTTTCTCTAGTATTTTGTACTGTTGCTTCTTAAAAGATAATAACCATTAACAAATCACCGACACCACACAGTTTCCTTTGGGCGATGTAATTATAAATGGTAGTTATGTGAATAGCCTGTTTTATTCAAATGACAGAGAGTATTTATAAAATAGCTTTCTGTGTATAGGTTTCGGAGAAGGAATACAAGACGGCATTCTATTTTTATGCCACTCCAATCAACCTATGTAAATATTTTCACAGTAAGTGCAACTAAAATTTATATTGCCTCTCGAAAATTGGCAGCTACCACTCACGGAATCGTGGTGAAAAGCCTTGTTAATGATAGAGAACAGGACTGAACAAAATAACCATTAGGAAAAATAGATAAATGTTAATTATATTTATATTAAGCATGTGGCCACCTTTCAGAATGACCTAAACATAAGGCACGGATCCGGAATTCGACAACTATACAACCGTTTTGAAAATAGCCTTATAAGGGGCTAGCTTTGAACGGCTGGTATTCCAAAATTGCCCTTTATTATTGAACAGGTCCATGAAATATTCTAGAGGGCGAATTTCATGAACGAAGTCAACCTTCTACCTCTATTGGCGTTCCAATTCAGATTAATTTATTCGGAAACTGGAAGTGAATTGAGAGAGTAGATGTGTTTCCTGACTTTGTTGAATAGTCTAGAGAACCTTTTTAGAACTCGTGTAAATTATGCCATGATAATAAAGTTGATTTCTTTGTTCTGTCCTTCATGAATGGCACGCCTGCATTGTTTTGTCGTTTAATTTACGCCTCTTTGTCGTTCCTCAATAATAACCACATATGCTTCCTACATATGCATTATTTTCTCGGTAATTTGAATTTGGTTTTATTTTTAAAGTGAAATAACGCTCGCAATCTTTGGACTGGACAACGCTGGCAAAACAACTACAGTGCATAGTATCCAGGGTGGTATGTCAAAATTTCACTCAAAGAGGTTATTACAGTGAGTGTATGTTACAGATTCCGTAAAGTACTCTACTCCAACTGTTGGCTTCAGTGTGTCGGAATTCGCCATCGAGAATGTTAACATCAATTTATATGATGTTGGTGGTGGACATTCTATAAGGAATATATGGAAAACCTACTATGCTGAACTGTTTGGAGTCATCTTTGTCGTCGATGCATCCCTGCCTTCTCGAATTGAAGAATGCCGCACCGTTCTTGCGAGCCTGATATCACACCCCAAGATTTCTGGAAAGCCCATACTTTTGTGAGTACTGTTTTGCAAATATGTTTTCACATAGCTAGCACTTTGTTTACTGACTATCGTTTTAGAAACGGTAAATTATACTTTTGTGAATAGTTTCTCTGTAAACAAGTAAATGGACTAAACAACCTCAATTGATGCTAGGTTTTTGTCATCTTAATTGTTTTTACTCTTTCCATCTTTCAGGCTTGCGAACAAGAAGGATTTGGTGGAGTCTATGACAGAGGCTGAAATAATCGAAGCTCTAAATCTGGAAGTCTTGGTGAACACATACCAATGCCCCTGTCGCGTTGTGAGTTTACCGGATTTTTAAGCCGCTTGCAGATTTCAGTTTGAGATGACTTTTCGTCTCCCCCCTCTTATCGTTTTTGTCGGGTACAAGTTTGCTGTTGACCATTGTCACGGTCGTTTACTTAAATCAGCTCCTCATATCTTCTTAGTTTTCTCACTCGTTCAAGGTCTTTTGGCTACTTGTAACTATTCCTTAGCAGCAAATTTTTACAGTTCTCAGAGCGGTAACCGGAACTAAAGAACTACTGGTAACAAAGACTTAACTGCTGCCGTAAAAGCGCCATAGTTCACAACGGATTTTCAGGCAGAAAGAGTTGATGGGGTAACATTTGCTTCGGAATGACAGCACCTCACAAGTCAAGGACAAAAAATATTCAAAAAAGCCGGATTGAGTGTCAGACGTTGTCGTTATTAGTCCATGTCTGCCTGTGACCACTCGAAAAGGTTCGATCAGCTTTAGGTATCGGCAAACCAAAGACTGAGTGACACCCCATGCACACTGTCAATGGGAATTTTGTTTCTGTATCATTGCTAAATATGCCATCACACTGGCTTCAACTTACCCAATACCAGCCGCATATTATGATTCCCTCTGCTCGAGTGTAGACTGAGATAGGCATTTTGCTTGTTATGGTCTTACAGAGGCGGCTTTTATGATAATGTTCGTCTAACACGACGGCAAATCAAACTATTTTGAATCCTATTGTATACAGGGGCTTCGAAACAAAAACATCTTTAATTGTTTGCCAAGTGAAATGGAATCAGTATCTAGGCATGAAATCTTGTCTTTCAACAATTTTATTTGCTTATCTGGCAAATGATGAGTTCTCCTTATTATCATTTTTGGCAAAACTGTCTTGAAAGAGCCGCCCAACTGGCGTACTTAATTAATGGTAATACATTTTATCTTTTATTAACGAGTGGAAATAAACACTTAATTGTGTTGAAAGAGATTAAAGAATATTAAACTAAAGTCATTTATATTTGTTTCAGTAAGCGTACCAGAATCAACTCCATCAACATAAGATTTTGTTTCTTAGGCAACTGATGCCTATTGCAGGAATTGCGTCCTTATAGTGGTGGAATTTAAAGAAAAAGGGACAGTTGGGCTATTGGAAATGTAAAAGTAGGTTTTTATTATTATTCAAAGGCAAATAGTCCCTCTACAGATAGTCCTTCCTCAATTTTTATCTAGGAATGCTGCTCTGCCATCAAAGGTACCGGAAGGCATATCGACAAAGCGATAAAACTGGGTCTGCGCTGGATACTGGGTTTCATTCAGAGCGAATTAGCCAGCCTTCAGAGTCGCGTTTCAGCCGATATGCAGGAACAGGCTAGCGTGGACGCGAAGGAACGTGAGAAGCGGAAGCAGCGAGTGAAGAGGGCACGTGAGGAGCGAAACCGACTGGAGACCAAGCTGGTGGCAACGGGGCAGGAGGCAGCAGCGGCCGCCACCGCTGCGGCCGCGACCTCCTCCTCTCTGGACCCAGTTGGAACTTTCAACGCACTTGGTGACAGCTCCGCGGTCTTAGTCTCAGAGAAGACCAGTTTGCCGAGCAGTACTCACTCTCACCGGGTTTCAGACTTCCCTGCACGGAGAAAATTGCAAGATGTGGTAAGAAATCTTTTATCTTTTTTAGAATGCAATTCAAATTCAGCGGACAGTATTTTCATTTTTTGTACTTACTAAAACGCCCATGTATGGCCTGCTTCGCCTCTCCTGCTCTACTCAGGACAATAAAGGCTAACCTCGTACTAGTCGAAGTGATAACCCCACCCATAGTGCTCTTAATTGAAATTATTGGGTGGTATTGAGCGTGAATATTGGGTAATAACTCATTGGGAGTGAGTTTTCTGAATGTTGATAGAGGTTGTTTACGTCAAGCCTGCATCTGATTTAATCTCCTAGCTGCAATTAAATACGAACGTTGGTGGCATGTCGATGTGCGATGATCGCCAATGAGAAGGTTTCCCAAATCAAAATTCAGAGAGACAGAAATAGGTGGACAAACCATTCTGCATCAGAAAGGCCTACAAACGTCTCATCCGGTCGTATCAGCAATTGCGCTACCAAAGTCCAGTGTCAGCCGTTGCTTTTGCCTCGGGTGCGCAAATCGTGCGTGTTTCTTAGCTTTTCTGTATGTAGCCACCCAACAAGGGGAGTTGGGCAACTGGTATCAAGCTGTTGCCATGCCTACGCCAAATAATGAACAATCACAAGAAGGAGATGCGAACACTGGAGCAAGAATTTTATTTTTTTGACACCGAGAATCCTTAATCATAGGTAATCATAGGATAGTTTGAGGCATGCACAGATTGCGGTGATACGTGCACAGACTGTGTGGTGCTTATAGTTTTAAGTAGCCACCTGCATAGGTATTATAATTAGCAGCCCCTGTCACCACCGCTTGGTACCGTAATTAGTGCGGTGATGGCTTGGCAGTTCGCTTTCGAGTTATTAATTGCCGCGAGTTCCTTGTCCATGTCGGATGCGGGCTTGATAATTGTGCGACAATTATGCCCGCTGTCGCAGAGTTGTTGCTGCACCCGGCCCTTCCCACGTGACTGATTCTCCTGTTGAAGCAATGTCTCAGTACGCAGTTGGGAACGACAAATCATTGCGCTTGTTGGTCGACTGCGGGTCTGAGAACCATGACTCTAGCAGCTAGCGCCTCACGCGGTTGTTGCCTCTTGCGAGGATTTGGGCCTAGTCAACCTCGAAAATATGGTCGTGTCCCGTCGAGTGAACTGCATCCTGGGAGGTAGCGTTTTTCTTCCTCACTGCCGCTGTCTGCTTGGTCACTCGCATCCGGAGTAATCTCCCGGTTTCTCCGACGTAATTGCTAAGTCCACAACTGCACCAAATCCAGTAAACGACCCCAGCCGTCTCCTGCTGTAGCAGTGGGTCTTTCGGCCTCATGACCCGGTGCCTGGTGGTCGCCTTTTGCTTGCACGAAATCCACTGGACGGACTGGAGTCGGCATGCATAAGCGGCCGTGTTAGCCGCCATGAGAAGGGACTACCACAGTACCCCTCCTCTCCCCACTCAGCTAGATTACAGGGGACACGAAACGACGCCGTATAACCTCACGTCTGTTTTGTAAAATACAGACCGCAGGGATAGGACAGGTGGTTCGAATGCGTGCTGCTGTAGTATAATTAGCAAAAAAAGCCATTGAAAATGGCTTGTTGAAAAGTTTAAAACGCTTTGGAGCTGTTTGTACCCCCTAGAAGCTTGAAGGATACATTTGACTTCATCGAAGCTCTCAAGAATACTAACGTTGGTGACATGAAAATGTTGTTGTTAGATGCGTCTTCGCTGTTTATCAACATACCCATAGTAGGAACTATAAAGTACCTATGTGACCAGAAAAGGATGACAGTGGAGACGCTATAGGAACAGCTGACGTGTCGAACACATGACGTGCAGTTTCTCTGCAATGGTTATTTATACCGGTAAATAGATGGAGTGGCGATGGGCTCACTACTTGAATTATTCCTTGCAAACGTCTTAATAGGCAAGGTCCAGGAAACAAATCTCAAAGAGACTATCAATGACTTTGGGTTCTATGGTCGATACGTGGGTAATATCTTTTGCCTGACAAATAAGACCACCGATATCGATGGCCTAGTTCAAAAGTTTAACACGAACCACACAGCACTAAAGTTTGCTGCGGAAACGGGGACGAACAACGAAATCACCTTCCTAGATTTCCTTTTACACAGGCAAGAGCATGATTCAATACAACACAGGATATTCGGAAAGAAAACCTGGGTGGGGCAGTACATTTTCACAGTATCGTTCCTCCTAATCTCAAACTAACTTAATCCAGGGATTGGCAGCCAGAGTACGACGCATCTGGCTGCAGCAACTACAGAACAAACTCCGCGAAAATTTTTATCCACAAAGGTGCAGCTTCTTGTACCTCGAGGGTTGTGTCACAAACCTTGCCGTTGCAACTGCATAAGAGAAAGGCCTGTTCATGAGCCTGCCTTTTACATGAGACGTAGCAAACTTACTAGTAAGACAACGTCTAAGGATATCCGTCACGTGTGCTTTTTCCGGCGGTGAACTTACCCGTATTCTTCGCACACTGTCTGTTACATGCCAGTCCCATGTGTATTTATTCCTTTGCCTGCTCCTGTGGAGCGAGATACATTGGCCGAATAACGGGACGTCTGGAGAAGGGGGTACGCGAATACATTTCAGCCTGGCTAGACAAAGGGGAGCATCAATCGATTATAGGTTCGGTCCTCGCAGATATAATCAGGTCGGTGCGAGAGGCCTTTCGGGTTGTATATCAGGACCAGGCTCCAGTCTTACGCTAACGGGTGCTAGCCACAGCCGAGGCAGTGGAAATCCGCTTAGAAAAACCCGCTCTCTTTTGCAAAAGGTGCTGTTCAGGCAGTTTGCCGCCCTGCGCCAAATACAGGCGGGATTCGCACGCTGCTCGAAGCCAGGCGAAAGTCAGACGCAAGCCGCGCATCTGGGATACATACCCCAAACCGCCGACAGTGAAAACTCCCCCCCCCTTCCCCGCGTGCCGCAACTCAACGTCCTCAACACGCTGACTCAGACATGCACGAGACGAGGAACGACCCTCTCCCCCCCCCCTCCCCACCATGACAACCATATAAACTTTGTACCTAACTGTTTGTTTCATTCCCCATGTCAATGTACTGGTCTGACGATGAGGGACCGGAAACAGTTGTTTGCCAAAAGATATTTTCAGTAAAAGCCGGATCGCTGTTTGGGTGGCAGAAACCGGGAGCGAACTTTAAATCTAATATATCAATTTCCTACTCCTACGTGAAAATGATTCAGTTACTGGAATCAGGAAAGCCTGGGTCGTAGATACAACCAAACGTTTATAATAGGTAGCCTGCATTAATATTCCGGCGAGAGGGTAGCTAGCGTCAAATCCAACATATCGTGAAAAGGCGCTGACATCTCTACATTCTCTACACCAATACGTACAATACTGTCGCTAGATACTACAGGGCTTTTCCTGTTTTCGATTGCCAAATCCCCAGATTATAATCCTGCGTCACCGCCCTCATGTACAACTTTGTCCACATCGTCTGAGGCTGACTCAAAAGGAGAAATACACCAGCAAAAAAGGAACTTTGGACTCCATTTTGATGTTGATGCTTTCCCTTCAAAATGTATCGTCCGGCTCAGCTGGCACATTAAGGCTTCATTTGCCTATTCTTCATGGCTGGTCTTCCTAAACTTTTCATTTTGTTTAACAACGCTTTCCTACGCACAGTTGTAGCGATTTTTTACTTTCCAGACGGCTTCGCGTAAAATATATCGCCTGGCAGATAACTGGTTCAATAAGCGTTTCCTAACAGGGGAGGATTAATTCATCCTGACCACCTGACGTGTGAATTCAGACAATTTTTGTCATAGTCTCCCTGATGATTTTAAGTATCTTGCAACATTCTTAGCTTCCAATGTCATTTAACTACCAGGCCTATAAAGAGATGTATTACAAAGCTTTTACGGGAGCCCCTCTTGAAGCATCCTGAAAACCTTCTAGGGGAATTCGCATTCACCACTTGAAACCGGTTCCTCATTCGGATCCCCTTTTAAAAAGCACAACCGATGCAGCAAAGCCCTTGTCAGGCAGAATCTCCGAAGTCGAAGAAAAAAGCAGCGTTTACTCCTTCTCCGGAACGCAGCTATGCGGCCACACCGTGCTTTGCATCCCATAATGGACACCATTGAGGAGCTCGATGAGGAGGACCTGGGGTCACCACGTTCAATAAAGGTTACACTGGAGACTACTTCAGCAGACAAAGAGGAAAGCCCAAAACTCAGTGATGACTCTCTGGAATTGACTGAAATGTGTGAGAAGATTGGTGTTACTGGTGGGGCCACAAATAGTAATTTGGGCCTTGCAATAAATAACTTGAGCTTGTGCTCTATAGAAAAGCCTCAGAAGACTAATTCCGAACAGCCGGAATCAGGCGCGGTTCAAAATAACTATACAGTTATTGTGAGTTTGGGTTCCTGTCGTTTGCTCGTTCAACAGTTTTTTTTGTCGTTGTTACCAAACACTTCATCTTACTTGCCACAAAAATTACTAGTAGGATGCAAGACAATACATAGGCAAGGTTATTTATTTAGGCATTAGGCAAATTGCCGGAGTAATTTGGTTCAGTAAGAAGATAAATAATTTTGCATTCAAGCCAAATTAATCCAAGGTGACCATTGAATAGAAAAGCAACCCATTGGCTATGTAGTTAAACAGTTATAGAAGTCCCACTTAACCGTTCTTTGTTACTTTATTGCCCAAAGCAAACTAGTGATCTATGTATTTACCACATATTTTGAAAGTCTTTTTTATAAAACTGTGCTTGCTTATTTTATAAACTGTTTCTTCATGAGTATTGTTCAAATATGGCTAACTGAAATCTCAAAGCTATATATGCATATGTAACCTTCTAATATCCGACAAGAAAAAAAAACATTTTATTTACAACAAAAATTATTAACAGGAAAGACGTTCGTACTGATTTGGTGTAGAAGGGCGTCCTTGGGATCTCAAGTGTGTACTTTGGCCAGGAGCCAGTGGACTTTAAAATTATGAAGTTAATATTTGAGTTTTTCTGTTTCTGTCGGATTATTCTCAATTCAGTTCAGTAAAGTTTTATCAGGGAAATATGGGTAAATATCTTTGAACTCCCTCATTGTACATAGCTTTCACGCAGAACATGTGGCGTTGCCAGTAATGGAACTGCGGTAGGGGGGCAGACAGTAAAAAAACTCACTATGCATCATTCATAAGTTTAGTTTTGAATGCCATTTGTGGGACTTTAAGGAGAAAAACTGTCGCCTGTGGGGAGGGGGGGCGAAGGGAACGTGTAAATCGGATGTCCTGCTGCTAAAAGTGTTTGGATCATGTCAGGAGGCCATCGCGGTTGTTCAATATCCTAATGGTCACACGGGGAGATGACTGCAGTGGTCACGGTGTCGGAGATACGCCCATCGTATACCCATGCGAACCAGAGGACGAAACTTACAATATTTTTTCTAAACAAACATATTACTGAAAATTAGCGAGCAGTATGTTTTTTTTTAAAGAAAAAGCTGGAATATAATTAGCTCACTTCATTACAGATAATGTCTTTTTCTATGCTGATCCAACTGCATCTTAAACGTGTCCACAGATGAGGACATGACAATGTATGCGGGTAGAGCATTCCCGACCTGGATTACTTTCTTAGAGAAGAAGAATTTTCGTGTGTTCAATCTTGCCCCAGTCACACGTAGCTTGAGAGGGTGTCCGCGCAATCTAGTAGTAGTGGCCAGCTCAAAGAAGTCGTTGGATGCTAGGCAACAATTTTGATTCCGCAGCATTATGAGCTGAATGATTATGCAGTGCTTACGAACGTTTACCCAAGTGCCCTTTGTCTTCATGTATGTCCACTTGAATGAACGGAAACAAAAACGATAAAGGCGAGTCAGATGGGAGGCCGAAAACATGCAGAAGTCCATCCAACTCCTTCGCATGCAGTCAAACTAAAAAGACGATCTTCCATCAGTTCTCCCAGCAGAAGAACCTCCCCACCTTTTCGTCCTATGTGGCCGAGTCCCGAGTCAGAGCAGGAAGTGAAAATGTCGCATGAAATATTTACAAACATAGAACCGTCCTCTCAAGCAGGGAGCAAAGGGGATAACTCGACAGCCAAGATTCTGGACACGCTAGGAAAGACCCCAGAGGATCGAATGCAGATACTGGATGTTGATGAAGATTTCGACGTCTGCAGTGAACGTAATCAGGCTCCAGTCCTAACCAACGCAAAGCAGACAGTCAGGGGCGCACGTGGTCTTATCAGGCCGAGGAGCGGCAAAAGCAAATCATCGCCAAGTTCACCAGAAGCTCTTGGAAAGGTAAATTGTTCAATTGTTCATGTTAAGCTAAGTGTTGGCATAATAAGTCCCTGACTCAACTTGCGTAGAGTTCACCTCAATCAGGAGGCAGCAGTCAAGAATAAGAATGGTTTTTATAAAGTACCGACGCCTCTGACTCGAATAAAATACGTTCAGTGGTTAGCATCGTCAGTTTTCGCTGATAGAATCCTGATTATGGGTTATTCTACTCTGATTTGTTTCAGGATGTACCCATCCTGCTTCATTGTCATGTTTGCGAGCTAATTGGAACCCCAATTGTATAGATTACTCGCTTACTATTAGTAATTATGGTATTACCAGGGGAGGCCCCTTGCTAGTCTGAACTTCCTACTGAGGCGTCCGTTGTATCTCACATGCATTAGGCGGTTGCTCAGCCAGCTCTCGATCCAAATCTGTAGGCAATTTGGGACCTTCATTTTTGCCATTTTCAGAGCTAAACCGGTTCTCCACACCGTGTCGTAGGCTTTTTCGAAATCGATGAGAGCCAAAGCTGTCTTTCTGCATGGCTTACTATGGAAACCATCTGATACCGACTGAGATAGTCGGATCAGCTGGTCCTTCGTGCTCCTCATCTTCCGGAAACCGGCTTGGTAGTCTACCAGCTTCTGGTTCCCTTTAACCCAGTGTCGGAGTCTGCGTTCGATCATCAGTTCACAGACCTTTCCCACCACAGAGGTCAGACTGATGGGTCTGTACAATTCCAGTTTCTTCGCGTCTTTGCCGGCCTTCAACATTGGTACTATAATGGCTGTTTTCCAGCTCTGGGGCATTGCGTTATCCCACCAGCTCTGGTTTATAATGTTAAGTAGCGTCAATTTGTTATTTGTAGAGAGCTTTTTACTGCCTCGGGGGGGATTTCATCCGCTTCACCTGCCTTTTTGTCCTTAAGTTGTTGTAAGGATTCAGTCGGTTTTTTGATGGTTAAGTCCCGTCCGTAGGAGTTATCATTGGTGGTGGTGGTGATGCCAGGCTACCTTACAACAAAAAAGTATCGATTTCAACGTAAAATATATAGTTTGCTTTAGGTTCTCGGTCTATTTCCTATCGGCTTTCTTGCATCGTATTACATTGTGTGCAACGTTGGCGCAGCACTACTGCCTCAAATCGTATTTTTACCGATTGTACATATTTTCAGAAGGTCACCCCGGCTGGAGTTCAAAAGAGTGTGAGGAGCGCGTCCAGTTTTGCTCAGGCAGTTGATGTCAAACGCGAGCAGCCTACAAGTCCTCTTGTTGACATACTACCACGAAAGCAACGAGTTAAAAGGTCACCACTTGCTGGTGATGAGAACAGAATTCAACCGCTGGAACTTACTGCTAATCTGGAGTCTTCTATGCGAGGTGATGATCAAGTGGAGTCAGGTCGTAGCACGGAAACATTGGTCTCAATGAGGTCGCAGTCAGGAAGCCGTGAAGACGTCAGTAAGAACAATGAAGGGCGAATTGAAGTACAGGAAGTTGACGACGAAAATGAATCGCATTTCCAGGGTAAAAGTACTGCAGTTATGCGGTCGCCCAAGAAGATGGGAAATAGTAAACCCCAAGATGGCAGCATTTTGACCAGGGAACATTCTAGTGCTGTCAAGCATTTAACAAACGTCGCGGAGGGGAAGAAGAAGGTGACTGCCGATTTTTCTTTCGCCTTCAATACTTGTTAATTAGTAGACGAAATTCATGCCAAATATCACCGTTTCTGATATATAACGTTTAGGTCGAAGGAGGAGTCCTCCTTGCTCTTTCCTCGCCTGGTTTTAGTTTACCTGTTAACGGCGCAGTAAGTTATTGACATCAACTAAAATTAGACCCAAAGCAAAGTGGAAAAAGTGAGTGTATAAATCTGACTACTTATTTTGTGGAGATAGGCGAGGTTTATTATGAATGTGTTGGTGAAACACAGAGCGGAGTCAAATGCGTTAAATGTTGTCGAATCCAGATTAAACAAACATTACCGTTAGGTTGCGGCCAAGGGTAGGGTCACGCAACCCTAACACCAATCCTACGTCGAACCCATTGGATGGCGAGTGTGATATCTCCGTCGACTTTCTGATAAGTCTTAATTCAAAATCATCTCTGTGAGTTAAATAGCAATGCCAACACCTTATACGGTCTTTTCTCTAACTCATCAAACTTCAACCGAAATTCGGAAATTGTTGTTCAATCTGAAAAAATTCCTCAAGTACAGCTATAATATTTATTTTCATGTATTCTTATCCCGTGGTACTGCAATCACGTCTGACCAGCTGCAAAACGCATTTTCTCTTAAAATGTCAATTTATGTAGTATGCGCTTATAAACGAACACCGAGACACAACGGGACGAGTGAGTTCCGTAACTGATCGGTGAGCGATGGTCTACCCCTAAAATATATTTAAAAAAGACCATGCATAAAAATATTTCCTCTTGTAGTCATTTGGCAACAATTTGTGTTTTCTTTAAACTTTTTACTTGAAGCAAGGGCATCTTTCGGTTTCAAAAATTTTGTAATTATGAGAGGGTCAACACCTTGCGCTTTTTCATTCATAATTCATCGTATCCGCCAATTTATTAACGTTGCCCATAAAGTATACAACAGGATCCACATAAATTGCGAGCTTTTATAGGAATTTACTGACCTCTTCCTCATTGCGCAAGGACTTGTGTGATTTCCATTAAACGGAATGTACACAGCCTGCAGTTTAAAACTCTTGAATTCAAGTGTAATGACCAGAAGGATTCAGAAGTATCTGACAATTTCGAAAGTTTTTAAAACCTAAAGATACCCTTTCTTCACGTTTTAAATTCGCAGAGGGCGTCTGCTGCTATAGAAGAGTACAAACATGAGTAGTTTGTGTACGTTTTCTATACAATATATCTTAATATGCAAGAACATAGAACGTAAGAGCTGAGAAGATGCATCCTCTTTAAGTAGACTTTTTTTAGAGAGTATACTTTTCCAGGCAGTCAGAAACAAGCTCACTCAAAAGACAACAGTACTTTAAGTAGTGCATCTCATTTACCCCTAGCCTCAGCATTTTGTCCTATGAAAACAATGGTTGTGGGGGTTTTGTGGGGGAAGAATTAAGATAGGTGGTGGAATATACTTTAATAACTGCTATATGCATTTTTATTTTATTGTATTCAGATATTTTGTTGAGTTATATCTGTAGATTTTGCTAATCTGTAATATCGTTTAACGTATTGCGGAAAAACCCGATTATCAAACTGCAGGTTTCTTGAGGTTCCTGAAAAAATATAAATGGTGGTTAGGTGGTCGTCTACTTCAACTTATCTGAGATCCAGCTTAGATTAATATAGTCCACGGCGCGAAGCGCCCCGCACACCTTCAATTTACACGCGGAACAACTTACGCCCAGTGGCTGCGCGAAACAAATTCAACAACCTTTTTCCACTTTACACTTACTTCTACCAATTTCCTTCGCTGCTGATCTTATTTCTCCACCCCCGAACCCCTTTTACTAACATTTCCGTAGGAAAAAATGCCGGGACAAGGGGTATATGAGGTGCACTACTTAAACCACCTTTGTAATTCAAAGTAGGCATTCTGAGTTGGCTGCAATATATTAGAACCAGACTGCACGATAAGCAATATAAAAAACTTTCATAAGCAATTCGTTTGAATCGGAAATACTCTTCAGAATTTCGATTGATATTTCATGTGATAGGGGATCTAGTATAGTTTTCGGGTGTAATGACAAGGGCTGCTTACCAAAATTAGTCTTGTGGGCCTCTAAATGACTACTCAGAGTTCTGTATGCTAGAAGAATATCAATTAACGACTTGACTGAGTTCTTACACGAAAATTCGGCTTCAATCGCATATGTATATCGTACCCCCAGCCCATACAAATATATCCATGATGACAAACACTAAGGTTTATGTTAGATAATTTCGAATAAATGACAGCACAGAATAACTAGTCTGAGTTTACAGACGATACTGCCACGATCTATCTGTTCTGTCCGAAATCCTTTAGACTCCTCCATCGACTGGATTGAAAACGGAGTCGGGACGGCCAAGCACACGCAAGAAATCGCGCATTTTCATTCCAAAGCTTAACAAACTTCATCCGGCTAGCGAGGATTTTATCAATTCCTCTGCCCAAGGCCATTCCGATCTCTAACGCAAAATTCGAATCGACTAGGAGACGCATGATTGCCTGGCTATAGGATCCGTCTTCATCAGGCTGCTCTTCTCCAAATGACCTGCCCGATTTCCTATCTATTTTTAATCTACACGCAATCAGTTTCTATTCCTTTTGTATGATTATTCTCTCGGTGTTGAAACCGTTACGTTAACTCTGAGAACTAAAATTATCTCGTATTTGTCATTGATTTTTATTTTATTTGGGATTACATATAGGGGATATTGTAACAGTGACAACCTGTGGTATCACTGTCTGAGTATGCCCTGTTTGAATCGCCAAAGAAGAACACCAAAGCAAGGTCGTAAAAGTGAAAGCCACCCGAATGAGGGATTTTTTATTGTGTACAAAACCGGAGTTGCTGTCTCGAGTGACAGTGGCAGCGAGCAAAGCCCGGGCTGATGTGGACTGTGTTCATTCACGCCTAAGGGTGCCTGCAAGTCTCTGCAAGTCCGATGTGATGGTTGCCTATAATTAATTGTAAAACTAGCTAAGTGTTGCATGATTGGTGCGTGGATTACTCGAGGGGTATCGAGAATCGAGGTTACCTAAGTGGCTGTGGTATCACTATCTGAGTACGCTCTGTTTGAATCTCCAAAGAAGAACACAACAACAAGGGCGTAAAAGTGGAAGCCTCCCGAATGAGGGTTTTTTTGTGTACACAACCTGGAGTTGCTGTCTCGGATGGCAGTAGCCGCGGACGAAGCCCGAGCTGATATGGACTGCGTCCAGCCACGCCTGAAGGTGTCCGTAAAACTCAGCAAGTCCCTGTGTGAGATGTGACGGTTGCTTTTGAGTGATTGTGTACGTAGCTCAAGTATTGCATGATTGGTGTGTTCGATTTGTAGGGGTCTGAGTAGTGTTTGTGCTTAGAGTACTACAATCATCAGGTCAAGTCTCCAGGTAGAAGGTAAAAAGGCAGAATGCACCTGTTAGAGAGGTTTATTTTATACAGAACTCTCAGTTGCAGTCTCAGGTGGCAGTGGCCACTGGCGATGTTGACTGCGTCCAGCCAGACCTGAGTCGACTGTGTGTTGTTTGGGGGTGATGACAGTTGCTTTTACATGACTGTAAAGCGAGTTCAAGTGGTTTGTTATTGGTGCGTTGCAATTGCCCGATGGGGTGTTTCCTGCAAAGGCCTTTGCTGCATCGGCCGAGGGGTGGCTTACTCAAGTGGCCCTTAGGCTAGCACGCTTATTTGGATGCACGTGTATACGCGGGTGTGTGCGCACGTGTGTGTGTGTGTGTAACTTAATAAGTTGAGGTCAGCTGTGGGGGGCGCAGGAACGCCGAAGGACGGGAGACGCTGATGCAGCTATTATCGATTAGCCAGAAGCAACTGCAAGGTCAAGCCTTGGGGAGCGGGGGTATCAGTGGAAGAAAGCATTAGAACAGTTGTTTGTGACGACACGACTTTAGGGCAGCGAGCCTTGGAGAACGAAGGGGAGGACAGGCAATGTGGCCGTCCGCCACAGATTAATCGAGGGGTGTCGAGTAATGAGTTAACCTCCTGCGTGGTCGTCGGGTGGCGCGCTCACGTGCGTGGTTTTAGGTCATCGAAGGGGAACAGTCGCCAGCGCAGACAGGACCTTGAGGACACTCAAATTGGACAAGGAATCGTTGTTGGCTGTCGACCAAAAGAGCGATTCGTCAGGGCAACTTGCATGGTTATGCTGGCAGTCAGTTAGGCTGCCTCCTACCATGGGACACCCACATATGTAAAGTATTTGCATTGTTCGGTTAAGAAGCATTGTCGAGCACCGGAACAGTTTTTTTTATTGCGAATGCCTGGAACGCGAACGTTTTCATTCATTTGTGTTTTTGTCATCTAAACATTTTAAGGAGTCAATCGAAGAAGAGGTATCCGCCGTTGTGGGCGTCATGTTCCTGCGTGGACATATCCACAGCAAAGGTCTATATGTGGTATTAAGTCTTGTACCTATAAAAAAGCAGAAAAAATTGGTTAACTGACTGTTTAAGGATAAGATCTTCGACCCTGCTATCAGATAACGATGAGTCGGCAGGCCCAGTCACATGTACAATGAATAAGTTGTCAGGCCGACGGCCTGGGATATATTTCCAAAGCAATGATGCCTCAATCAACCAAATTTTATGCAAATGCATTCGAGCTGCATGTTATTAAATCCATTTTTAAAAGATGGCAAGCAGGACGAAAAAAATTTTCAAACACGAAGTATACCTTAAGCTATCATCCTTCAACACTGATAATAATCTTACAATAGTACTCTTAAAAATGCATTTCTTACAGGTATGCTTTAACACACGTAAAATGTTTATTTGAATCCAGGCAAAAACTAGTCAAGTTCTCTCTATAATTAGGCATACATGTTTTCTTTAATGTAGTATTCAAACCTTACCGTTTTTTATAACGGATACACTAGAAAGGATTAACATTGATCTATTCATGAGTACAGGGAAACGTTAAGTGGTTTACCTTAATAGTTAAATAGAAATTTGAAGAGGTTGAAACCTACGTAAATTGTACGGGTACTCGCTGGTGATGAAGGTTGAGTGTGTTTACATCTATAATTGATACACAGGTCAGTTGCGTTCTTGTTCAAGGCCCTCTGCCCCAAGGTAATGCAAATTCATAGTGACTCGCAGAGCTGCAGCTACTTGGCCGACTTCGACTCGCATGCACGCGTGCGTGCGGGCGCACAGTGGTAATGCAGAACACACCGATTGGATAACACTTGAATTTGCTCCATAAACACGTAAAACCGGTTGTTATCACTATCTCATTCTTAGGCGAGACTGGACGCAGTCAACGCCAGTGGCCACTGCTGCCTGAGAGAGCAATGCAGGCTGCTGTGCGCAATAAATCCCTCCTATTGGTACCTTCTGAATTTCTCCTACAACCTGGGATTCGGCCTGATAATTGCATTGCTCTAAGCACAAAAACGACTTGAGCACTACACCTGTTAGATTCTCGCTCGAAGTAATCACCAGAGGCAATCGCAGGTGAGGGCGATGGAGGCACAATGTACGCAGTATTTATAGTCCATAGTGGCCACGCGACCATATACGCACTACAATTAGCAACTCTCGCGATCACTGCTGGGGTCGGAGGGGAGCAGGTACAGTTGCATGCAAAGCAACTTCGTCGAAACAAAAATAGGGAAGCCATTTGAAGTTGCCTCACAATCGTATGAAAGCAGCTGCCATAGCTGTCTCTCACACAATTTCGTGCACTACTGGACGCACTAGTGGCCACTGCTGCCTGAGATGGCAACTTCAGGTTCTGTGAGCAATAAATCCCTCCCACAGGAGCCTTCTGCCTTTTCCTACAAATGGGGCTTTGGCCTGATGATTGTAGTAATCTGAGCACAAACGCCGTCTAGACACCACAGAGTTTAGAATTTAGAAGGAAGACTCCAAGGCTTTCACAAGATCACTACGTACACTGTTTCGTTGAGCATTTAAGTAATATATGTTTTCAGTAATTAATCATCCGGCCAGTAACCGTACAGGGATAGTGAAAATCGTGCAGTTGGGCAGGATTAAAAAGTGTCCCTTGATTACAACTCACAGTTTTTTATGCCGCCCGCATGTACAGATCGGCGTATAGAGGTCCTCGCACCGGGGGGTGGCCGGAGGGGAGGAGATTAGGATAGGTTGCGAGCATTGGTCATAGGTCAGGTACGTGGAGTAATAATAACTGTCATTGACATGGAGTGAACGGCTGCCAGTACGAGGTGAGGGCAGTATGCGATCGTCACTTGACGTTGGCCACGGAAGTGAAAGTGCTTGTGTTAGCGTCTTCTGACAACACAGCACTGGATTCGCTAGCCGTATAGCCCCTGCCTCTGCTGCTAGCGCCCGTTGCCGTAGGCTCTTAGAGAAGTTGGCTGGTGTCCCGTAGACAAGCTGAAAGGCTTCATTAGGATCGACTCTGTGATTCGTATCAACAAGGTATGTGAGGATAGAACCTGAGATCGACTTATTTCCACTTATACTTAGCCAGGCTGGCCAATGTATCCTGCTCCACGGGAACAAATGGATGGACATGGATGTGGGCTTCAACGGGAGTCGGTATTTACGCCCCAATCGAAATTGGGAGAGTTCGTGAAGAACACGCGTAAGTTCGCCGTGGGAAAGCGCTAGTGATGGCAGTCTTCAGACGTCGTCTTATCAGCTCGTTTTTCACATCGCCTTAGAAAGGCCGTTGCAAGGCGTTGGTCGCATATAGCCCCAACCCCCTAGTGACAGTCATTTAATCCATGCAAATGACAGTAATGATCACTCCACCAACTTGACCCATGACCAATGCTCACAGCCTAACCTACTTCCCTCCTCTTTCCACATCCCCCAGCGCAGGGACCTCTACACACCGATTTCGCCATGTGGGTGGCATAAAAATGATTAATTTTCATCAAAACTATGCTGTTGGTTTTGAGTTCAGAAGAAGAGAAAGGTCTCCTCGAGGCGGCTCCTGCCAAGGTTTTTCCTCCTTAACTTGGTAACACAGGCTGCAATCCAAAGCACAATTTTTACCACCTGACGTTCAGTCGAGGCTGGGAACCATCGCACTTAATAACAGTATCGTGTATAGTGGATGCGCATGGGTCAACAATCTTAATCTATGGCAAGAATTACATATATGGCCCTCTAAACCAAACACGGTAATAAGAACGCCCTGCCCAAGTAATATTTCCATGTCTCCGTTCTAACACAAGCCCTAAATCTAACTCTAATCCTAACCTAAAGCCTGGCTTTCAGCCTCATCATAATATCTCTGGATTTAGGCGCAAATCCACCTGTATTGTGGACCGTTCCTGCTGTGACGTCCTTCGCCACCTCGTGGCCATACGCGTCATCTCGACGCCGACAATCCGCGAGGAATCTACCCACGTTAGTCCTCAGAAGACAATTAATTGGAACGCCCCAGCTACACAATGCCGAAGCTCTTAAAAACGATGCCTTGGGGAGGTGATGTTAAAGGCTGATGTTCGTGCATACAGTGATTGTTTCACTAAAGCTGTTCTCTCCCTCTGCCATTTCTATCTTTTTGCTGTCTTGTGTAACAATTTTCAGCACACTACAACGAGTCCAGGACTGCCCACAGGGGCTGCAGCCACCTGAGGACGGCTTAAATAAAAGGTGAAGAATGAACTAGAATTTACCTGTGGAATCAACGTTGGGGACTCGCCTTCAGCCTAAAAAGAGGCCCTTCACTTGGAGCATTTTTCGAGCGTTCGGTCCTCGGATTTATGTGCATAATCAAAGTTTCAGCAACACCGTTTTTCAATCCTAAACAGTTCTCATTTGAGGATGTCCAATTTTCCTGACGTCTCAGCAAAGTAACATTATTTTCTGACTTCTCGATGAAATCGATTGGCTGACATATCGAGTGACCTTTCCGTATACAGTAGTCTGCTAAGCTTGTGTTGGATTTTAAAGCAGTCGGGTCCTCAGAAGTAGAAATTGTACACTGTCAAAATAAGAAGGACGCGTTTGCCGAGCCGGGTTTTCTGACATCTTGAGTAAGAATTGCGTTTATCTGTCCTCATAGATTAGAGAGTACTGTACACAGCTTTCAATTTGTGGCGGATTTCGTCTGGTACGTAGATCATCAATGCCCATTGTTGAGTTGAACCGGATGCCTGTCTTACTGTGACCTGTGTTGCCCCCATCCTTGTTGACAATGGTGGTAATTGGCGGCCCCGACTGTTCCACGCCCAAACTGGGGTTAAAATCAGACCCCACCTTGTTATGAGGGTTTATAAAACAAGATAGGGGGAAATTAGGATTTTTTGGCAGTCAATTGAGCAGTCGGTGGACACTCAGATATCTGAACCTGCTTTTATGTGTGAATATCGCCCTGGTCTGCGACCTCGACACCATCAAAGTTTAAAATGTTTCCCACGTACATGGCATGTTTTGTTATTTAATAATGTTGGTCTAATTTTAAGCCTGAAAACTTACGTTCATACATTCGTTCATACATGGGTACTTTATCCGCAGCACTTTCAGACGGATCGTTGAGTAAGGCCTTGCAAAATTCGTAGCCCAACTTGAGCGAGGAATCTAACCACGACCCTTGATAGGCCTTAATAACTGGAATGCTCTGGTATGACTTCAGTTAACTGCTTTCTGCACTTCGCTTCTTTCTTTCGTGGATGATCTTTGGCTCTGAAGACGCTCAAAAATGTTTCACCTTGTCGAGAAGAAGTCGCTACGTCCACCGGAATCGTAATTTTGGTCATCTGAGCTTTCGGGCTCTTGCAGGAGTCCATATTCAGAGATAAACCGTCAACGAAAAGCGAGCAAAGTTATAGGGGGCAGGAACCAATCAACTATTACAGGGGGAGGGAGGGCGAAGAGAAGGGTGGGTGAGGGAGGGAGGGAGGGGAGGAGGAGGAGTGGGCGAGGAGTAGAGTAGAAGGAGTGGGAGGGGGGAGACTCATTAATCACCAGTTTCGGTCGTGCGTAGATGCCTGCGGAGAGCGATGTAGGCTGGCGCCGACTCAGTGCACCGGTTGACTGAGTTGTCATCTGAGACCCAGGCTTCAATTAACTCTCGTAAATGTTGGTTCTGGTCTGGTCCTCGGAGGGCGGGCACGCCGGCAACGGTTAATGAAGGCCTTCGGATAGCCATTCCGCATAAATTGGTTTTGGAGATATCGGACCTCCCATGCTTTGACCTCCGGGTTACTGCTGTGAGTTTGAATTCTTTTGAACAACGTTCTCACAGCAGAGAACTCCCAGAATACTTAAAAATTCACCCCGCTCCTATTCAAGGGAATGTGCTTGATATGGGAAGCGACTTTCATCTCGAGCCCGCAGGAGTGCAACTCAAAGAAAGCTCATTCCACATACTTATTTGAAGTATTTTTGTTCATAACTTCGGCAGGGTTTTTTATGGGTTCTCTACCGTTTTATCCTGCATATTTTTACGCAAGTTCAAAAAATGAATAAGCTTCAGATAATTGGCCTTCCCTTAGGGACCATGGAAATTAAATTAAGAAGGCGTATAAAATAGTTCCTGGGGTCTAGGTCAAACGTAGTACTTCGAGCGGCGAGTTGCAAAACTTATGACACAAAATCTGCATTAAATAGTATTTTAACCCTGAGCCAGTTAGATTATTAGCACAAAAATACTAATTGTATCATTTTCTTCACAGTAAATTTTCACGCGGTTTTTAAGTTCTCTTTGTCGGTAAATAAACGAAAATGCAAGTTCTCTGAATTGCTTGATGAGATTCGAGCCCTAAACTCCACGAAGTCTGGGTACATAGGGGATAAATACATACCTTTATAACAAAACAATTGTATTTAATTATAATGTTAAGAAATTATATTTTCAATATGATTTTCATTATTTGCAATACATAATTCAATGCGCCTTGCTAAATTCTGGTGAACACGATTGAATAGGTGTACATTGCCATTGATTTCAGCACACTGACTGATAATGCGTTCTCTCAAGTGGTTTTTGATTTGCAGTCTTCGTTGAGTAAACTTTCTCTTTTAACATATCTTTAGAAAAAGAAATCAAGGGGAGAAAGGTCTGGTGAATGAGGGGACCACTCCACATGACCTCTTCCGATCCAGTGAGGAAAAGTGCCATTCAGCTAATCTCTAACATTTTTAGCAAAATGGGCAGGGGCTCCATCCTGCTGAAACCAGTCCGGAAGTCCCTCGCCTAGGCGCTCAATTTGAGGCATTAATTTGTCTCTCAAAATGCTCAGATAAGTCTCACCGGTTACATTTTCATCAAAGAAGAAGGGTCCTAGCACATGAGCTTTCCACAAACTACAACACACCATCACCTTTTGGCAGCCTTGCTGTTTTGATGGATCCATCCAATGTTGATTGTCTGGAGACCAGTATCGAAGATTCTGTCTGTTGACTTCACCACTAACATAAAACAAAGCTTCATCACTGAACAGCATAAGGTATTTAGTAAAATTGATATTTTCATCCAACTTAGCTTTAAACCATTCGCACATCTGCATTCGTCTATCGAAGTTGTCTTCATTTAAGTGATGCAATATCTGTAATTTGTACGGATGGAACTTCTGCTCTACCAGGATTTTGTGTATAGTTGACCTTGGAACACCCAACTCCATGGATGTCGAACGAAGTGATTTCTTTGGGCTAGCAGCAATCTTGGCCATGACAACCTCTTTCGTTTTGTCTGATGTCTTTGGTCGCCCGGAACGGGGTTTGTCTGAGACACTGCCTGTTTCTTTAAACTTCGTGCCCAATTTCCCGACAGCAGTAAAATAAATAGGTTGCCGATCAGGGTGTCGAAGCTTAAATTAATTGGCGATTTTGCGATAACACCATCCTTCTCGTCCACTTGAGAGTACAAACTCGATTCTTTCTTCTTTACACAGAGCCATCATTCGATCTGGGGAGGAAAAATTGTTATGATCTGCACTGGTACTAGACGAACGCCGAACTACCCGCTTAGTACCGACGCCCACGGAGAGAGCACAACAGAAGTCCGGTCACTCAAACAGCGTGTATTGAGACACAGAGCAGGTGAGAGCAAGCAGATCGAGTCAGCAAGTCAGAATGCAAGAGTGCAAGTAAGTCACAGAAAAGGGCTCCAGGTTATTTATTCAGTGCCCATAGCGAGGAGGCGTCAGTATTCACGGTCCAGTCAGATAGGACGGAAAATCAATAATTATTGACGTGTTGTCGAACAACGGCGTGGGACTGCGCTGCAGCTGCGCATTGTTGACTAATCATGGAACTCTGCCGTCCCAACAAAAATAACATAAATAAATAAAATATTAAAATTCCTATGACCCAGACTTTATGGACACCCTGTAAATAGGCCTGAATGCATTTATATTTTTCGCGTTTTTGGTCCTATTTCATGTTACTGCCCACTCATTCACACTAGGAAAATGACAGGCCGGATTACGCAGTAGAGCGCCCTAATTATGGCGAGGATTATGCAGTGGCCAGTGGTGAAAAGTGCAGTCGGGTATTAGGGGATTACGGCCGCATAATTAGAAATCTCGCCAATAAATGTGTGGCCTTTGGAACACAAGTTGAGCTTTGGCTATAAAAGCCACAAGAGTCACTTTCGGCAAACACTTGCCTCATAGAACCCACCGGTAACGTTACCCATTTGTATCCTCGATTGTGTACATTGTTGATTTTATACGACCTTCCAGCCGCCTATTCCATGCGTTTCTTCCTATTCAACTTTTAAAGAAATATCAAATGAGGTTGCATGTTGGAAATAGTACTTAAGTGAGGTTGAAGCGCCGATTCTAAGACATGAAAATTCAGGAGTATTTCAAGTGAAGTTAGAGGATAAGTTTTGACTGAGTAGTTTTTCATGAATCTTCTATGACGATCACACTACCTAAGAGTCAGCTTCTGTTTTCGTTGCGTTTAATGTTTATGTGGTCAAAAATTTATTGTGCAGAAATTTTACACAAATAAATTATTTCCTATGTGTATTTTGTTGGAAATGGCATTTTCTTCTCGATTCTTACTTTGGGGAAAATTAAACTACAGCTTTTAAAGGGTCTACAAATTCCTGTGTTAGGATAAACACAAGCTGTCTGATGAACTTGCATTTACAGTCACCAAACTATACAGTTTGTGTTTTTTTTTAGATGCAGCTCAGGTTTCTTTTTCTGCCACTATAAGGACGCTTTCTAGCGATACTAAAAACTGAAAATATAAATGGATAAATTGCTAGTTTCAGAGACATTTGTATTTTATTTGAAGTCTCTACACATCTTAAGTGGTTATTTAAGCTTCCATAAATTCTTAGAATTACTACTTATTTCAACACTGAAAAATCTGTGGAGTATGCTCCATGTTAATCCGCAACACAACTTTACTTGAGTAGTATCTTTGATAAAAGTCCTGATTTTTTATTTTGGTCAGCGCTTTGTGAGTTCCGCTGACTGGCAAACTGGACCTTGGCTTTTTGTGTTACTGTGGTTATGCAACAAACTAACACGTAACTGACTTGTGCAGTGGTGGAAGAATAGTCTAGAGCTCGCTGACACGAATTCGCCACTGTGCCTGAAATTAAATATACGTATGCAATAATTTGTATTATACGCCAAGGCTGATTATTGCCCAAAATAACCAGTTCCCCAAGTGTCCGACAAATACCACAAGAAGGCAGTTTCAACAGTTTATGTCCCAATTTTTACCATTTTGGTCTAATTTAATTAGCATTTGTGAAGACCGGTCTTGAGTGTGGCGGTACACGAGGACATGGGGACAAGGTTCTGGCCTGCAAAAATATAGAAATTAATGCGTACCTTTTTTGTAGTTTGTACAAACCAACCTGGGTTTCGACTCTTTGGGATCTAGGTACATAGTTTTATATGACTGAATTTTCGCGGTCTGTTTGCGGACACACAGGTTAGTTCGAGTCTGAAAGTTTAAGCATAGAAAACCTGATTTAACTGGGGTCGTTTCAGTGTCTAAACCCAAGAATTTTATTTTAGACCAGCCAGTCGAAACTCGTGGTTTTCCAGCCAGATTTGAGGAGAGCAGTTTTGGGTGCATTGTTTCGGGTAAAAAACAGATCGCTATCTCCCGTACGCGGACAGATGCAGGTAATTTGCAAGTTCACATTCTAGGCCACGGAAACCGTTGTGAAATGAGACTTACTCACAAGCCCCACCACCAGCTACACAGTAGATAGTGATATATGCAGATAAAAATTAGCGAAATATACTGTGGAGGCTGGAATGACAATTTCTGGCTTATAAACTGTCATAAACCAGCAACATCAATTTTCAGGCGTTAACATACCTGGAGCTCGAATGCACGAGCTGTTGGCTAGAAGTCCGAGGCCCTAATTATTGGGTCATCCGTTATTTGTCCTATCAGTTCCGATCAGGACAGCTGGCCGAACTTTACTCGATCAATCTCTAAAAGTAAAAGAACTGTGATTGTAAAAATTTCACTCGAACGGAACGTGCCAGTATTTATAAAAATACAGCTCATTGTCTGACCGCCTATGAAAGGAGTGCTTCTGTTTTTTATATTTCTCTTTGAAGTTTTGTTATGTTTTAGATAGGTTCTTGCATCGTAAAAGGGTGGCAAATTTAAAAGAATGCTTGGATTCAGAAGTAACGTTAGGCACCTAAGTGCTTTCGGTTAATTTATCAGCAGGCAATACGATGACACCTAGTGGCCTCACACCTTCCAACAAAATGCGAGCCAAGGACGATGGAACGGTACGAGCTTATTGTTGGACCCATTCTCCTTCCCTCCTTCCCCACCCTTTCCCCTATTTGGTTCCAAATTCAAACTACAATTTGACCTTGTTGATCTTTTTACATTTCTCCTCCCCCTTATCCCCCTAATTACTACTGATTAGCTGCTTAAACTTTCGTTTACTCTAGTCTTCCTTATATTATTGTATTGCCTGATGATTTATTAATAGAACACGTTCGTTCGGCTAACTTGAATTCTGAATGCTTACATGGATATCACTGATGTTTAGATCCTTCAATTTTGTAAAAGGACCTAGAGAGTTCTTATGAATAAGCAAAATAGCATCGTCAACAAATTGTAAAACCTGCCTAATTTTCTGGTCAGTTTATTCGCGCAACCGGGTCAAGCAAGCGTTTTCTTATCTTTATGAACATTTCAGTTGCTTTGTTTTTGCTTAATATTATTAACCTTTTCCTGCCACATGACATTATTGAGATTTTAAATCCAAGTGATGTTGCCAACTTTGAGTTATTTCAAATGATTTTAAATCGGTACCATAAAGCGTCACGCAGTTATTTAAAATGCTCAAAACAATTCATGTTATTTTGTCGTTTTAAGATGGCGAATGCAAACGAAGACGACAAGTTGGGTGGAACAGCTCTTGTGCTTACTTTAGAGGAAGGATCATCTGGTCTTATTAAATTGCTCCAAAAATTCCAGGTGAGATGATCCCTTTCTAACTGTTTACATCATTACGTTGACTGAAACTTTTCCCTCGTTCATATGGATGTAAGACAAAATGACTGCATGAGGAGACCTTTTTAGAGTTCCTGATGCGTCGCCCCAATGGTTTGCCTTAGCCTGTCAACCAGTAAGCGTTTTGCATTTGTGTGTACTAGTTCATCGCGCAATTGCAATGTTAGTTTGCGTTATGACTAATCGAAATGGGTGTTTTATAGAAGTTAAATGCAATGACTGTCTCCGCATCCACTGTCCTTGTCTATTCAACTTCGTCACAAAAGGTTCCGCACAAAGAAACAGATTCGCTGTTGTCTGTGATGTTCCTCTGTTATGTTATTCTGTCTATCGTGCAGTTGGCTGTAAGCGCAACTACGAGAAAGCGTCGTGAGAAAAATTAGAATGCAAAACTTGGAAGCACTACTAAGAGTTCACAGAACGCCTGGAGAGCACCTTTTGCTGTATTCTGCACTTAATCAGCCCTTCCTTATCTGAACCGAAAAAGCCAGTTTACCTGGTACTTCTTACTACTATTATTATAGACTTTTGAAAATAGTGAAATTAACTAACCTGGCCGGATTGCCTGAAAGAGTATAGATGTTTTAATTTACTTTGAAGATACTGCAATATCTCTTTGAAAACTCCCGACCTAAAATTATCCGGCTCCGGGTATTAAATTCAGAAGTGAAGCGCATTTTGACTGAAACCTTAGGTCTTCCCGATCAGTTGGTAGACGAAAGTGTGTAAACTTAAAAGTATTCTTCAAAGCTCCCTTGTCTTTTAAATTTTTCAGCGACATTATCATAACTTCGCCACCATGTCTAATGTATTAATAATTATTGACATTTAGGGGCAGCAGGTATGATAGATTGAAAAGAGCTGACAGGCGAATGAGCTGTTAACAGCTCTAGATGGCCTGTTTGCCACAAAGCTGGATTTAATAGGACTACGAATGCGGCCAAACTTAAAATACCTAAAGATCGGAATACCAGCTTTCAGATGTTTCCCCTAATCTTTTCTGTTCAAACTTAATTAGCAGTGAAGAAATAGGTCATTGCCGTTCACAAACACTATAATTCAATCAACATAAATTACGCAAAACAGAACACTTCATGGTAAAGCGTACAGTTGCAAGAAACTTTATTTCCTCCTTTACCTTTTTGTTTCCTTTTTACCCAGAGATTCATTAGCTTTTAGGACATAACCGATTTTTGACCGATTTTTTTGTTCGACTGCAGGAGTTAAACATCCAGGTCAGTCACCTAGAAACTCGGGTGAGTAAGGGGCAAGCAGCTACTGGTTCTACAGGCAAACTGACTCTGGACGTTTTGATTCACACGGAATCAAAATTTGAGTCAGCCGAATCTCTTTTGCAGGATCTGGAGACATCCTGCGGGTGCAAGCGCATTCAAGATCCTAGTCTCAAGGGTAATCTGTTTTTTATCGTTTCCATTTAATCTACCAATCTTTTCGCTATGCATTTTCTGTCTATATTGAAGCATATTTTAATGCAGAAAGGCATATGATCAATAAGATGAAGTTGCTACTCTTTTCCTGAAAAAAACATTCTATCTTCAGAGAACTTATGCATCAAGCCAGCTTTGAACATATCAACTATTCTAGTAAAACGACTGATGGTAATTTTAGGTAGTAATGGGGCTAGTTGTGGACTAAACTCGTTTAAGTCCCTTTCAGTTTGAGGTCGTAGGATTGCTTTGCCTTAGTGATGTGCTCAAAACGGAAATAATTGGTGTCTATTTACTCATAATTTAATGGGTTCAGTTTTCCAGCTGTGCTGGTGCTGTCTCACTAGTAGCGTATTAAGTAGAATAAAACTGAACTACGGATATTCCTTATACCCCCAGATGTCGAAGTGGTTCCATGGTTCCCGCAGAGAATCGAGGAACTGGACATTATTTCAAACCATGTGTTGATGTATGGCACAGAACTCGATGCCGATCACCCGGTAAGTCTCCTTTGTTAAATTTTGCTAATTGGTTGAAAATGAGGGGACTCGACCATTGGAATATGGATTGTAGTCGCCTGGCTTTTCGAACCCATCAGCAGGGAGATCAGACAACGTTATGAAACGCACGTGAGATGTGATTGCTGTATCAGCAGATACCCGGGAAAATTGGAATCTTCCACAGTCATTGAAAAGGTCTGCATTTGCCCGAGAATCTGTGTTGTAAGAACTGCAATGATGACGGTTGCTTTTACATAACCGAAACGAGTTTGAGTGGTTTTCTGTTGGTTTTCTTGCATTGCCCGAAAAATGTTTCCTGTAGGGACCCCTTGCTGCGTTGGCTAAATGAGTGGCGTGTTCAAGTGGTCCTGCGGAAAGCACGACTAGTTGGGCACGAGCGTGTGTGCGCCTGTGTGTGCTAGTGGAACTCGGTCAAAGGTTTTAAGGTCAGCCAGTCCAAAAACGCTCCCTGCGAAGTGGCGTGGCCCTGCGGCAGTGGACATTAAACTAGGCAGTGGAACGACATTGTTCACCGTCCGCCATAGCTACGAGCTTTTGTGAGGCTGGTGCTAAAACTTGTGTCGCTCCAGCAGCGACCACAGTTTCCCTCGAGCCAGGCTCGACTCTCCATAAGACAAAATACGACCGGAAACAGTAAAAAACATTTGCAATTATTGCAGTTACTATAATTTTAACATAAAAACTTTATATTTATGCGTTTTGGAGGAGGGACGGATTAATTTCATTTCCATTATTTCAAATGGGAAAATTAATTTTGTATGAAGAGCAATCCACATGATGAGCTCGGCGCCGGGACCAATTAAACTCGTAAACTGTGGCTCTACTGTACTCATATGGGTACTAGGTAAAATTATTCTCGCTAAACTACAGCGCCAGAAATTACCAGTTGAGTAGACGGTGTGAAAAAGACAGCCGGTATTGAGTCAGAACCCACCATAGGCTGACAGAGAGCACCAGCCGCAGTGGAAGCTCGTGCTTATGGTCCTAACTGATCAATCGGCAAACGGTTTCAAGGCCTGTGCTTTTTGCGTATGATTCTCAAACGCTGGCGAACAGAACAATGACCGTGGTTTTGCCTTGATAAGATGACTGGGTGCAGATGCTCACGGACTTATGGGGACCTTAGCACACAGTAGTCATTCAGCGCGTCAGACAACGCAAGTACCGGCAGCAATTCACCCAATGGTCCCTTTATAACAGCTGCAATCCGAAAGCAGAAGCTTTTGCTTTCTGGCTAAATACATTTTTCAGCCACGCTATTTTCCAATAACTCCTTAGCGTTTGGTGGTAACAGCTTTGGTCCCGTGTGTGTGGTAACTACGGCTAGTTTGCGTCTACTCTTCTGCATCTGGGTCCAAGAGGAGTATGCGACGGCTCCCAAAAAAACACCCTACAAAAACAGCAAGGCAATACATTTTACCTTTAAGTATATTGAACATTACTGCAATAAACTATTGCAAAGTAAGCGTTCTTGTCCTTTTCCGCCGTTTCATCATCATTGGTTTATCTCAAAGACCATATTGACAGAACGTAAAATATTTAAATCGTGTACCGTTCTTTGTCTCCGGAGTAATCTAAGAACGACAACGGTGAAATAGGGTTTTAAACAAAAATGTTGACATACCCTGGAAGAAGCGCTGCTTAGTGAACCAACGGGTCACAGCAAACTTCCATAAAGAACCCGTTTCTGCTATTTTTTTCCGCTAATGTCTCTGATGATGAATCCGCAACGGGCGTCGAAACTTCAGGCGATTAAAAGTATTGCCCCAGCAATCAAGTTATCTTCTTCTCGAACCTGTTTTTTCGTTTTTCAGGGATTTCGCGATGAAGAGTATAGGAAGCGACGGAACGAGTTCACTGAAATCGCCTATAAATATAAGCAGTAAGTTTTGCTGAAAGCTGCCGATCCTCACAGGAATAGCATCAGGAGTAGCTATTGTTTGATTAATCTTATCGTTTTATGAATAGCCTGTCCAAATCGAATGGCTGTTTTACAAGGACTTGATTTAGGTTTCAAAATGAAGTTGAATCACATTTAATACACTTTTTGGCTGTAATAGAGGTTGATAAAATAATTTTTCAAATATTGCTAACATACCATGGCCGGCATCTAAATGATCTAACTGCAGCTACTTCGAATAGCTGTAAGTAAATACATTCATTCATTATAATTGGTGAGCTGCACTCTTAAGTGAACTCAATGCCAGATTGGCGCTTTTTCTTGTAGAGAATAATCGGGTCATTTACAAAAGTCAAAGCTGTGAACAATTCATAATAGTTGTTTACAAATTTAAGGTCTGTCGTTCTACATACTTGCGAAATGAAATCCCAAGAGCAGTGCGGTGTGTTTGAAAAACTTCCACTCTCATGGGGTGAGGCTGTTTCGGAAAGGTCACAAGTTATCACTAAAATGCAGACTTTATCCATTACCAAAGATCCATTTTTTTATTCAAGTTGCATCCAGCGCATGTATAAGGTATTGTTCAAACCCCATTTTAGCGGAGATCTTATCCCCCGGATTGAATACACAGCCACAGAAAAGAAAACTTGGTAAGTCAGTTAGGCCGATAAACAATTTTATATCACAGCGCGATTTTTGATAAAGGGGTGAATGCTTACGCACTCCGCTTAGAGAACTTTCTAGGGAAGTTATGAAATATCAATATCATTTGTAGACCATAAAACTATCACTAAGATGGACACAGTCAGTGATGAGGATCGAATGCTGATGAAATCAGGCCGTGAGTACATTTAGATGAGGAGGGAGTTTACCCGAAATAATTGGTGATTAAGAGTCCGCAGAGAGAGAGGTCACCTGCGGAGGTAAAATCTCACATTGAACATGGGCTTTGAAGACGTTCATCCTCGATAACAACGTTTTCCTGGCGCCTAAAGCGCTGCCGATGCAAAAGAGTTGTTTACTGTAGTGAGTTCTTACTTCAAAATGCAACGTGAATGAGTGCGTAGGATGGAACATTCGATACGATGTTCAGTCATGCCTTAATATTTGACAAACAAAAAGATTCAACCTAGTACGGCACACTAATTATAGGAGGTTTTTCGTAAGCCCAGTTCTGGTTTTAAACGTTTGCCTTCAGAATTACTGCCACTTCTTCGATTGATACTCTACAATAAAATCGGTCTACGTATGCCTTGCTGGTACAATAATAGACCGTGTTCAAGTAACGAAACTTCGGTGAGCAACGTTATCTTTGAATCGTTTTAATTTCTCTCAGTCCAATTCAACGCCAGTCCAATAGGAATTAAAGCGATTAGTTACTTGTGCGTAGAGCCATACGAATGAATTAGTGCATCCTAGACTAGTTGACAATATGCGCGTTTTTTTTGTGCCTTCAGGCTTCTAAAAGAACGAACCTAAGTTGAGAAGGCATTTTAGTTCTGATTTCCTGGGCCCTGTTGAAGCTACTGCCAAATACATATTATTGGATTGAAGTTGAGAGATCCAGCTGGTCATTGGAGGCATTTGATAAGGTGGGAGCTCTTGAATTCTAGACAGTAGAACATTAATGAAGCGATGTTTTGCCATCGTGGGAAATTTATCCTCTCAAGCTTGGTACTAGGTGGAATTCATTACTTCATGCATAGTAAAATATGAAAATTCGCGTCAACGAAGACCGGGTGGCTATTTTCTGAACGCCGTGCAGCTAAGTAAACATGGAAAGGACTTACGAAATCCAGTTACGCATTCCTTCACTAAATCACCTACACTTCGACTTCCAAATCCAAAGAAACTCTATTCAGGAGGCTGTCAAGCACATCTGTACGCAGCCCCATTCAAATAATCCACCCTGGGGGTTTTCCATTCAAACGCGGCTTTAGGTGGGTTTCTTTTCACCAAACTATACTTCTACAAAAAGTTTTAACGAGGGTGGCTGATTGTGCAAATCCACCCTCACACGAAAAAAATAAGGATATACCGAGAGATTGAAGGGCGAGTTTTTCAATAGCCCCCAGGATCTGACGCCGTTGTTTACCGCTGTTTCGTACCGTTCTGACCATCGTGCAGTGGCTGTTCCCTCAACAACCGAGCTACCAAATCCTTTGCTATGCCTGCTCACTTTTATTTCTCTACCAGTTACCGTGATGCTCCAAAATTGAAACTTTTTTTCTATTTTTGAGGAAATTTATCTTCAGACCTCTGACCTAATAGGCCCTAAAGTAGTTCCATTTAGTCCTCCCACACGTGAGAAACCCAATTGTTAATATCCGACAATTTGCAATATTTTTCTGGGATCGGCATGAAGTAAAACACTCTAGTATTATGAAGCTTTAACACCCTTTTTGCTTGAGTAAACTCCTGCAGGAATTGTTGATTCGAGGCATATTTTTTCTCGTAAAACCGCTCCTGCCTAGCATATTTTTGCTGCTGTCGTGTGAATCGCTGAAAAATGTCATCTCTAATCTTGCCTTAGGGCCACTGCATTTGGCAAAAAGGCGATCAGAATCACATTTTTGCTTTGCTTTTCGCAAAAGTATGAAGAAGTGACATTTTAAAACTCCTGAACCATCTTTCCTCTCTTCGCAGGGGTGTAGTCTACCGTGAACTGACAAAGCTGTACGAAAGATATGCATGCAAGGAGTTCTTGCAAAATCTTCCTCTGCTGCAGAAGTACGCTGGATACAGGGAGGAGGATTTGCCGCAGCTGGAAGATGTTTCCAAATTTCTCAAGTGTAAGTCTCTATACCTGTGTACTTACGATCCTGTATCAATTATGTGTACACTTCACCTCCATTTTATTAGGCTGTCCAGCAGTACATCTGTTCGTGGTGAACTAGGGAACTTAACTAACCACATATCTCTGTATGCGGTGAAATTGTGCAGCTGGATTTTTAAGTACTCCACTGAGACTGCCTCAGGTACAACGAATTTTCCTCCCGAATATGTGAACACAAATGGGGCTTAGTCGCTTAAGTAGTGTAGATTGCCGATCTCATTAAACTTGAAGATCAAATTCCAGTGCGTGGTTTAACACACATTGGCGGTTGTTTATTTTATTCATTGAATAGACTTGAAGTGCCAAATTATGTTTACTAGACAAGAATTCAAGGCAGATCAGTATATTGAGGGAATTAGTTTGAGAACCTTGGCCCTATCCAACATTTCTTGATATCCAAGAAATTTCCTTTGCTGTTGAACAAAAATTCTTGCTTCTGCATGTTGTGCTATAAAAGAACCTTAATAAAGACCAGAAACTTTTTAATTATCAATAAATTTGAATATGCGAGTTCCAGGAGGCAGTTCAGAAGACGAAGAAGCGATCACTGGAACAAGAGTTTTATTGTCCTGACGTTTCAGATTCCGTCGGGTATTCTTAATCATTGATAATCATAGAAAAGTCTGAGACATGCGCAGATAAGGGTGATACATGCATAGATTGCACGGTATTTACAGTTCGTAGCGGTCACCCGCATGCGTACTTGTCAGTTCCTGAGGTTTTAATTGGTGCGGTGATGGCTCATTAATTGCCACAATGTTCTTGTCCGCGTCGGATGTGGGCTTGGTAATTGCGCGACAATTATGCCCACTGTTGTCAAAGTTTTTGCTGCGCCCGGCCCTTCCCATGTGACTGAGTCTCTTGCTCAGGAAATTTCTCAGTACACAGTATGGGAACGCCAAATCGCTACGCTTGTTGATAGACCGGGGGACTGAGAACCTGTGTTAAAAAACTACTTTTACTTTACCACATAATATTACTTGATAAACCATAATATTTCTTTTTTCATCAAGATGTTTTCTTTTCTACTGTAAGGCTATGGGGAACGCAGCTTGGGTTCACTTTGCGTACCCGAGATTTTCTTGTAAAATCCTTCGGTTGCATGATTTATTCCGCTTACTGTAGTGTAGGCGCGTAATAATCGATGTAGTCTTCGAGGACTGGGGAACTTGTAACTACCACTGCTGACGTTTTCGTCAAGGTCAGCCAATCACTGCACAAACCTACAGTCCATAGATGCCTGATAAGCGATAAGCAATATTGTTACCCTATTGTATGACGCCCATACAAGCCTTGCGTCGCAAGCGACCCGAATTTAGTGCATGGTCGGCTAAAGCTAACGAAGGAATGCGGAATGGCCATTTCAGTCTCGACCGTGTTGATCTGTTTGACGTATCGGGTACTTATTAATCATTTTTCTGCTGATATCATTGAGGGTTCTCAATCGTGCACACTCCATCCTGCAACCACTTCTCCTAGATCTTCTTTCCCTGTACTGTCAACGATTGCGTGGGATGGGTGTGCATAAGGTGATGTCTCCATGATCAGAGGCGTGAACTTTTAGTGGTCTTCTGCGCCATACAAATTGCAAATAGTCGGAACCATTGTCTAGAAAGAAGGCGGGGAAGCGTCTGACAGAACTTATCACGTTAATAGTACTGGCTTAAAGAAAAGACTAGGTAAGGATTACTAAGATCGCTCCTCAAACAAGGCACGGAAATAAGAACGCCCCACCGAAGTAATCAAGTTGGTCTTGCGCAAAATTTCAAGTAAAGTATGCATTATCGTGTCCTAACTCTAACACTAGCTCTTACCTAACCCCTAACCTTAATCTTAACACAAGGCTACACCTAAACCGTAACTTACCTTAATGCTAGCCTTAACGTTCATCCTAGAACAAATTCTACTTTAAATTCGCAAATGTCAGAATTCTGGGATATGAATTATAATTCATCTTGTGCTCACCGGAATAAATTTGAAGATTTTCCAACGTTTCGGACAGCTGGGCCTGCAAATCTCCAAATTTATTCCGGTGAGCATAAGACGAATAATAAAAATATATTTTCCTGTAATTTGACGTAGTGACACCTGTATTGCGGGTGGTGCCTGTTCTCCTGTCCCGTTTAGGGGTCCACTCAACTCCTTACTACCGAAACCTAAGACTAGCGTGAATATTTGTTTGTTTCCAATCGCAAAGGACATCGTTCTTGTGTGCACAGCTCCAACTCAAATGATCTAACTACTTTCCGCCTACCAAAGGGTTTTTTCAACGAAAACACAAATTTACCTCCCAAAAAGCGAAGTGCATTTCTAGCCGGCGTTTTTAAGGTTTTTTGCGGTATTTGATCAGTTCTTTGTAGTGGTATGTTTACTTAAATGCAGGGAGGTCCGGTTTCACCATCCGGCCGGTGGCGGGTTACATATCTGCTCGGGACTTTCTCTCTGGCCTTGCATTCCGTGTGTTCTTCTGCACACAGTACATACGCCATCCCTCGGACCCCTTCTATACACCAGAACCGTAAGTTTATTTTTTAGTCTTCTGTGCCACAAGTACCTGAGTTTAAAAAGGCCCTCTCGAGAAGTCTCAGATCGTAAGACACTCCGACTCTCGTGAATTCTGTTTTGAGCAAGAGATGTTTAGACAGAAAAAAAACATTCAGTAGTCAGACATTTGGCCAATTGCTGTTTTTTTATTTCTGCAATTCTATTTCAACGAATTGTGAAACATACAGGTTATGGGACAAAGATTGTTCAGATTTTGAATTTCTGTGCTCGGTACAGATAAGTTTATTCACGGTCTGAAGGCATAGATCGAAATTTGATGGATATATGTGGGCCGAACTCCATCATCCACTGCGGGATAACTGCATTACATACGCATGCTGTCAACGGGCAGGTAGCAGGATAAAATGATATTTCAATTTACCATACTGGTGGCACAGGTACTAGCTAGAAGCCTAGATACGTGTTTCGCTGGTATTCTGTAGCTGCTTGACACAGCTGTGAGGGGCCCGGCCCATCAGTGGGTCTCAACAGCTTTCCCTGTTTGTTTTCTAGTTGATATACCAGTTTTGAAAGTTCCAATTTTCAATTTCCTACGAAATTTATTTCTGTTCGCGATATATATTACTATATTCAAGGTCCATAAGGATGGAGCAAATGTTAAACATCGAACTCAACTGCCAGGAATTTAAGAGGTTAGAGGACTTTTGCTCTTCAGCCTTAGAGGCAGTTGGCACTGTAGGGGCTAGTTAACCGAAATTTCGAAGCTGTTTTTTAATAGTCGAGTTTATTCGGCATTTAGGCTTCCCAACCGGTAATCCTTAAAACTAGTGTGCATATGTTGAGCTTGAGCAATTTCCATTCCAGCTGTAACTGAAGAAGACGAAGAAGAAGAAGAAGAAGAAGAAGAGAATCTTGCTTTATCTACGAATAAACATCATAAATTTTCAGCGAAAAAATGGCTCCATTCACGGAGATTAGGTAATAAGTCATGTTAAGAGGTAATAGGTCATGTACTACTCACAAGTCAAGTTTTGTACGGTATCCACGTCTACGATGGAGACAGATAAGATTTCAACTTCTGAATTTCGGTTTCTTCACACGTGAGGTAGCATGCTAAGAATGGGAGTACCGAGTGCTGATATGCTGATGTGTCGCAAAACATATGACGGAAGCCTCGACGCATGGGACGGGAAGACTTCGCAGTCATTAGTTCAGAGCGGAGAGGGTGGGTGACCTCATTAAGGATGAGATCAGGAAATTGCTTGGCCGTTTTAAAGTGGCGTTCTACTATAAGGTCAGCCAAAAAAACATAGGAAACACCGGCAGCTGAAGAGAGCATGCGGAGGCTACGTTTCAAAATGACTAGGTCTTTTTAAGTTAGGCTGGAAAAAAAACTGGAGAGCAGTAAAGAATGAAGGGGAGAATACAGGCATCTACAATACGCCAGATTAGGGCTTGCGGTGTGTGATATGAACGCAAGCGACGGATATAATATAATAGTTTACGGATTTTGATAAAAAAAAGACCTTCTATATGAAGAGTAAATGTAAGGTTGGATGCTAGTGTAACGCCAAGGTATCGGAAAGAGGATACTTCGGTGGGCAGAATGTCAATAGGTTCGGGAATTGGAGAGGGTCGAAGTCGAAAAATACACTGGACTGACTTTTCCTTGTTAAGTAGAAGGCCATTTGTTGACGACCATGTTGAGACATGGTCTAGGCCATCCTTCAGTATTTGGAGATGTGAATGACTTTTGAGCGGATAGCAAACAACCATATCACCAGCTGCATTTAGAAATTAACAATAGGCTACCGCTTTTTTGCGAAGAATCAAAGAAAAAGAGTCCCCGTCAGTGTAGGATAACAGACAGATTAATTACGTTTATGAAGCGTCCCATCACTACTTGAAGGAGGAGGAGGAGATGGAGGATGAGGATGAGGAAGAGGAGGAGGAGGAGGACGAAGAAGAAGAAGAAGAAGAAGAAGAAGAAGAAGAAGAAGAAGAAGAAGAAGAAGAAGA
>JAYGXS010000003.1:47962236-47972429 GCA_036362985.1 Ligula intestinalis
GAAGAAGAAGAAGAAGAAGAAGAAGAAGAAGAAGAAGAAGAAGAAGACTGTATTCACGTTTATTCCTATTTGAATATGAATTCAGTTATTGTAAATTTGTGCGAATCCTCTGCCCACGACTTTTACATCTGGTTTTCCCTTTTACTTTTTCGTTTAAGAAATTATGACATTTGCCTAACGCAAAACCTCTGTTCTAGGGACTGCGTGCACGAACTAATGGGTCATATGCCACTTCTGGCGGATCCAAGCTTCGCGCGATTCTCTCAGGAATTGGGCTTAGCATCGCTCGGAGCCTCAGACGAGGAGGTGAAACGTCTAGCTGCAGTAAGTTGACGAGCAACCGCTTTAATTTCGCGGCTCATAGAATATCAAGGTACCAAAACACGTGTATAACTCTTATGGATCACAAAGTGATTGCTGGAAAAATCTCTATACGATGTTGCTCTAAGTTAACCCCTTAGATCAAGAAGAGGAGATTGGAAAGTCAGAAAGGGAGAATAAGACTAAGCCTAGTGAATAAGGATTAGAAAGAGAAAAGTAACTGCCCAAAGCTATTAGAGCAGGAGAAGGACGGATTAAGATGAAAGAATAAAGCAGTATACGTATAGCCTAACGCTTCTGGAGGATACATATTGCAAACGCTCCTTTCTAATGAGCAGGGATAAGCATTTCGATGAGATCTATTAGGTTACTGAATCTTGTAGTGGTAATGATACAAAGATGCACGATCACTATTTGAAAACTCTCTACTAAAAAATATCGGCACCAAAATAAATGTCCTGGAATGTCCCGATGAACTTTTTGGTAGAATGTTTGACGATGGTGACATCAAAAAGTAGTAAAAAGTGGAAGGAAGAAAAGAATGAGTGGGTCAAAAACGCACGCAAGGCATAATGATATGAAAGTGTGTGAACAATTAGTGAATCTTGGATGTGAAACGACAAATGTAAGCTACAAACGCCCCACCTCGCGCCACGAATTTAATCACACTTGGGTCAATATTACCCGCCCAACTTTACCGCTCGTATGGAATCCACCAATACGAAACAGCAAGCTGACAACCCCAATTTTTTTCACAATTGGGTCAACTCAAATTCAGTAAATCTGCCAAACCAATTTAATAATTAAATCAGCTTAGTAGTCATTCTGGTGGATTCTAGATGATTACTTAAGAAATCCTGCTTGGGCAGTCAGCTTTCTGTTCCGTATGGGTGGATTCTATAGGAGCGGTAAAGTTGGGCAGGTAATATCAACCCAAGTGTGATGGAATTCATGGCGTGAAGTTGGGCATTTGTAGCTCAGTGGTTAGAGCGTTGGCTTCCGGTAAAGGCCTTCTTTACTACGCGGGTTCAAATCCCGCCGAACGCCTCGAGTTTTTTCACACTCGGTTCAACTCAAATTAAGGAAATCTGCCGAACCTCTTATAACTAAAATAACTGTCATGGAATGTCCTGATGAACTTTGTGATAGAAAGTTTGACGACGGTGGCATCAAAAAGGAGTAAGGAGTATAAGGAAGAAAACAATGACTGAGTAAAATACGTACACAAGGCATATTGGTATGAAAATATGTGAACAAGTAGTGAATAGTGAATGTAAGATGACAAGTGCAAGCGTTCAACTTACTAGCACGCTCGGACGGTGCATTGGAGATCCGCGTGGAGGTGGTTGGATTAGGTAATGAAGAGAGTAACAGTAACACCTGAAATAAACTCCATTTTTAATTTGTTCGACTTTCATGGTGTTACTTGCAGTTGAATAATAGTTTCATGCGTGGACAAGTTTTTGTTTAAATAACACTCCAGAAGAAATATCATGGTAGCTTTTTGATCGACCCTACTTGCCTCTGGTTTTACTTAAAGTTCTTTCAGTCAAAATTCATGAAATAATTGCTACTGGATAACAATAACGTCTACTGTTTGTTTTATTTCAATACTCGCAGGTCTATTTCTTTACGGTGGAATTCGGACTGTGTCACGAGGATGGAGAGCTGCGTGCTTATGGAGCGGGTTTATTATCCTCCATCGGAGAGATGAAGGTAAAAGTCCAACACCTACCTCTTTTAAAGGTGTTTTTACTACTTTGACTACTGCATTGTGCTGGCATTTCGCTTTTATTTAATCCACTTTAAGAAACAACTTGGGTGGGGACACGCTTGCAAGAATTTCAGTTTCCTCGTCAACTGTATCACTGCTTGAGGGTGGCCAAGTATTTGTACACTACTAACGATCAATTAACTACGGTTTACTGAACTGTCCCGATTTCTGTCATAGGTGGCTTGGCCGTCAATTTCCTGACAACTGGAGGAAGGCAGACATACCTACGCTCTCCAATAACAAAGCAGCCAGCAACGTCAGAATGTGGCGTTAAATTTATATGAGTTTAAAGATGGTCACCTTTGGATGTTGTGAGTAACCAAAACGAAAAGAACAGCCATAAGGGCTAACTAACTGATAGAAGCAACCTAGAGGGATGAAGTCATAGAAACTTATTCAAAGTTTGCGATAAAATATTTTGTTCACTTTCAGCCGACTGAATACTTCGGGAGCTCCCTTAGTAACTTAAGCTACTTCTAATAAGGAGGTCTTAGAAAAGTCCGCCAAAAAATAAGTTGCCAAAAGGTTACTTTGCAAAAAAACTTAGGTGAATAAAATAAAAAGATAGTCTTCAGTTCACCTACCGCAAATTCTTTTTAAATGTAGACGAGAACTCCAAAAAAGGGAAATTGATCGCAGTAGCTCGTAATGCTTCAATATTTTTATGGTTTTTTTCCATTTTAGCACGCCCTAAGTGATGTATCTGTGAAGAAACCTTTCGTACCCGAGGAGGTCGTGAAAGCTGAATGTCTTGTGACCACCTTTCAAAACGCTTACTTTGTGACTTCAAGCTTTGAAGAAGCGAAAGACAAAATGCGGTAATTTTATGGCCGGTTTGATGGCTACTTGTCGCCTTCGCTATTGAGTCTGGTAAGGTTTACTTGTGAGGCTGTCTAATGGCAAACGTTCGCCCACCCAAGTTTCTTACGGAGATTGTGGCTAAAGGTTTGATGCTTGATTAAGGCGTAGTTAGTACGTGATAAGTGCGCAGTACGAAATAAATTAAAGCCGCTTGTAGTTGTTTTGCTGAACTATAAATAGCAAGCAGAAAGAACAAAAGTCGACCGGGAGTAACTTTTATTGGTCAACAAGGGATGTCTACGGACCAATAACAATAGTAGAACAACTCCTATTGGTTAACATAATCAAGGAATTGGTTGAGTAGGCGGGAATGCAACCTACTTAACGCGTAGAAGTAGATTTTTTACTAGTAATCACAGACATAAGCGGCCTCATAAGAAAGCGCCACTCTAACTATTGATGAAAATAGTATAAACGTCTTAAGGAAAGGCTTCAGAAAGTAAGCTCAAATAGTCATATTTTGTACAGCACCTCAAATGTAATTTTTTTCTGCAGAATGACATGACACTTTAGGCATAATTAAGTCTAACAACACGAATATAACTCTGTCCTGTTTTCTTCACATCCAAATCCAGCCACTTTACGCAGGGAATACGGCGACCATTCGCATTGAACTACAATCCTTACACAGAATGCGTTGAAGTGATCGACAACCTTGCAAAAGTAGCAGACGTTTTAAACGAAGTGAAGGCAGGCATGTCGGTTGTGGATGATGCACTGTGTCAGGTATGACGGAGTATTTTTGTAATTCAATGTTTATTAAAATTATAAATTGATAAAGCTGACCTGTATGGCCACCTAAACGGGAATAGGAACGTCCCACCAACTTAAAATAGGTTGTCTTGCGATAAATTTCAGAAAATTTAAATACTCCCGGGTTTTAATCCTAACAAAAGACTAAATTTTAACCTTGATCTTTACTCAAGCCCCACCCTAAAACCCAAACGGTAACCTTTAACATAATCCTGGCTCTGTTGTAACCTTGTGTGTGCCTGCATCAACACTGGTTATATCCCCCAGTTGCGTGTTAGGAAGAGAAGGCAGACAGAATAGCAGATAATAGCCTACTGTCATTGTTTCTGCTTGTAAATCAGCTCTGTCTTCTGTGTGTCCAACAGCAGCGTGTGTTCTGTCGTCGGTCTCGTCTCGGTAGCAGCCCCTCGTCTAGGGCAACAGAGTCCCGTGTCTCCAGCAGCAGTGGCCCGCCTCGTGTTGGTAGCAGCATATCTAAGGACCAACGGCCTTCGTTCCCTATTGACCCCTCCACTAGTGGCCCAGGCGAGCAGCCATCGTGTGGTTTCCTCAGCGTGACACGTCACGCCGCTGTGGCGCAAACACGTGCATGCGTCCTTTCGTGGCCTCTCGTCACGCGTGACCTCACGGGTGGCAGACCCCGGCCGGCGGCTGTCCTTGCGTCCTCACGTGTCGGCCCTTTAAGGTCGCGCTTTGTTGCCCGTTCTGAATGTACCCTCTGGCCTGTGGGTTCCTTTTGTTCTCTTCCCTCCAGAGTGATGACTTGCTTGCTGGGCCGTCCTACTAGGCTCTAACCGCAACTCTAACCTAAATTTAACCCTCGCCATAATGTTAAACCTAATTCGTCACACAGCTGTGTGTACTGTGGACGGCTTCTGTTATCGTGTCCCGTGTACGCGGCTATACAAGTTATCCTTACCGATATATTGTTACAACGTATCACATTTTAAAGATTCGTGGTCAGTATTCTTAAAGAAAGTGCACAAAAATGCGATTTACGAAGGTAAGAAATGTTTACTATCACTGCACACTCCCACCTATTGAGACCAACTTTACACCGCTATTAGATAACCTGCAGATTCTTCTGTCCAAAATCTGGCTGATAAATTGCATTTGGATGCTGGCCGTTCGTTATGCTTGCACATCACGATCAGGGCAGCTGTAAAGGGTAAGTTACTTATGGGACCCCTCTTGAGGCCAATTCCCGATTACTTCTCAGTAAGTGGTCCTAATTTTGATCTTCGTTCATCACTCCTTTTCTTTTAGTTTGTGGAAAGTCGCAAAGACTTGCAGATAAAAAATTGGAAGATGTCAGAACCTCGACCAGGCAAGCACCCTTCAACTGCGACCAGCCAATCGTGCGTATCACGCATGAACCCCTAACAAGCACAAGGCAACTGCATCGAAATCCAGCAAGATCCTGCTTAATTGCTTTTCTGTGGAACATGTTAACCAACTTTTGTTTTAAATTCTCAGTTACTTCTGTGTTCTTACTTGTGTCTAGCAAATAGAAGCATGTTTCGTCGTCTGTCTGGGCCCAATTTTCGTGCATGAGGAAACGCCAGAAAGGCGGCGTTAACCTGCTCAGTTCATTGCCAAATGGAATTATTTTAGCCGTAACATATTCCGCCAGCGAACTAGACCATAGGAGACATCAGTAACTTGTTTCTTCCACTCAACTATACTTGGCAAATGCTGAGTCAGAATGTTGGCTTTGAATATTATTAAATGCCTTGAGCCCGGAAAGGGGTGCTTTTCCACAGATCCAAAACTTTTAGTCAGTAAACCGTTAGGGTTTGTACAAAAAATGCCTTTATCGATGAACCGGTGAAGTCGAATCAATGATCATTTCAGATCATTATTAATTAACCAACGAAAATGAACACAGAACAGATAGAAATTCACAAAAAAACTTTCTGAATGTAGTATGCCTGTTGGTAAATGGAAGCACTCGCTTACTCGGTAGCACAAACCTCCCCAGCTTAAGACATTAAATACGCACTTCAGTAAACTAACACGATACTACTCCGATAACAAAAGTAAGTCGGAAGTTGACGATTTGCCAATACGTCTGAAACATGAATCAGTATACGCTGATATACATTCTGACAGAATAGTCAACTAAAATGAATGATTAAAGCTTCTTGCCTTCAAATTTACCCGCAAGTTTTTTCGTAAACGGCATCATGCTAGATTTTCTTGGACAAATTTTTGACGTCTGTTTAAAACACAAATGAGCAAAGTAATTTTCTCAGCACAACGTATATTTTCAGTTGTCATTGTTGTTATCGATTTATTTGACAAGCAAAGAACGTCCTGAGCAGAGATCTACGCTGCAGCTATTTGGGTACTCTTTGTTCATCGATGCAGTTGCATAGCCGTCAGAGAACACACTGTCCAGCATAATACGCTGAGGATAAACTGTCGGCGAATGTCACGCACTGAGGTAATGTGGACAACACAATTGAGGTCAGAACCATCAGGCACCAAACGCATAGGTAAGCCTAGTGAGCATATATACTTCGCACCCTTTCTGACAGGAAGTTCTTACCTGTAGCTCAGGCAGCTCTTGCTCAGCATGGTAGCCACACCCTGGTAAACCTCCTTGATTGGCGAGTTGAAGTAGATACGGGTATCTGGTGGGCGTATCTCTACGCCTGACAGTTACTTCATTTATCGCATTCTTGACATCCCCTTCTAAATAAAACGGTTTATGGGGAGGGCCACATGCAATCCCACAGGAGACCCAAACTAACTTGAACCGTCCTCGTGTTGCAGCAACGTTGCGACCCCATAGTGGGGCTATGCAACTGTTTGGGATGAAAAGGACACCTTAATTAGGACCGGATTGTGTTTGCCTTCACATAGATAAGGTTCGGAAGTTTCCCCTCAAAAGTGCAAATGAAGCACACGGTCAGCAAGATGGAGGTGACTCGGGACCTAAAATAGGTGACTGAAAGTCTATAAAGAATAACAGCCCCCTCTATATCCCCCTACAGTCTGGTGTATCGCCACCGCTCGAACTGACAGCCTGGGATGTCCATTCGCTTTAAGACAAACTAATAGGAACCCATTCAGGAAAGATGCCAGCTCTGGTCGCCCACGAACCCGCCCAATGAGGCCCACCATGAAACTCACTTTTCTGAACAGGGGCAACTGGGGTAGGAGGTGAGCGCCGAATACACTTCCTTCTGGAGCACGCGTTTAGGAGCAGATCCGCGAGGTGCCGGAGTCGACTCCACCGTCAGGGATGACATCGTTTTTTCTGCCGCAACACATCAACGATCGTCTTATGTTAATGAGGTCACTATTCAGTGAAATGCGCAGCAGCGAATTGGTCTTGAATAGCCACAGCTAAGGCAGAAAAGGGACTTACAAAACTCAAGTTCTGCGGGCCGGTGTGGCAAGCACCCAACTCCTTGCATCATATTTACGTTGCCAGGGCACATCGCTGGGCCTCTGTGAACCCAGTGCAATATCTACCGTCTCAAAGACACCACCACAAGCATTACCAATGCAGACACTTTAATGGTCCCATTTATAATCCCACCACTCACTTCCAACCTGTTCGAGCACATCTTCCAAGTGCTCGCATTGCGTCGAAGAAGTGTCATCTGGAGTGCCGGCATCCACCCGTCAGACATGTTTTGCTTGCTTACTCTGCCCCAGAACATTCGAACACCACAGAGCTCCTTTCGACCGCACACGTTTGGATGACACCGAAATCCACCACAGTAACCACAACCAATCTGTCTTCCACGTCACCAAACGCCTCCCTCCCCAACACCACCAACAGCTTCGCAACCGAAACCTTCGCCTGTAAATCCAGAAGGTGCCTTAATCAGCCAAAGCAGACGGCACAGTCGTCCACGCTCGGCCCCAGCCCACACAATGTTTCGTCTGTCGCACACAAAAAACAGGAAGCATCAGTGTCCCTCGGACTGGCGACTGTTGCCTGACTTTTTCGCTCTCGGCGTAGCTAGCATATTTCGCTGAGCAGGTCAAGTAAGGAGGTGTTGACATTTGCGTGGACAAGCTAGCTGACAGCCAAAGAGTCTGCCTACGCGCGACACATAGGTGCCAGTTCATAACTCTGTGACTCAGAATTCAGGGAAGGAGCCCTTTAATTTTACATCATCAAGGCTGCATTAGGCAGCATTATAGTTTGGTTCTGGCTCCAGAGGAAATCCTTTCAAAATACCAATTCTAGCACTTAGTTATAATTTAAGAGCACGCCTGTTTTTGAGGAATATGAGCTCTGGATCCGAGCACGCCCTTTTCCCTTATCGAGACCGATCATCCGTACAAATCAAACCGATATACTCCCCGTCTGAAGTGACGCAAAGACGATATCGAACGTATACCATTCACGCTTCCGGTAAACTATGATCAGGGCTTCCTAGACTTTCTGGTCTTCTCAATCTCAACGAACAAAAACTTCTGTTTGAGGAGCCTTGAATAGGTTAGATTGCCTTCGTTTATCCTGTCTCTACAGCGGTTCATTAACAACTGGCAGATAATGGGTCGGCTCGAGTCACTCTAGTTGAATCGGTTTTCACGCAGGAAGACCCGAACGCAAGTCATATATATGTAAATGCACCGCGATCAACTAATGACCACATTTATCTCCTGCTGAACGAGTATGGGACGTCAACTAGGCATCTATTGCGCAGAATGGTCGAAAAAAGCGATTTACCCAATCCAAAGTCACGGCTACTGGATATGGCAGGCAAGTTCTAAGCTGGGGCAGGATGCATCAGCTGGTTCGAAGACAGGCTGAGGACAGGTGCTGAGGAGCGAGCATCTAGAGAGCCAGTGGAGAACAATGGCTGAGGATAAAGCATCGAAGAACGAAAAAATATCAGTTCCATCCACAAGTGCACCCCAAGAATTATTTCATTTCCAAAAAATACAAGCAATAAAACGGTCAGAACAATGAGCCTGACATCCACATATTGTGCCCCTTTGAACTAGCCACGCGGTAGAAGCGCCGGGCCAACATGGGGCTAGATCAAAACACGGTCGGCGCTTGCCGAATTGTGCTTCCATGAAAAATGAGGAAAATGGGGGTGGTAGCACGCGTGGGTGCAGGCTTGCCTTGCGCCAGCCAGCCGTGCCTGCTTCGTGTCCGATCATGGCACAACAGGCTGGATCATCTGCGTTATATCCCACCTCCGGTTTTCTTGGCTCCAACTTCACACCGGACAGATCGGTGTGGTAGATGCCACGCAAGTCTACTATCTCTGAAAACTAATCCACGCGCAAGCTACCGTCCCTGCACCCCTCTTCTGTAGAACCAACGGTGAACCCTGTTGGATGCGACGAGGCAACTGTCGCCACTATGCCTGCCGTCTGCAATGCACGGGTTACGCTGCTGCGTTAGCTGTGACCGAGAGTAACATAAGCGAATGCTATAAAATAGACTGCAGTCCTCGGCCATATCAGCCTCTGCTATCGGATGCCTACTGACAGATGCTGAATGATGGAAAAATAGAGCGAGAACGAACTAGGAGTAATTGCCCTTCAACTTTTAGTTCTTCTGGTCCTTGGGTTCTTTGCTAATTTGAAGCACATTATCATCAACAGTGTGGTTGCCTTTAACAGAGAATGTCCTTCATTTCATTTATCCCTCCGATTCCCCATCACTCCCAGTTACTCCATGAATCCGTATGTGAACATCGTAGAATTAGCCTCGTAAAGTTAATTAATTCACCCCCCAGCTCAGGATGGCCGCAACACCGACATAATTGTCGTTCATTGTAGGCGAATAACAAGGAATACAAGGACACTTTATCAAAATAAAAATAACTTTGGGGAACGACGATTATACAGAGTGAACAGGCATCTGAGGCAGGAGCACGCAACTCCTGCTTACTGACGAAACTTCCACTCTTGTCGACAAAGCGGACAGAGCTGACCCGACTGACGGGTGTTGAGCCAATTAATAATGCAGTGCATGTGGAAACAGTGGGAGCACTGGCCCCAGACCAGGGGGCAGTCATCGCCGGGTAGTTTGCACTCCGCACAGCAGGTCTCGAAGGTGTTGCGACAGATGCCGCAGGTGTTGTCGTTGGTGCACCAGCGCCATGTTCCCACACCAAACCAGTTGTTTATCTGCGAGGGGGAGAGATTGGGTTTTAAGTCGAGTGTTTGGCGTTCGCCCGGGCATGTAAATTTACAGGTAAATGAGCTGGGCGGAAACCGCGAGTGAACGGATTCGGCCAAGAAATAGTAGGAGTACATGAGGTCTACCATTAGTGGAAACATATTATGTCCAGGAAGCGTTTGCCAAAGTTATGTGAAGAAAAAATCAGTCGGGATGAATTTGAGCTAAATCTATGCCTGGTATTCCCTAGAACATGAATAATATGAATCTATGCATTTGCACCCCCGGTGTTGGTGGTGTTGGTGGTGGTGGTGGTGGTGGTGGTGGTGGTGGTGGTGGTGGTGGTGGTGGTGGTGGTGGTGGTGGTGGTGGTGGTGG
>JAYGXS010000003.1:47972439-47988721 GCA_036362985.1 Ligula intestinalis
GGTGGTGGTGGTGGTGGTGGTGGTGGTGGTGGTGGTGGTGGTGGTGGCGGCGGCGGCGGCGGCGGCGATTGGCGACAACATCATCGCAAAGGAAGGCATGCAAGTCCACTGACCAATCAACGACGACTGCCCTGAGATCCCATAAGAGACCTCGGTCAAAGTTGAAGAATGGAGCGGAACAGGCCAGAACTGCTTTCAAAAGCGTAGCCATCCAGCCTTTTCATAACTAATTGGATTTTTTAATGGGGAAGAAATATCCCGTATGAAGTGCTAAAAGTTGCAAAATGAAGTTAAAATTACCTTCATTTTTAATGGCTTTTCCTCCGCCTCTTCGCTAGCACAATGAACCGGGTCATCTTGTACAGCGGCCTGAAAGTTAAAAAAGTGCTAAAACAGTCAAACGGAAAAAATGAGCGGGCCCTCTAATGAGAACGTCACAACCTGATGATCAGGCTTTCATTAAAACGAAAGATTCAAAGTTGTATTTACCTATAAACATACTCTTGAAGTGAAGTACGCGTAAACATTCTCGTAACGAGGCCACATGAAAATAAACAGCTTTTTTTCCAACAGGCGCCGGTTAAAGCCATGGGTTCGGTTATACAGTATACTGCATTTCTGACTTTGTCGAGGAAAATGCCCCTTAAAATCAACGCTAAATTCTGTCCGGTCGGATAATGGAACTAGTTTTATATTGACTGAGGAAAAACACGGAACCAGGCGCCCCAAAGTTTTCTGTTTTTTTGCCTTTCACTCCATAATTCAACAAGGAACAATGTGAAAAGGATTAGACGACATGCTAAACGCATTTAATATCGACGACAGTTCCCTAAGACATGGTTTAGCTGAAAGTGAGCAGGATCAACCTCTTCTTGGCCCAGCTTCATAAAATATACAGAGAATGGACAATGATAACTACGACAGTCCGACCGTCACGAATACCAGGTCTACCGTGAGCCCCACAGCATGCCGGGCGCAGGGACAGTGACTTGCTCGTGTAGTAGTCTACAGTGATAGTTGAATGGCACAGCATCTACCGCACTCTCCCCCCCCCCCCCATCATCCACTCGCCGTCACGACCAGCTCAAGAAGATCAGAAGCAGAGTCAGGCCCACTTACTGCCGGCTAGATAGTCCATCTACGCGTACCACGCACGACCCGATCCGCACAAAACAAGGGAACGACTCCAAGGGAGTGCGATAGAGGCCACATTCAGGAGCCACTGTGGTCTGACCATCGGTCCCGTAAGATGGCAATTTTTGCGTCCATAACTTTTATTGCATGGTGATAGTTTTGACGCGGGTCAAATTTGTTTTTGGCATGGAATATGCGCTGACTGCCGTGGAGATGAAGTCGATCTCATTCTTTCTTTCCTCTCCCAGGCATCCGAGATGATCCGCCAGCCGATGCGGTAATTGGACACAGGTGGATGGCGTGGTGAGAGGCTGCGCCTAGACATGCCATCACAACCCCAATGTGTGCCATGCAGTATGGGTCCGCAGCCCGAATAAAATGCGTCATGTCCTAATCTGGCACTCGCGTCGGTCCAGTGCATCTTCCGTGTGGCCCATTGCAGGACCAAACACAGGATGGAAAGTACAAGACACGGGGTATATATTTTTTCCCATAAGTGCTGGTTTCAAACTATGCACATAATGATAATACCCAGTATTCCACATAGAAACTGAGCAAAGGATCCCGCGATAAAATTGGAGAAAATCAAACACTGCAGGCATGGCCATCGGGATACATTTCTCAATCGAGAAAATTAACTATGGACGAGACGCCATGAAGTTCCCCCCAAAACCCCTATTAGACCCGGCCACAAATGGGTTAATATGCATGCCTATCGATGACTTCCGCCAAAATACCAAAAGAACGTCCATCTACTCACACTAAATTAGGGTTATGATGCTAAAAAAATGGCCTCGTAAGTTAAGGTAAGCTTTAAAAAGGCCGAAAATGCCTAGGAAAACGGGTATTCCAATAACTGTCCTCTTGCCCCCGAAGTTTGACTGAACTCTTACTTCTTAGCTATGCTATCAGCTATGAGTGGAGATTATCAAAAAATGAATTGTTCTTCACAAAACGAAGACAATCCCTGGAATCCTCCGGTATAACAGTGAAAATGAGAAAATATTCACGTCAGCTCCTCAAAACAGTTTCTCGTGGGCATGTGGTGGACGATTGTTTTACCGAAGGCTCGATTTAATGAGCTTCTCCTGAATGTTTATCGTCTCTTGCTAGTGACTTCTCTGTCGATTTCTTCCGCCTTGGCATGCCTTTCTACTCTCCACAAAACGATTACGTTATGCAGCCGAGGCGACAACAGCCTGCACCATGCTCGCAGCTGCAGCAGCTGACAGTCATCATGAATGAGTGTAAGACTTGCAAAGTTCTTCTGTACAATAAAGGTCCCGCCCTACACTAGTCGTGTTTCATCTAGAAAATAATTCTTAGTCACATTAGAAGCACCTACTACCGAGAATTGCAACGCGCCTGTTCTAGATGCACCGCCTCCATCTGCTCGGGAAGGAACAAAGACAAACTGAAGTCGAATCGTGGGGGGAGGGGGCATCCAGCAACGAAGATAAAAGTTGTGAAGCTCCATGATTGCAGACAGGACGAAACCGGGGGCCAGAACACGGGTTGCCAGAGCGTACTGAGAACCAAACTGTGTGTTGTCATCTTCTCGGATGAACAGCTTGGCCACCGTTTACCGACATGCAGTCTGCAGGTCCCATTTTGTGCCAGATCTCTTAGTGATTAATTGCTATCCACAGTTCGCTAGGTTTAGTGCACAGACCTTGCCAGATACAGAGAATATAAGTGCACGCACACCATCACACGAAGGGAATTGACGAACGTGACTATCCATAGGACTAAGGCATCCCGATTTACTGGCCCAATGTCCCAGCAGGTCTTGAGTAAGCGTATGTACGCGGGTGAATGTCTACATTTTGCCCTGTAATTGTGATCTTAACAAAAGTTTTGGAAAGCAATTTTATCTGAATAGCCACTTGAGTTTTCCGCCTAAATTAACAGAAGCTGTCGAAATTCGATGCAACACTTGCTTGTATGACTACAACGATTCGTTTGCACAGACAGGAAAGAAATGTCGATCGTGCACACTCGGGTCTGTCTAGAAAAAAACGTTTGGTGACACGAGTCTCCTCTAGGCAGGCAAATAGCGCACAGCGGAAGTTGCCCAATACAAAGTAGACAAACACATTATCTTCGCAGTGATAACCGATCGTCGGCGCGTCCCAGCCTTTTCTCGCCCCCATGATTTTGCCGGTTTGATCTCGGGCTTCATTTACCTAGTAGCCCACACCTTCGACGATCCCGCAACTGGGAGTTTGACTTGTGCCTGTCTGGGAATGTGCATCAGAATCGCATAACGGTCGCCACAGAATCCGCAGTGACTGCTGACCGCTCGGAAACAATGCTCGGTATATGCACACACAAAAAAAGGACATGCTAACTCTGCTAAACAGCAAAAGTTAGGACGTGACAACACACGACCAAGTGGAAGGCCAAACAGAGAAGACAGACTTGTCGACTGGCATGATTTTACTTTCTATATGCATGTATTGATATACAAAAGTGTGTACAAAAGAATTGGCTTGCATAGATGCCTTGAAAGAGTAGGGACTAGTGGGGCGCAGCGGTGCGGGCTTTGTGCACAGACTAAGGAGAGCTAGTCACTGGTTCTTTCGGCTTAGGGAGAGTCTTGGGAGTTTCGATTTTTTCATCGGATGGCTGGCTAGATTTCGCTTTCTGGTCAACCTTGTCCCCCGTCGAGGGTTCTTCATCTGTTGAAGCTGCTGCTGCCTGCGCTGCCGCTGCTGCTGTCAACTCCCCCTCCAGTTGAATCTTCTTTGCCTCTGTGAAGGCCTTCAACTCGGCATAACTCTCCGCGATCTCACCGCCCAGATCAAACTGGCGCGCCAGGACGGTGAGCTGGGTCATCTCGTCCACTCCGTCCGAGGACCGGATTACAATTTGGTCCTGTAGCAGCTTGCGTGCAAGGTTGAGGCGGCTAGGTGCGACATACTCCTTGTCCGTGTAGAGGTCCTCAGGCAAATTCCACAACAGAATGCCAACCAGTTTCCGCTCGCTGGGAGTCAGGTAGAAGACCACCGCGGGGGAATTGGGCACCTCCTTGGCAGTTTCGTCGCTGCCGGCAGGAGTAGCAAGACGGAAGGTACGGGTAAGAAGTTTGCGTGAGTCGATTAACCCCACAGCGTCCCAGGTGGCTCCGGGACCGAGACTGCACCAGAAGGAGGGTTGGTACTGGTGAGCCAAAGGACGGGGATCGTAGGACTTTTCCTTAGGCAGAAGTTCAGGGTCAGGTGCCCTACTGCCGCGGCCGGCGATGGCCATGTTCAAACCAGCTAAGTTGCCCGTCTCCTCGGCGAAATTCAGGTGGCCGGAACGCCGGCGACAGCGCAGGGTAGAGTCCCAGTAAGACGCCGCGTCCCCCGCCACGTAGACATCCGCCCGCGCTTCTAGCTCAGAGTTAACCAGGAAACCGCCAGTAGAGGGATCCAACTCGAGCCCTGAACTTTTTGCCAGATCAGTTCGTGGTTCGCTGCCAATCTGTAAAAGTAAAAGTTGCAAGTTTAATTCAGTCAATATGGTAGAGAGAGTGGTAATATAAACTAAATAACTTACAAGCTCCATGTGAACAGCCCGAGTGACAAAATTGTCTAGACTGCAAAGTATACTGATAAATGTTTTCTTACACTGATAAATGTTAGCAACTGAAGAAACCTTCAAATCATTCACTGGCATTAGAGGATGTTGACGGTTGACAGGTCCATCCCAAGGCCGTGCAACTAGATGCAGTCTAGACGCACTATTTCCTTTGTCTAGGGTAGATCATTAGTCTGAATGGACGACTATATGGAGCCCGTCCATCGACGAACATACAGATCGGCATGCACTGTAAACTCAGACCCATATAGCTGATTTGTCTTCCTTGACAAACAATCAAAGGTTTGAAGGAGGGTGACAAGGAAGTGAAGGACTACTGGATTGAAAAGCGTTCACTCAAAACAGGAAAGTCAGTTAGCGCTCGACAAGCGATCTGAGAACTTCGATTCAAAGGTCAGTTCCTAAAAAGTTCCTGTTAGCATCTTTATGTTTTACTACCAGCTGTTAGGAGCACGCCTAACAGAATCGTTATCGCGCTGTCCTAATGACTCGTCCCACGGCGCATTATCGATCGGTACAAGCCGCGCGTGTGATGAGATGGCAATAGTGCCGGCCGGGATCAGTGCTCTGCCCCACCACTCTTGTGAGCCGGTAAAACCACTTGGAATATTACCCCTCAAGGACACAGTCTGATTGGTCCGATTGCCCTTGCCTGTACATGCTCCGCTCGTCTAAGATACCCTGTACGAAGTACGTAAAGAGTCTTCCACTTTTGCGCCCTTGTTGGTGTGTTCTCCCCTGGGAATTCAAACGAGGCGTAAATTGACAGCAATATCTACGAAGTGGCAACATTATAACACCAGCAGCATACATTTAGCATCAAATGCGTTCCAGCACGAAGCGAAAAGACCTCATTTGTACGAATTTGCGAGTGACGTCCAACCTAATGGAGGATACTGCACAATTTGTAGTTCGGCAAATTAATCATTTATCCTCCAGATAGAGTGGAGATCCCACAAATCCCATGGTGCAATAAATTCACAAATGTAACAAGCAGGAGATGAGGTTCAGTGCGGATGTAAGGCTGCTGGCAATAATCCGCAAACCAACCTACGCAGTTTCCAGGCGTATTAACTTTACCTGAAGCACTTGAACTTAAGAAAAAAAGGACCGGAAAGAAACATAGTGGCCGGTGGAATTCGCACAAAGTACGAAATCCCACGCAACGCTGATGTGTGGACCATTTTACGCACATGAAACGTAAGCCCTCTGATTTTCAAGTAACAGGTTCGTTCAAGGTTTTGATTATAATAGACTTTAAGAGTGAGTTGCGGCACTTGTATAGCGTTTTGGGGCTGAAGCCCTGAGTGAGGCCCATAATCCGATCGGTGAACAACCATCCCACTACAGCCTAAGTTCCCGATCGTAACCGACAGGGCAAAAGGCCCCTTGTTCAATGGTGGGGACCTTGTGTAATTAACCCCCACTGACCCAAGATCCTGAGTTCGAGTCCTAGGTTCCCGAACCTAGGGTTGGACATGGCTGTTTAACGACGGCCAATAAGCCATAAATGGTCATTCTAGTCTTTCTTGCCTCTATGGTACTTCCGCTGAGTATATACTACTGGGTACTAGGCGATTGCCTACGATGGCTCTGAAATGAGCCGCGAGGTTTAACGGGACGCGCATGTCTCGTAACCAAACCCGTAAACTTCCGTTCAACTATAAGTATTTGAATTACCACAAAACCATCTTTACAATCCATCATCTCGACGAATTTTTCCAAGCCGCGTTCGGAAGAGTGAGCTTCACCAGTTAATTTAGTCAGAGCATTGAGGACTTACCACACAGACAACGTGATCAACAAACACGGATTCCTCCACCAGGCCGGTACCATGAGGGCTACGTTTGTGCACAGTAAGACGCAGCTGACCGTTGGTGGCAGACGCTTTGGGGTCAGCCAGAGAAGCCCGTACAACATCCGCGTCGGTGAAAACCTGCACACCCTTCTGTTCCTCAAAACGAGTCACCGCGGGGGCGAGAGAGGGCGGCAGCAGTTTTCGCAGGGGAGCGCTTTCGTGAACAAAGTGAAGGACGGAAAATTTGTCCGAGGTGGTGACCTTAGCTCCACCTGGGCCTTTTGCTTCACCTGCAATGCTGACTGCCAACTCCGAACCAAGGGGTCCCCCACCAATAATGGCGATGGTTCCACCAGACGCGTGAAGTTTATCCGATATAGCTTGTAATTTGCTGGAATAAGACAGTAGGTCACATACCTGATGCAAGGTTGGGGATTAAGGGATTTAACACAAATTTGAGGTCATTTATTTAGTGCATTGGGTTGGCTTGAGGCGCAAAATGCTGTTTACTAGAATTGAATTCCGTTCAGGTCAGTATACTTTGAGAAAATATAGGCAGAAATGGGCGAAATCCGACGTTTGTTGATACCCAAGGAATTCCCTATACTATTAAGCACTGCGGAGAAAAAAAATCATAGTTGTGCGTCCTGAAGTATAAAAAAACATTCACAAAGAGCAGAAAAAGTAAGATTATATTTGTTCACTACAGAGAAAATTTTGTTTTGCGCCCATGAAATTGAGGTAAGTGTACTTATGAGATACAGGACTAGAGTCGAGAAAATGTTAATGAATATAATTAACAAATGCTTGCTCCACAAGTACGTTACGTTTGGTGCCCTAAAGATAAGTAATAAACTTGCAAGACGCAAAAATGTGTTTTACTACGCCGAAATTAGTAGGCCTATTTGACTTTAGATGGACTCCCTCGTAATCTCATATGTTTTCTAATTAACCTCGTAAATTTTGTCAAAATATAGACGGAAATCAAGTAATATCAAAACTCCAAACGGAAGAAGTAGAAGATTACCATGCATAAGAATATTGGAGGATATTTTGGGTCACTTTGTTGTCCAATTAAAATCACAGAACACTGCCCCAAAGTAAATGAACGTATTGAAAACTGCTCTAGTTTACGTAGAAATGTAAGTTCTTTCATTTCCAGCACAACATTTTTCCTCTCAGGTTTAGGGAAGTCAAAAACCGGTCAAAATATGCCATTTGGTCTTGACTTTAACTTCGAAAAAAGTATCGTACACAGATATTCGACTTCGAAATATCTAACTATAACGTTTTTTGAAGAGGTAACTTGTTCCTGAAAGTTTTTTAATCAATCTTAGTCGTATTCATTCTCGGCTTTTGTTGTGGAAATTCATCTTTCTCGGCAATGAGTTGACATGTTTGGGCGATTCTAAAGTCATGACCCACGCAGGCAGCTGCCAAAGGAGGAATGTTTAAGAACTCATTATTTAGGTGAATGCTTTTAAGCCATTTCTTATTTCTAAGTTTCGGTAAATAGGTTGAACGAAATCTGTATTGATGGACAATCAAAGCAAAACTGTGAGATTCGTAAAGTGCTCAGCAGCATTTCCAAAACAGTTTGCTGCTCGACGCACTCCAACTCTCGAAATATTTTTTTTTAAATGTGACAAACGGAAATTTCTATCAACATACACAAGATGGTATGAATTTGGTTACAAGTACAACCGTAATCTAACTTTTCAGTAAACAGCTAGCCTATCCGTGTGTGGCCGTCAATGTATTATTTTTTCGCTCAACAGCCGGGATGTGATTTCTATAGAAAATCTTTTTGCAATTGTCAATAGAAATTGATACAAAGCACTCAAGAATCTTTTCATGCATTAAAAACGGAAGCGGGTCCGAAGATTCAAAATTTGGAAACAACTGTACCTAAGGTGACTACATCCATTTCTGACACATTTAGTGAAGTTTAAATGTTATTGGAAAACATTTAATTTATAAAAATTTGTATTTGTACTTATTCTGTATAACCTTGCCATCCTTTTCTATTCCCATGCCTTAAACACACTTTTATTTCACATTGCACCAGTAAATTTTCAGATTGCCATTTCTTGAGTCAGCAGATTTTTTAAAAAATTACATTTTTTTATGCTAGTAAATAGTAATTTCCCAACCAAACTCTGACTTTTTTACTTATAGTTCTAACTTAACTGCTCTTTTAGTTTGGGGGCACGCCGCGTGTGCTAACTTCCCGCAAAATGATTTTTATTGCGTTTTTGAACTTATCGACTCAGAGTCACGGCAGCTGGCCAGTTTAAGTAAATTTTAATGAGCTTCTAGTAATGATTCTGTCCCACCAATAAACAAGGGAATCGGGAAAATAGCCTAATAGGGGCGCTAGCAGTAAAACTGACCAAAAAGCCTCAAACCGACTTAAAATATGTTGGGTCTCTATTCGGCCTAAAACCACGTCGTAAGGATGTGTCCACTGCGTGCTTCAAGGCAGGCTAGAAGCAAGCACGGTGACTTATGCGTGTATTAGATTAGTGATAGTGGACTTGCGCTGCATCTACCACACTCCCTACTTTTCTTCCACCTGGATCCGGTGTCATGACAGAGTGAAGAAGGCCGGAGGTAGGAGAGGACGTGGATGACTGGTATGGGTGAAAGTTTGAACCTACGCGAACATCCACGCTCTCTGGTCCACAACAAACACTTTAACAGAATTTTAACACAACACCAAGACGACAAAGGCAGCGAGACAAGTTCCAGCTCTCGCGGCGTGGGCCTACGTGCCACTACACCCCAGTATACACCACCCGGTCACAGTCTACACTACCGAATGGGCAGAGCAAGGACGACATTGTCTCCCGTATCGATACTGCTCGTTGTGGTTTTCTCAATCCTTCGAAAGCACCTACGGATCCGACGCAACGTCTCCATCGCAACGAAGATTCATGTATACCCTGCATTCATCTGGCCAGTCCTCCTCTATGGATTTGAATGCTGGACTTTGCGCGTTGAAGCTGAACGAAGACTGGAGGTCTTTGACCACCACTGCTTGAGGACCATCCCGCAAGTTAAGTATACCGACTTCATCTCGAATGAGACAGTCAGCACTGGCTGCGATCGTATCGCGAGGATATCTCAGGCCATTCAAGAAAGACGACTGAGGTGGTTTGGACACGTTCTCCGTCGTCCGCCCCACGAGCTTTGCTATGCTGCTCTAGATCCAACGCCGCAGCCCACTTTGAAGTGTCGAAGAGAAGGGTAACTGAAGACTGGGCTCGAAACCGTCTGTCAAGACATGGAAGCAGTTCCTGGACCTTCTACCTTCGGTCTCCGTCGCTGGAAAAGAGACTGTGTGGAGTTTTCCAGATCCGTTGCCACCAACCGTCAAGCGTAAAGGGGTACTGTCTGTGACATCATTGAAGTTGGTTAGATCAGGCATGATCACAGTTGTTACAGGTACAAGTAAAAATAAGTCTACATAACACCAGGATTTTGCAGGACAAGAAAAATTGGCGTTTTCGATTAGGGAGGATCACTAAAGTGGGGTTATAAGATTGATCATCTTGATTATTCAAAGATATTTCATACATGCCAGAATGCTGGCCCTTGAATGCACGTCTTTTCAGCTGAAAAGGACTACTTAAGCAGCATGCCTTTTTATTGATTTTGATGCTCTATGAAGGTAAATATGTTGCATAGAAGATTTAAGCAAAATTATTCATTCTTGTACTAATTTTGGTAGGAAATTGGGTCTTCTTCAAATTTTTATCAAAGGATTGGCATATTTAAGTCTGGGATTATGCTGCAGGATAATCAATCTACTTCCTAATTGTAAAAGCATTTCAGAATTTCGGTCAACATTTCATGAGATTAGTGACTGACTGTATGTGCGAAAGCAAAATTAAAGCAAATGCAACGAAAAACTACAACCGTGTGTGAACAAGCATTTTAAGCCACCCAAATAACCCTGGTTCTCACCTGTAATCATACAGATTTCGGAAGTACGTAACACGTTCGTGTTTGGTCAGATCTACACCCGTCAGGGAACACAATTCCAGTTCCGGAATTCGTTTGGGACCTGAGCCTGTGGCAATGAGGCAGCAATCGTATGTGACTGACTGCCCGCTGGCTAATGTGATGCGATGTTGATCCGGATCAAGGGCAGTGACACGGTTGTTGCGGAGCAGAGCCACGCCACCAGAGTCGGCCTCGTCCAGGCTACGATGTGAAAAAAAAACAGATAGAAGACTTCGATGAAATAATTTTTTTTCGCTGCAAACTACAATTCCGCTAACTTGCTTGTTGCAAGCTAGGAAAGGCATCAAACAAGGGAGAAGAACAGCTGAATTACGATGACGAGCCATGGCAAGATAGCTAATGAGTTCAATTACACCAGACGCCATAAATCTGGCAAAGAAGTTGGCGAAAACCTGTGCATAGAGTAGACAGCTTTGTGCACGTGGATGAGAACAAACGGCTACTCTTGCAAGATGTGTAAGAGCGTGCAGATAGCAACAGCCTGGGTAAATCAAGCGAGAGTTTGTGCGTGAAGGTAGAAAAAGGCAAACGCGTGATGAAGAGGTAAACAACGACCTTCTGACATTATCTCCTCAAAGGATCTACGCTAAAAACTTTCAAAGCCCAGGAGAGCCCTAGAGTTAAGTCAGAAGCCCCCTTAAGCAAAGGTGGTGACATGTACGACATCAACCATGAAAATCATACGAAGCACTTCGACACCTTAACATAAGCCTTCCTGGAGATTGTTTGGAGTCGTTGATGAACAGTCACCGATCGCTAACGGAACTCACTCGCCTCGCTCTGCCGTGGGTTTCATTTCTGAGGCCTCGGCAGCAACCGCACAGCGGCTAGTAGTCTAGACAGATAGTATTGCTGGTAAATGCATGGGAGACTGGAATGACCATTTCTGGTTTATTAGCCATCGTCAGACAGTCATATCCAACCCCAAGTGGTGCACCACCCGAGACTCCAACTCACGATCTTTTTTATCAGAAGTTTAACGCTCTATGGTGGCTCGATGGCGACCCAATGGTTTGTAATCTCTGTTCTGCCGCATCTAGAGTGTGCCGCAGTCCCAGATGCCATAACTAGAGAAGCACATGCAAACCCTAGAAGGAGTTCAGAGAGGCGCTGAAAATTGGCAAGCGGAGTAAGTTTTGTTGAATGCTCACAACGGGTTTCTCTTCTGAATTGGCTGTAGCCATTTTATTATATCTCACATTTGTATGCAGCCTTTTGTATTCATTGTCCTTGCAACGCATCTTGTAACTTCGCTCTTGTGCAACTCCGTTCAAGTCTATGTGCACTAGTCTTTGAAACGCACCGGTTTCGATCGTGACAAGCCGGTCGCAAATTCCTCGCCCTTTATCTTTCCCTCTGCGGTCAGCAAAATAGGGATACTCTCTGGTGCAGAAGTTAGGATTGGCCATAGACGATCCATAGATGTTAGCAGGACATCGGATTCCCGAGAACACCTTCCTCTCAAGAATATTCTTTCCTCTGAACTTAAAGCATGAAAGGGATGACTTAGTTTTGACCTTCAAGAATCTAAATAACTTAAATAGTGATGCTAATCAAAGGCATTTGTAACTGGCATCCAAATTCAGCTAAAAAAGACTGATAACCCAGCACTTAGAGTTCCTCTAGCAGGTATTACGAAGTTCTGATTGAGGCGGAAGAAATCAATACGCTTCAATAATTTTTCAATAATCTCAATGGATGGTCTATTTCAAATATTTGAACCTACGTAGTCTCCAACGATGCGCACTTTATGTCACGTCAATAAGCAATTCACACTATGCTAGTGGTGTGTATTGGTTAAATACTTGCACTCACTGAACTAAGTAATTATTTAACTGACAGTTACTAATTTTCTTTTTTTGGTTAATTCTTGGGAATGTTCTGTAAAGTTATCCAAAGAACTTACTTAGTACTTCAAATATACTGACCCACAGTGTAGCAGCGAATTTCTCGACTAGGTCATACGAGAAAATCAAGAAATCTCCAAGAATCAATACTTCAGCGCCTGGTCCGAAGATCTTTACCGGGACTGTGCAGGGGCACTTGATGTCGTTCAATTTACAGCCAGTGTTAAACACTGCCTGTGTGTCTGAACCCGCCTAACGTATCTCAGTGAGTTGATCTTAGGGTAGAAATTTCATTTTGTGATTTTACGTGGACGGATAAAATGTATGGCTATTTGGAAGTTGCTTGGCCTCATAAATGCCAAGCCAAAGGTACTATAGAAAAGCTAACAGCTTTTTCTGCGGCCACAATTGAAGTTCAAACATTCTCCTACTGGATGTGCTTCGGTGGGGAAAATAGTGAAGTGCTGAGAATGCAGAGCAGACTAATAAAATGTATGAGCGTTATTTTCCCTCCTAAAATGAGATTTCTCGCAAGTTTTAGTGTAAGCAACTTATAGACGCATCTAGATGACAGAACTAGATCTTTGCAAACCTTGCATACGCCATTGGTCGAAAATTCTCACACTGTATTTTTAACAGGGTTAAAAACAAAAAATTAAACTTTGAAAAAGGGCTACTCGCGTAGTATGAATTGTCTTCACTGACGCCACTATAAATACAAATATTTTTAAGAAAAAGTGGAAATAATCCTTATTGCAGTCCTTTAGTAGCAACTTGCGTCTTGTTAAAATATTGTATTTAAAGGGTATTCTTCAGCTTTAAAAAATTCTAAATTGACGAATAGTTTTGGACGCTACTGGCCCTTACATCTGTGTTTAATCTATCAGTATCAGTTTATTGAGGGATATGCAGGCAGATTGCATCTGAATTACCTATTTGTACATGTGTTTTGTGGTAGCAAAAAATTATATCTCAGTTTTTGGCGAGCCCAAGTCTCCTGAGCCATGAGGTGTTCTTTTAAAAAAGTTAGCAGTGAAAAAACTCCTAAGGATGTTTTTTGGGAGAAAAACTGTCGCTCTTGTGGGGGGAAGTGTGGGGTTTAGGAGAAAAACGTCTGCTCTTGGGGGGAGGGTCCAACGGTGTTTGGTGTACATGCTGTACGCATTATGGTCAAGCAAAATGAAACATTTCTCTATGTTAAGAGGAAGAAGTCATATGTAGCACAAAAAATTTTGCAATGGATGTGAATCAAGTCGTATATATAGACAACATCAACAAACTGACGGATACTATGTAATATGAATGAACATTTCAGTCGTAAAAAAATCTCATGATTATAAACCTTTTAAAACTACGAGATACTCCCTCCTCAATTGTATATTTTGAAAAGGTGTAATTTGCTACCGGCCGAGTACCAGAAAAATATTTTTGTTAATGCCTCCCAATAAAATATAGATATATTTATATATGAGAAGATAAGACGATCTCGGGGACCATTGTTTTATCGTCCTGACGTTTCAAAAGCGTACAGGCTTCCGTCATCAGAGGTGGTAATTGTGCCGCGCCTCACAGTATTTAAAGGTGTTGGCAGTCATAGTCAAAAGGGTTTAACCAATACAAAAGGAGGGGGGCAAGGGAGGAGGGGGTTAGACGGGATGTTCAATCATCATGCCCTGTGAAGCGTAATACCCTCAGTCAAGGGGTCTCTCGTCAACTTCCGGTGTTCGCGTGTGTGCAGCCGTCATTGATCGGAGCTGTCTTCCCAGGCCAGGAATCCTCCTTATGCCCCTACGTCCATCCGATTTCACACTTGCAGGCTGACCGGATGAGCTGGCTGAGCTGATGATTGCCACTTCTGGTTGTGGCTCAGCGCGAATTCCGAACACAAATTCTCCTTCCAGAATGCCGAAATCCTGGGTCGAGGAAATGACCGCGTGGTCAGGGAGACAATCGAGGCCTGGCACACGGGGACAACCTAAATTAACCGTTGTGTTATACTTCCCACGGCCTACCAAGCCCTTCGAACGCATCTGAATGAAGAAAAGAGCAAACTAGACCATAGACGGAACGCGAATCTGCATACTCGCGAGCCGATGCTGGACACACCCATAGCTGAGCCACAACCGGAAGTGGCAATCATCAGCTCAGCCAGTTCATCCGGTCAGTCTGCGAGTGTGAAACCGGATAAACGCATGAGCGCAAATAGGATTACCGGCCTAGGACGAATTCTTCGATCGATGACAACTCGGGAGCCGATGATGGACACACCCAGAGCTGAGCCACAACCAGAAGTGGCAATCATCAGCTCAGCCAGCTCATCCGGTCAGCCTGCAAGTGTGAAACCGGATGGACGTAGGGGCATAAGGAGGATTCCCGGCCTGAGAAGACAGCTCCGGTCAATGACGGCTGCACACACGCGAACACCGGAAGTTGACGAGAGACCCCTTGACTGAGGGTATTACACTTCATAGGGCACGATGATTGAATATCCCGTCTAACCCCCTCCTCCCTCGCCCCCCTCCTTTTGTATTGGTTAAACCCTTTTGACTATGACTGCCAACACCTTTAAATACTGTGAGGCGCGGTACAATTACCACCTCTGATGACGGAAGCCTGTACGCTTTTGAAACGTCAGGACGATAAAACAATGGTTCCCGAGGTCGCCTTATCTTCTCATTTATGTCCAGGGACGCGCATCTTCGCAACGAGCCCGTGGTGCCGAGCTAGGGTGGTAAACCCAATGAGCACAGGTCCCGGGTTCGAATCTCGAGGGTTCCGACCCCTGAGATTGGGTATGACTGGCTGATGACGGCTAACAAGCCAGAAATGGCCATTCCGGTCTCCCTTGTCTTTGTCGGATCCACTCCATATATATATATATATATATACACTCAGAATTATGCGAACACCGATCGAATAGGCTTCCGAACTAAACAAAGTTCATGTGGTGGTCAGGGGACCCCAACGGTGACCGCCTGTCAGGCCGATTCCGGCCAAGTCATAATAGCAGTAAGGGGGTATGACAGCATTTGGGGCTAACTTGATACAGAACTGTTTCGGGCTTATTAGCCTTTATCAGTCAAGCATAACCCTGAACACCAGCTGGTCGGACAACACAAACAAACGCACTCACAGACGGCGCAGTTGGTCCACCACTGGTGTCTATCAGATGGGTCATAAGCACTTAATCAAACCGCAGTTCATCAGCCCCTCGCCACCTGCCATTTGCTGTCACTGCTGATCGGGAATATATTCACTCAGAAATATGCGAACACCGATCGAATAAGCTTCCGAACTAAACAAAGTTCATGTGGTGGTCAGAAGTCCCCAACGGGTGACCGCCTGCCAGGCCGATTCCGGCCAAGTCATAATAGCAGTAAAGGGGTATGACAGCATTTGGGGGTAACTTGATACAGAACTGTTTCGGGCTTATTAGCCTTCATCAGCCAAGCATAACCCTGAACACCAGCTGGTCGGACAACACAAACAAACGCACCCACAGACGGCGCAGTTGGTCCACCACTGGTGTCTATCAGATGGGTCATAAGCACTTAATCAAACCGCAGTTCTTCAGCGCCTCGCCACCTGCCATTTGCTGTCACTGCTGATCGGGAATATATTCACTCAGAAATATGCGAACACCGATCGAATAAGCTTCCGAACTAAGCAAAGTTCATGTGGTGGTCAGAAGTCCCCAACGGGTGACCGCCTGCCAGGCCGATTCCGGCCAAGTCATAATAGCAGTAAAGGGGTATGACAGCATTTGGGGGTAACTTGATACAGAACTGTTTCGGGCTTATTAGCCTTCATCAGCCAAGCATAACCCTGAACAAAATGCTGTTATACCCCCTTACTGCTATTATGACTTGGCCGGAATCGGCCTGGCAGG
>JAYGXS010000003.1:47989121-48098478 GCA_036362985.1 Ligula intestinalis
AATGATGTTATACCATACTTCCACATAGATACTAGCTAAAAGCCCAGACACAAGTTTCGCCGATGTTTCTGCTACTGCATGATACAGCAACGAGGGGTTTGGCTCTTCAGTAGAATTCACACTACTTGTAGTGCTACTCGTTTGTAGAATGGACATTTCCGTGGTTATTCCGCGGCAGTTGATTGTCTTCGACGAAAATGTTCATCGAACTCTAGAGTCTGACCCTTAAAAGTCATGTCCCATCCACCTACTTCCATGTCATGCACCTAATAATTTGAGAGATTATTTCCTTGATATATATATATATATATATATATATATATATATATATATATATATATATATATGAATTTACAAGAGCACTGAGACTCAATGAGAAAAATGCGTAAAGCTTAAGAAGCAATTATTTTACAGTTTGCTCTTGCAAGCGGCCAGGAATAAGCTCGCTCGAAAACAGGAATCCTGAGAAGACAGGAATATCTTGAGATCAGACTGAAGGATTATAAATATCACGACCCTACGTAAAAAAATATGTTGGAATCGAAAGTTCGGTTGACATTTCATGCAATGGGCAATCTATTGTTCCTTGAAAGTGAAAATATATAGGTATATGAAACATTCAAAATTTGCGTCAACCTAAGTCACTTACTGTGAGGGCTCCATGAAAAAACTAAGAGGTTCGTAGAATAGCCATGAGTGCTTGCGGATGTCTCCCTCGGCGGCCAGCATCTGCTTCCTCCTTTCTGGTTTTCGCCACCAAAGACCTTTACTAAGCAGTGGGCGGATATAAGGTGGCGGCGTTTGACCGTCTGTCTCCTCAATGGGAGCTTCCCCGGTTGATGCGTCACCGGCGATCATCAAAACCTTAGCGAGAGGATCGGAGGCACGGATAGTGCGCGCGGCAGATATGGCCGCAGCTCCGGCACCAATTATCACATGCTGCACATGAGAAGGAAGTGTTGACGCAGAAGGCAATGGAGTGTTTGTGGCTGTGGAAGAGGATGCAAGTCGTAATCAGCCGAAATACTTAAACCAACTCGAGTAAGTTTAATTCGAACGTTTAATTAATAGCCAGACGAATAATCGAAACCGAATACAGGAAAAAACATATGTTGGTACGATATACTACCACACTTGTACAAACCAATTAATGATATTGAGTGTTATAAAACATGGGAAAATACCAGTAGCTTGAGTTCCAGATGCTGTTGCAGAAGAGCTGGAAGCTGGTCTTCTAGAAAATAAATGGCAATAAATAAATCACAGAAAAGCAGAGTTCGAGGTGGATGGCGCACAAAATCGGCAATCATTCATGTCACAAAAAAGAAAGGAATTACAAAAGATAGTTTTGACTTACTTTTCATATACTGGGTGATAGTTCGGATCTGCATATTGCGATTCTTTACGTCTCATCCACCAAGCAATCCCAAGCACAACACCGAGGAAACCTGTACCAAAGAGCACTGGCCCCACGGCCTCCGGGGGAATGGACTTGCTGAAGAAAGTCCTTCCGTGACTAGACGTAAACTTATCTCTTTTCTTGGATATCTCAGTCAATGGGCTCTTAGAGAGCATAACAGAAAAGGGGCGAATTCCAGTCGAGTGAAAAGCCTCCGCTGCGAGGATCCGCTTAAGCAGTGGACGAAAACCAGCTCTGAAGTCCGACAAAATGCGAGCAGCCATACCTACAAGGACGAACGCACATAGCGCCGTTATGGAACGGGTTGCTTGGGAATGCAAGTAGACAATACAAATTTTGCACAAAACTAATCACTCAACATACTTTTAGATAACTCTTTATACCAACTCCCAATTGCGAACAAGGGCAACATGCTAAAATAGAACCTCTGAAGGTTAGTATGTTTTGGGCTCCAATAACAAGTCAATGAAGAAAACGCCACATTAATCTTAATAATAATAAAATGTGATGCCTACCTTTCCTACATTGCCGGCTGGAAGATCTCATACATTCAGATTGATAATTAATGTCAAAACTATGTACGCATTGATTACGCTCACCTATAATCAAAGGCAGAAAAAGTTTCCCTCCCCCATAGTACTAAAACAGTCAGGGGTCTAGTATATTTCTAACGATACCGAATGGCGTGAACTCCGGCAGTAAGAATTAACTTCAAAACCGACAGAAGACTAGGTCAACCAAGGTGCTAGATACTGAAGTTTTGACACGATAATCAGATCAAAGTTCGGCAGGATATTCAAAACTATAATAAAAAGCAATTCGCGGACAAATCGACCAACACAGGGAGAGGAAAAATAATAAAAGCCTAGTTCTAAAATGTATTTCTAAAAAGTACAATCTGACAGAACAGGGAGAGTAAGTTTATTCAGCGCGTTTTGGGGTCTGGTCAACACCAAGCGCGATGTCCTTGGCTATCCATAAAAGTGGTACTGTAACCAGGAAGAATCCAGTAATGATCATTGGGTCCATAGATGGGCGGTACCTTTCACGGTAGGGATCCGGCATAGTATTTGCCCTTCTCAACGGCCCTCTGCAGATTATCTGCCTACCGAAGCGTAAAATATTGCGTCCCAACATCCAGCTATAGAGAATAAAAATTAATATTTTTCATTAAAAATGGAAAAAACGCAGAAGAATTCGAGGACAAGTATCCTTTATTGCACAGCAAATACAAAGCACAGAACGTGAACATCGATCGTAAATGCCACGTGCAGTGTTAGTCGCTGAATAGAATCATAACAGCCATAGCCAAGCAGCAAAACGCCACATATGGACTCTTTCTTTCACCTAGAAAATAAAATATCGATCAGACACAACATACCTATTCGAGCACACTTCCAGAATGTGCCAATAAACCTGTGAAAACACGCGTTAAATAAATTGGCAAAGTACCCTGTTTTATGCCGGTCAAGAAGATTTGGCATGAAGCTCCTGATATAAGTACATGTGCATATAAGTAGAAGGATGACTGTGAGAAGGCTTTGGAAATTGAAAATTGCAGACTACAGATGAGAGAATGGGACAAATTACCATCACCAGGACAGCCAGAACCAGCGGGTTTAATTGACCAAGTTAAAACTACAATAATCCAATCCAGTGATATATTGCTTGTACTTTTTGAAAGACTTATTGATTGCAATGGAGTGCAATTCACAAATTTATGCGAAAGTTTTTATCGTTGACTGTAATCTTTCACTCCCGTGATTTTTTTAGCAGCCATAAAAAATTATAATCGCGTTTTTACACTGAAAGCAGCGATACTCGGACAAAATCCGAATCATAAAAACGAATTATTGTCTAAAATCCTCCATTCCGTTGCCTTCGATGACCGTTTTGTTCCACCGTGGCCTCTTCTTCAAATTAGGTATCCTGTCGAAACTCTTGGTTTGTTCTACACAACCTTTCTTCCAAGGTCCTTCTGAACAGTATGTTGGTACCCACCGAGGCAACCAAATTTTTTAAAGTGTTCTGTCTGGGAATACGGTTGGACACTCCATCTGAATACACATGTCCTCGATCTATTGAACCGATCTATCTGCCTAGATGCTTTATGAGAAAAGGCTCCAAACCCGAACTTTTTTCACAGAGACATTATATCTCGAAACGGTTGAAGTGTTTTAAACTTACTAGTGAACTTATACAGAGGAAAATTCGAAATAAAATGAAAGTTTGTTCTTTAACACAACCTAGTGATGCAGCATCCACCTTTCTCCCCCCGAACATGTTCGTTCCTGATAACCGCATGGTTGACCAATTAGCGGGAGGATGGAGTCTTATCGTAACCACATTCCGGACAAACCAGAACCTTACTTTCTGGAATGCTAATGCATAAAGTATATTGCGGGTGATTTAGGTGAATAGAGAAATTTCATGCCACTATGAACTTCAGGCTCGATTTCTTGTGGAAATGAGAAGATGTGGGATACCAGGGTGTTAGGAACAGTTTATTCTGCATATAAGGAATGAGAAAATAGGTAGGAGGATTTTGGTACTTTAACTGGAATGCTTCCGACCGTGAGGGCTGCCTTCAGAGGTTTGTGAGCATGTAGTCAGCACAGGTGCAAACAACGCTGCCTACGTCCGCAACCTGGCGGGACAGAATCCGGTGCGAAGTCAGCCTGGGAGTTGTCACAAGCGCCCAGTGTGGCCTTTGTGTGAATCAGCCTAAAGGCGATGATTGGCCAGACCAATCCTACCAGACTGGCGTAGGTTGGCTTCTGGGCGCACGTACGCACTGGTGCCCGAGACCAAAGGTTGATATCTGAAGTGTGCATGCGTTGGAAGGAAGCAGGGCTACAGCCACTACACGCTTGACACACTGAAGATCCACGTCTGTTAATTATCTCCAGATATAGTTTCTATTACCAAAGCCTGGTTGCTCCAACACATGAATGGCCGTGTGGTTAGTATGTGTGGCTAAAATCTATTTATAAGAACCAGAGGGGGGCGTCAAGTTGGAGACGAGCTCACTTACAATAGGTGTTACAACTGAAAAAAGCTAACGATTTTTACAAGAAAATCTCTTGTGCGTAGCTACGCTCCTAAAAGTCTCAATGTATAAAACTAAACGCCCTAGTTAAAAGGAAGACATACTGTATTTCATCAAATACTATTATGTGGCAACGAAAAAATAGATTTTTAGGTAAACAGAAGTATGCGAAAAAGTAAAAATCGGGGCTATTAAGAAAATGTAGCTGGAATTATATTTGTAGGCAAAATTGATAAACTGTCGCGTACTTGTTAGATGATCTGGCTATCCACTGATGTGCAAGGTTCCTCAAGTCTCGGTGTCCCGAAACTCTACCGATCACCGCGGAGGGATCCCATAGCTGATATTTGTTTGCTAGAGGAGCTTGCAAGGAAGGTTGCACAGTCCGATATCTTGATCATGAGGGATGTTGTAGTGCCACACATTTTTTAGATATTGGCCTTTATATGTGACTCTGATCTGACATTTTACGTCCGTCTTCCAAACACGTTACGTTTACAGCTAAGTGTGCAAAGGCCAAAAGGCCAATTATCTGGACCTTTTTTAAGAAATCGCACGATATACCTATCTCCATTAGGTAAATGAGACAATGTTTTCCTGCCATAGGAATATTCTCATTCACCCGAAAAACCTGTGGTATACGATGTAGTCCGGTCGGATAGTAGATGATAGAATGTGTCCCAACCAATATAAACTAGTAAATATGATAAGGTGTGGAAGGCCAGGGCGTTAGGGATTATTTAATAAAGTGTAACAAGCGTAGAATATAAGTTATATGCAAGTGACTCTTAGACATTTGTATTATAAACTATTGTTATGCGATATTGGTTATGAATTGGGAGCTCAAGGGCGAAAGCCTTCTTCCCTAAATAAAGTGACTTAAAGTGCAGTCCAGCCATGAATGGGCCGGAGTCCAGAAGCACAGTCCGGCAAGAAGATCACCGGGTCCGGACAACTACAACCGAAGAGAAGATCGTCGGTTCTGGGAGTGACTGAGCGTAAACAACTCCCCCCCGCAGCTTGTACACTGGCTTTGAGAAGTGGTTTGCCAGTAAGCCAGACAGAGGGTGACCTTGAATGGCCTATCCCCACGGCGTCCGAGGAAAGCATGGCTACAAGCCCACAACAATCAAAATTAATATTCGGAGAGCCGGCTTCGATCGAATAACGCCCGAACCTACGCGCATTGAGAGAGACTCTTTATTGCTTAGAAAAATAACTGAAGGCTGGGAAAGGTTCCAGAACACGGATTCATCGAAACCACTGTCCGCTTTTGACGAAAAGGCAAACTCACAGACATTGAAAGCTTACATGGGGCTTAGACACAGAAGTTAACAAACCGCAGAGACTGTGGAAAAATTTGCTTATGGATAGGAATCTTGCATCTCAGAGTGCATACGAAACTCTGAGATACCAGGCCAAGGGCCTTATTCTAAGAACAAGACAAGATTTTAAAGTGGACTAAGGTTGAGGCTGAGAGTGGTTTTCCCAAGGCTACCTTCTCGGCCCCATGTTGTTCGCTGTTTACATAAATGATTGCGTCAGTTAATTGGATTGCGATATCCACAGGTTTGTCGATGTTCTCAATCCTTGGAGCGTCATTCGAAAAACGGCTGGCTCCAGAAATGTACAAAGGACTGACTCTTGCCGTTGGATGGGAGCAAGTGAAATATCACAAAAGTCAACAAAATCAGTCCTTCGAACCGTACGGTTTGCAAACTCAATAATAGACCACTGAAAGACATGGGCTTCCAGAAGGACTTGGGAGTCTCGATCACACCCTCACTGCAATGCGCAAAAGTGGCCAACGCTGCGATGCTTGCCATGTACCTGGTTAAACAAGCTTTGCCTGCCTTCAATGACAACCACCTTTTACGAATTAGTAGCAAAAACGAATTCGAGAGGTCATCCTCTCAGAATACGTGTAGCTGGGTCCAAGCTGGACATTCTAAAGTCATCTTTCCTCTTAAAAACGGGTCGATGTTTGGAATACTTATAGGAGCTAAGGCTACGATGGTTATGGCCTTAACGCCTACAATCTTCCAGACCCTGGTTCCTTTGGAGATTGGAGAGAAGACGGTGGAAAGACGAGAGTAGACGGAACAGTGTATTGTTTGCAGAAGGGATAAGGGGAAGGTTGCCAGTAGATCTTGCAGGGCGTACGACCGCGAGGCCCATAGGACAGGGCGGCGGCGTCGCCGGCCATCGCCGCCACGACCAGCGAGACCGGAATTCCAAGTGTCCTCTCACCGCAGTCCTCGTGGGCATCATGCCAGAAGACAGAGGCAGAGCGCGTTCAATGGCAAGGTCGGCCTGTGATTGGTTGTCCTGGCGCAAGGCTGGCAAGGCGAGACTGGATGCGTTCGTAAGTGGCTTAGACCATTGAGCGAGAACGGACAGGGGGGTGCCGAGACTTGGCACCTGGCCGCAGGCAGCATGAGCGCGTAGGGCAAAGGCTCTGTCCGTCAGCTCTTGGGTTCCAATTGGCTGCTAGGCCCAATACATACTTGTAGTGGACGTAAGTGCCGCTGTGGGGAACCGAGATCGCTGATAATCATGTTGCAAAGGTCGCCAAAGCAGCAATATTCGTCGTAAAACTACACCTCGTGTGAGCCCCGAATGAAGAGCATAACAAGAAGTATGCAGGAAGCAGAGGTCTTAGAGCAAACCTAGTACAGAATACTTAGGAGCAAGTGAAGGCGTATGTACAAGGTTGGACCAATTAGAATGTGGTTTTCAGTAGGCACGATTTAATTGGCTGTGTGAGTCATACCGCTGTTATGCGCCTGGTCATAGCTACGCGCAGCGTCACGTGCGTTGGGTATGAGTGGTGCGGATTCTTTGCGTGGGAATGTCGTTCGCACAGCGTGCACTCAAGCCGGCCCGCCTAAGCTGCAGTCATGCCGACCGCCGTCACCCAGACAATCTCTCGCTCAATGTCTGGCGCAACCCACGAACAAGCCCAGTCTCGGCTGCGCCCACCTCGCGCGGTCCAAACAATCACCTTCAAAGCTGCATAAAAGAAAGACATCAAGGCAGTGGTTGCCATTGGACATCACTCCAGATTCCGCTCGAGCGGGGCGGACGCAGGCAGCGTCGTTGGCTGCTATGACAACGCCGGCCCTCACGGTCAAATGCCATGCCAGACCGAGTGGCAAATTCCTTCTACCTCTTCTGTAAAGAATGCATCATTCCCAGCAATCTGACCTTCCTAATACTTATATCCACTCCTAAGGAAGATCGCAGCGTTTGGGGTTAAACTTATTAGCCCTAACACCTTAACAAACTGTTCCGTTGGATATCTTTATACGGGAATCCCTAGAGGTTTTTAAGCGAAATTTGGATCGATTTATAGTTAGTGGACAATCTCATTCAATAAGTTCAAAAACGCAATAAAAATCATTTTGCGGGAAGTCAGCACACGCGGCGTGCCCCCAAACTAAAAGAGCAGTTAAGTTAGAACTATAAGTAAAAAAGTCAGAGTTACTACCATAAAAAATGTAATTTTTACAAAAATCTGTTAATTCAAGAAATGGCAATATGAAAATTTACAGGTGCAATGCGAAATAAAAGTGCGTTTAAGGCATGGGAATGTAAAAGAATGGCAAGGTTATACAGAATAAGTATAAATACAAAAATTGTATGCATTATATGTTTTCCAATAACATTTAAACATGCACTAAATGTGTCATAAATGGATGTAGTCACCTTAGGTACAGTTGTTTCCAAATTTTGAATCATCGGATCCATTTCCGTTTGTAATGCATGAAAAGATACTTGAGTGCTTTGTATCAATTTCTATTGACAATTGCGAAATGATTTTCGATAGAAACACATCCCGGCTGTTGAGCGGAATAAAAATATATTGACAGCCACACACGGCTACGCTAGCTGTATAATAAAAAGTTAGATTACGGTTGTACTTGTAACCAAATTTATACCATCTTGTGTATGTTGATAGAAATTTCCGTTTGTCACATTTAAAAAAAATTATTTCGAGAGTTGGAGTGCGTCGAGCAGCAAACTGTTTTGGAAATGCTGCTGAACACTTTATGAATCTCACAATTTTGCTTTGATTGTCCATCAATACAGATTTCGTTCAACTTATTTACCGAAACTTAGAAATAAGAAATGGCTTTAAAGCATTTACCTAAATAATGAGTTCTTAAACATTCCTCAAAGTCAAAGGCCTACTAATTTCGGCGTAGTAAAACACATTTTGCGTCTTGTAAGTTTATTGTTTATCTTAAGGGCACCAAACTTATCATATTCGTAGAGCAAACATTTGTTAACTTGATTCATTAAGCTTTTCTAGACTCTAGTCCTGTATCTCGTAAGTACACTAATCTCAATTTCATGGTCGCAAAACAAAATTTTCTCTGTGGTTAACAAATATAATTTAACTTTTTCTGCTCTTTGTGAATGTTTTTTTATACATCAGCACGCACAAATATGAATCTTTTCTCCGCAGTGCTTAATAGTATAGGGAATTCCTTGGGTATCAACAAACGTCGGATTTCGCCCATTTCTGCCTATATTTTCTCAAAGTTTACTGACCTGAGCGGAATTCAATTCTAGTAAACAGCATTTTGCGCCTCAAGCCAAACCAATGAACTGAATAAATGACCTCAAGTTTGTGTTAAACCCCCCACTCCTAAACCTTTCATTATATATGTCACCTTCTGTAGCAGTGCAGTTGCAATTATAATACTGCTTTCTATATTCTGGTAGTATTTGTTTAATAGCTTAGCGTTTTACGCTAAGGATGGTTCCACTCCATCCGAAATAACGTCTTCAAACTGATGGACCTGACGGCCAAGCCATCATACTATACTACTACTAGCTATATTCTTGTAACAGTTCGTTATAAACGAAAACCTACGTCTTAAGCTCTCTCACCATTATTCCCATGAAAGGGTCTCCGGGGTCTTCCATACCCGACGGTCTGCATGCCATTATGGTCCCGTCAGAGATCGCATCAGCCGAACCTGGCGGCCATTGTCCACGCGGCATCTAAATGTAGTCTCTTGTTTAACACGCAGCGGACTGTCACCGAGCTGGTAGGATATTTCTGTCTTTGCAACCTTGTCGGCGGACTCTGTGATCAGCAAGGGAGTGTCTGGCCGCATTTTCTGCCCTTCGGTGATGATTCCGGTGACCTCTGCGACGCCCACCTGCCCCCTTCCCCGTTGGACCTCCCCCCCCCCAAAAAAAAGGAGTCACGGTCTTTCTCCTAAAAATTCGCAAGGATTTTTTTTCACTGTCTTCTCTTTTTCAACTATGCTCTACCTCACTGGCTCGATTGGCCTTGCCAAGTAACTGATATACTATTTTTCTGATACACAACATGCATGCACAAAAAGGGAACTCATCTACATCTCCCTCAAATATACTGATACTGTTTAACCGTGAACCCGAAATTGTTTGATACTTATTTAAGGCAGAGAATGCCAATCCTCTGCTGACGACTTCCGATGGTAAAGACCTTGCTGACAACGGAGCGAAAGCCAATCATATTTCGGGCGAGGCCATTTAGGTACATTTTTAGTAGTATTTATAATTCCAAGAAGAATAATGACAAATGAGCGAAGAAGTTTGATGATATTGGAGATTCGCTCTACTTAAAATTTGTAGGTAAGCGGATATTCCCACAGTTAATTTGAAAAACCATTTTACTTAATATACTGACTGAAGCGGCTATTGTACACGGTGACCTTGGGAGGGCAGCTCTGCAGTTTAATAGCGTCATTCGATCCCTTCTGGACCAATGGCCGGCGTGCTAAAAACTGGAAGAATGTGGAAAATTAAACCTACTTTAAACTTGTTACAGGGGTATTCGGTTATATAGACCCCTGAATGCATTTATATAGACCCCTGTATGCATTTATGTAAACCCCTGTATGCATTTATATTGTTAAGGAGGCGGAACCTCCCATGCAGTCAAGATCGATGGTGAAAAGTACAGGCCACCTGGGCGATACACGTAGTCAAGCCGCCCCCGCTGGTTCGCGCCCGTATTCAAGCCGAGCTCGTCGTGTTTCGAGCATACCTGAGGACCGCCCACCCAGCCGGGGTAGTGGCCGCAAACTAGGAGCTTCCAGAAGGGCCGCCCGGGCGGCAGCCCTATAAATACGCCGGATTCGAGAAGCTAAAAAAGCCCGCAAACCCCACTGTCCTTGTGACTTGCTGAATAAAGCCCTCTTACCCTTAGAAATGCCACGAGCAAAAAGGAATACGATAACTAAAAACCTGATTTCTCAGGTGAGGCGAAATATTGAGCAAGAAAGCCATCTGAAGAGGATAGGCAAGACACTCAATTTGCATTATTCGACAGTCAAAAGAATTGCAAAATACCTGAGCAAGAATGAAAATTACGAGAGTTCAAAACCGCTTATGAGAAGAGAAGGCCGAAACAAACATCGAAAAAAACTAAGCAGCTTGTTGCTGAGATGGTCAATGCTCAAAACGAGATGACCGAGAGAGAAATCGTTCAGGAATTCGGGATCTTGCAGGTGCCAACGTCACAGTCCACCGTTTCAAGAATCATGAAAAAAATCAATTACTCGAAAAAGCGGTTGTCATTCGTGCCTGTAGAAAGAAATACACCCAAACTCATAAACATCAGGATAATTTGTGCGAATGCAATTGCCTTGGTGCCCGACGAAAATATTACAATGTATACAGGGGTCTATATAAATGCATACAGGGGTCTACATAAATGCATACAGGGGTCTATATAAATGCATGTAGGTGTCTATACAAATGCATACAGGAGTCTATATAAATGCATACAAGGGTCTATACAAATGCATACAGGAGTCTATATAAATGCATACAGGGGTCTATATAAATGAATACCCCTGTAATACGTCAGTATAATGCATACAGACCCTTCTGACGTCCCATTACATACTCTTACCAAAACGGGATTCGACTACCCCGTGTATGACTTCAGTAGTTGAGACTGTTTAATTCACCGAGGCTATGTTTCTTAAAGTCTGTTAGGGCAGAAGGAATCTAAGCCGGCGGGTCCCGATGAGTTATCGGCCGAGATTTTGAAGGAGCTCGCCAGCTAGATAGTGAAACGGCTCTCTATGCTTTTAAAAACATCCTTCTGCACCAGGCAATTAGAAATCCGCGTGGATAACATCGCTATATAAGGGTGGAAGCCGGAGTTCGGCGAACAACTACTGACAGGTCGACCTTACTTCGAATTGCTGCATAATTATGGAAAAATTACTGAGCAACAACTAAAGCAATTCCTACAGTAAAACCACATGCTTCCCGATTTCTAGCACGGCTTCCGTATAGGTAGGTCCGGTGTGAAAAATTCGCTCTACTGATACAGTTATATAGTCTTGTATCAAAAGATGTCTTTGAGTTAGTAACAATAACGAACATCGGAGGCTATCCTATTAAAGTACGTGCGACTGGGCCCAAGATGGACACTCTGAAGTTTTTTTTCTTGAACATAGTGATCGAAGCTCGGAATGCTCTACTTTTGGATGTCGTCTTGTCGGAATCCTTAGAGATGTTTAAGCGGAGGCTGAAGTGATATATTATTGTGCACTACAATACCACCCAATTGCCGTCATCCGGACGCTCGAAGAATTACAATTGGTATACTACCTTCTATATTCTAGTAACAGTTTTGTTAGCCTAACTTATTATATTAGGGACGATCGACAATACTAGCTGACCGAACCACCGACAGGACAATTGTAATTACAGTAGTCGCCTGCTACTAAGCCCACCTCGGGCGCACACCAAATTGGGCTTAATAAACGGCGGGCGCAATAACCGGAAAGTCCTAGTTCTTGATTAGCAAACGCAGGATAGGCACTATACATTACATACGTACTGTATTATGTGTAGAGCTTGGTTATGTACCAGAAAAGAATGCTGTTTGTCTGTATTTTACGTGATAACAAAAGGAAAAGATTGTTTGTGACACATTTAAAAAAAGCGATCTAGTGTCAGTTGTTTTGGAGGAAAGTTCACTCGCAAGTGCTCTTTGATGTCCTTCTCCAGGAACCAGAAATCATCGAATTTTGTGAAATCTGATGCCTGTAGACCGCGTTGCGCACGCAGGGAGATCAGAAGCTCACTCTATCCTGTTGGCAAACTGGGTTTTGTAGCCGGCGACTGGGCTTATTAGCCAGCGGATTTTGCTATGTAAAATTCCGTCCCAAGCTGATTTGGGCTTAATACGCCGCTGGGCCTATTAACCGTGGGCTTAATAACCGGCGACTACTGTATCATACTATTTTACACGCTCTAGTAAAATATGTTTGATATATTATATTATGTGGATGAGTTCCCCCCGACCGGCATCTTTCTGACGCCCGTAATCCTTGCAAATATTCCATTACGTACACCGATCGCTTAAGCCCTCTCATCATCATTATGAGCCGAATGTCTTCACGGTCTTACCCATATGCGAACCACCACGATCCCGCCAACGATCGCGTCCGCCAAAGTTTGCGGCCGTAGTCTACGCGGCCCCTACACGTCCTCCCTTAGTTCGACCCGCAGCGGACTGTCGAAGACGTTGGCGGATACTTATGTTTTCGCAACCTGGTTGGTATACTCTACAATCAACAAAGGAGTGTCTGGGCGTATCTTCCACACCTTGGTGATGATACCCGCAACCTCTACGATTCCATCTACGTATAAACCTAGCATAATAACCTCCCAGGAGCGAGAGTTCTTTCTAAAAAATCCCAATGACTTTTCTCCATCTCTACTCTTTACTTCCTTTGCTCCAACGGATTGGTTCCTGCCGTTTGTCATTTTCAATAAGCGGAGGTATTATTTTTTGCTATTACAACACGCATGTACAGATGTAGGGAGTTCAAATGTATGCATCTATCTTTTTCTCAAATAAGAAATCTAAACGGCTGAGTCTTTTTCAAGTGTGGTCATGACGTACTTTAATATCACGTACCAAGACGCAGCAGCCCAGATTGTTAAACTATACCTTTGAAGCAATTACGATGAAACGGAGAATCGCTTTGGACACGCTTCAGCGCCTCAGCTCTTGAAGTTCTGTCTCAGGATGTACTTTACCTTTGCTGAACAATCTACGATCACGTGGAGGTAATACCAATGGCTTCTCCGACTTCGAAACTCGTAGCTGAGGCGGTCCTATAACGGTCAGATTGGTTAGTGTTCCGATACGACAGACCGAAATTGTGGGCGCGGTAGGTGGATGATAGCTTCGTTGTCATCGAACGGGACCAGGTGCACGCATTCAAATAACGTATTATCAGCGTCTTCTCAGACATACAATTTACTGTGGAGGAAGAAAACAGTCAGCTGGCCTTCCTAAGTGTCCTCATCTGCCGCACATATTATGGTGGCCTAAAGGCCAACGTGTTCAGTAAAGCAACAAATCCTATGCAAGTACTAAAATTGGACAGCAAACACACAAGCATTCACAAGCGCAGTTTACCAAGAACGTTTCATCGGTGTGTTAATACACACTGCACTGAACCGGAAGCCAAAGTCACCGAAATGCAATATCTTCGACAGATGTTCATAGAAAATGGCTAACTGCGAAACTTCGTCAACCGGTGCATGTGCAAACGGGACGAACGATAAATCCACACCGATCGCACACAGACCGGAAGCAACCAGCAGAGGTTCGATACTGAAATCGAAACGCCCACAGTCACGACGAGAAGCATCTAGAGTCACCTATAGGATCTGGTGAGGTTGTGCTCAAAGCAACTACGCCTGAGAGCCTGAAAGACTTTTTAAGACGCGAATTGCCGAACACGAAGAAACATTGCGGAGGAATGACGCAAATTCTCATGTCACGGCTCATTCGAGACTTGGCCACAAATTCAAATTTGATGAGGCTGAAATTCTCGTAATACGTAACAGTCGTGTGAGCCACGAGTTGCTTGAATCATGATCTACGGGCCCCCAGTATATCAACGAATGCAACGACCTGCTCAACCACTACTCAACCAAAGAAATTCACCACTCAGGAGCGCACAGACGAACGCATCTTCCAACGCCGGAGCCAGATGGCCTAGCAATAATCATGCCAAGTCCAGCACGGGTGATGAAAGTTCAGGAGGTCACAACCCACATACTGGTCATCAAGTAATTATTGCACAAGCGGGCAATTTCAGCTTTTTAATCGCCAGAGAAATTAACTTCTGATCGCGGTATATATCAGTATATTTAAGGTCTATAGGCGTAGACCAAAATTGTAAGTGTATATTCGTGTTGAACCCCTTCAACCTCTGTGAAATATACGCATGCTGCCACCAGACAGTCGTTTGTAGTATAAATTGACGTTTTAACCTACCATACTAACAGCCTAGGTAGTTGCTAAAAGGCCCAGACACGTGTTTATCCGGTATTCTGCCGCTGCTTGACACAGCTGCGAGGGCTCCGGCTCATCAGTAGGTCGCCCAGCTTTCCCTACCTGCTTTCTGGTTGATAAACCGGTTTTGAAAGTTCAGCGTTTTAATCTCCAGAGAAATTAATTTCTGATCGCGGTATATATCAGTATATTTAAGGTCTATAGGCGTAGACCGGGCAATTATCACCGATAAGAGGAGAGCCGTTAGTTGTCATAGTAGCATTGCGACTATACCATATGAATAGTTGAACTCCCCGTGTATGAATTACTCCTTTCTGCTATTGTACGCATTTAAAGTCCCTTTTCAACAGTAAATTTTAAAAAAAATAATCGTGGAAAGATGAGCCATGGTTGCAATTACTGGCGTTTAGTATATCGGTAGAATGACAGGCGGGAGGCAACCAATGAATGCCTGTCCACACAGTTGAAAACAAATATGCCTTTCTTTGACTCAGTAATAGTTAGGAGTACCCACGACTGAAACATTTATAATCCAAAAAAAACTGTCCATAAAATGTATACGCAGATAGCGCATTTAAAAGGCTATATAGAGCCCAAATCAAACATGCTTCCATTTATATGCTCTCCAATTAATCACCGTCTAGGGAGGAGTTACCTTCCCCTACAATTTTAGCAAGTTTCCGCACTATAATATAGTGGAATTTTTTGAACTTTAAGGTCACTTTTGTGAAACATGTATAATTCCCTTACTTGTGTAGCGTTTTTTGGTTTTAAATATGCTAATGGCAACCCACATGCTTCTTCGTTATAGGAAAACAACCTAATTCTAGGATAGAGATTGACATTTTCATTTCGCAGTGAAGCTCACCATCTAGAACTGATCCAGGCTGTCTTACTGGAGCACGCAATAAAGTCTATAAACAAGTTCAATGACCTGTTCAACTCATATTCGGTGCTGAGGCTCAGTTTGGTCAAAGCAATTTAGCACTCGGAGAGCGCACAGGCGAATGCATCTTCTAACACCAGCGCCAGGGGGGCCAGATGGCCGAGCAATCATCATTCCCAAGTACAGCATGGGTAATGAAAGTTCAGTGGATCATGACCTACAGGCCAGCCATCAAGCAATTAGCGCACAAGCGGCTGACTATTCTCGATTAATGGAAAGCAGTTAACTGTATGCGATAGCATAGCGACTGTATCCTATAAATACTGCAACACGAAGTACCCGCTTTTGCTGTTTTCTCTGATAATAGATCCATGGTGGTATCTGATATGTCCAGCGAATAATGTTCTTCTCCCACCGCTCGCATTTGGTTCTTCTTAGTCGAGAAGTGTCACTGACCGAGACCTAAAACACTAGAACAGACATATATGACCCATTTTTAACCTGAATCAGAGCCTCCAGTGCGTCTCAGACATTGAGACTTCCAGTTTGCGGCTAGGACAGATTGTAGAAGTTGCAAAAAATTGCGGGTAGACCCTCTTCATGACGACCTTGAAGCCATGTCTTAAGCAGAAAGGAGACCATCATAACGCCAATAGAGCGAGGATTGGAATCTGTGTATAATGAGTGGACAATGGGTTGTAGCAAATTGGCACCAGGAGTAAGTGGCAGACACATTCGGCACACCGGTAAACCGTCCGAGCACCCTGGGCACGTCTGCGCCAGGCTTGAATTCGACAGATTGGTTTGCATATCTGTGCTTGAAGCGCTGTTTTCTCAAGAAAAGTTAACGAGGCCAAGGCGACGAAATAATCAGAATTTCTGTCATCGCCTTTCGAGCCCCGTCGTTAGGTGCAGAAGAACACTACCGACAAAGAGGAGGGAAACTGGAATAGCTATTTCTGGCTTACTGACCGTCATCTAAGGCATCCAAGGTCAGTCTGCGTGGCCTTTAAACGTACTCTCTTATGACAGAAAGCAGAGGTGATCGCCGGCACAGAAACATTATTCGCCTGACGTTTCGGATTCCAACATTATGCTACTGCATACTTATGAAAATTAATGCCCCACCACCCCCCCCCCTCTTATGGAGGATAGTTGTCCGCCTGTGTGTTAATTGTTTGATGGCCGGCGTGCGGGTCGTGACCCGCTGAACCTCCATCAATTCTGTTGGGTTCGAATGTGGTGATTGCTCAGTCATCTGGCTCCCTGACGTTAGTCAACGCGTTCGCCTGTGCGTTCATCGGGGAACGAATTGCTTTAAGCAAACTGAAAAGCCTCGGTCTCGAAAATAGGTTGGGCAGGTCGTTGCACTTGTTTATAGACTGGGGGCCCATAAACCATGATTCAAGCAATTCGCAGCTCACACGATTGTCACCTCTCGCGAGAATTTCGGCCTCATCAAATGTCAATGTGTGGCTGGGTCTCGTCAAGTTATGGCTTACGGACGCCGATCGGTTAAGCGCCTCAAGAGAGAACGAGAGTAACGATACCCGCAACCGATCGGTAGGCGCCTATGCACCGATGAGACGAGTGCGTGGCCCAATGATTAGAAAGTTGGACTTCTTATCAGCAGGTCATAGGTTCGAGCCTTGCGTGGTGTACCGAGAGTTGAGTACGGCTGAATATGATGTTGGCTTTTAAAACAGAAATTGTCTCGAAACGTCAGGCGAATGAAAGTATTGTCTCAGTGATCGAGTGGTCTTCTTCTCAGTCATAGTGTAATTGACCGAAAACCGGAATGCTGCTGCAGAGGCACCCGGAGACAAGCCACTACAAGATCACTGTACGCCACTCTCATTACTTTTCAGTTTCCATTCAAGCGAACAAATCGGGAGTCCGGCATGGCTGGTCAGACTAAAATGCTATATTATTTACTGTACTCACGTCCGCACCTCAGATGCGCCAACAAACAGGGTTGGATTTTTACTGGTTGAAAACGCTAAAAAGTGAGTAGCGACTACTACAAAGCGCCTATGTTCTATCGGTAAAACTTTTCAATTAATGATTGTCCGTTGTCACTTGACAGCAAAGACTGAACTTTAGAGCCGGAGCTGTAAGGCAGAACCTGGACTAGACAGCGATAATGTAAGACCGACGAGGACAGAAAAAAAACGGGCTAGCCCCTCCTGTCTTATGATTGGTCGTCTAGGCACCAAATTCAGGTGTTTGGAACCTGAGTTCGAATCCGAATTATTTGGTTATTAAGTGTTAGGCAGTTCACTGCTCTATTATTGGGCCACTTCCGTCTATTAGATAAAAATTGCAGTATGAATGAATTATATGGCCTCCGGGCCAGAACGTGAGAACAGGGTCCGCCCGCAATACTGGTGTTTGCACCAAATAAGGCCAGGGTAAGTTAGGATTGGGTCAATGATGAAATAAGGGGTTAAATGGAGAGTTACGCTTAGGGCTACAATTCATGTTAGTGTCTATGGTGCGCCAAGGGAATATTTAATAATCCTGGGATTATTCGCACGGCTAGGGTGGGGCGCTCGTTCCCCTTTGTCTAGTTTAGAGGGAGGGTTATAAGTTATTTTCTTTCACATTTCAAATAAATACAACTGAAAATAGATCCTCTGAGTATTTTGTCCAATAGCCGTCCAGTCTTTTTAACAGACGGCTAATGAGCACGAAATAGTCACTCCAGTCTGCCTCATCCATGTCAGCAGTACTCATCTGCCTAAATTATTAGCCACTACGTGGTTATTGGTGGGGCTCGATAGTGAACACCAAGGCAGAGCGGAACGAGTTATTTCCGTTAGCAATCAGTAGAGACCGACCCCGTAAAATGAAGTATTTTCGTTCAAAAGCCGGCTTGTCAGAATGAATAAGATACCTTGAGATAACGCTTCACTCCCAATAGTTTTGCGAGACGATCTCCTGATTTTCAGTTTTAAAATACCCTAATCTGCTCAGCACTTTACCGTTCTTTAAGATTTTGGTCCTCCTCCGACAAAAGTGACTGTTACTGCTGCGAGCCGTCTGAGAAAGTAACACCTCCAAATACCATGTTGACTAGCACGAAAGCCAAGACGAGTTTCGTAAGCGCAAATGAGGGAATTTCCTACAATCAAGTAGGCGCTACTTTCTTGGTTTCACGTGAAATTTTCTTTTCTTTGTAACAGTGATGACTCCAATTCAAGTTACAGCGTTGAGGGCAGATTCACCGAGCTAATTAGTTTCGTGTACTGGTCCAATAAACCGTCGCCGGCGATGATGTCCACCAATATTTTGCGGTAAATGTAACTTTCATTTGAATTAGAATCCATTGAGGGATACTTTCGGTGTGCCTACTTTTCATGCCACTCGCATTGTAAGATAAGGCCAATATGAATAGAAATGTCCTTGAGCCGAATGAATATCGCAACCTTAGACCCTCGGACACGATAGTTTGAACATCTAGATGACTTCCAATATGAGACATACGGAGCAGGCGCAGCGTCAGGGATTAGTGTGAGTTAATTAACAATGACGCACCGGATAGGGCAGTATCTGTTGTAGTCACTCCCCCCACACACACCTGGCTCCTGTGGAACGCAAACACCAAGATCAAAGGTTGTCTCGGGCGCATTCGGTGAACAGGCTAAACAGAACCGGGCCTCCGCAACATTTGCCAGGCTTTTTGCAGGGGCGACTGGCCTTGCACACCAGAGTGCCATAACAGCCCTGTTTCCTGTCTCGAGTTATCCACTCAGGAGGCAGTCTTCCAAACCACGACTCTTGGCACGCAGATAGATTCCAGAGAATCGCACATATTATAATGATGACCTACACCCCATAAAGATGCGTTAAAAAGCGGCAGAATGACTTTAAAATACTTACTGCCCATGCAGTCAAAAATTAGTTGTCTCTCCTAAGAAACATTTTCAAGAGTATGGATCCAAAAAACAACTCCAGCTGATATTTCTGCAATCAATCTGGCTGAAAATCATGCTAGGAATAGCCCACCTACTACAACTCTGCGGGACATTCGCACATATTCTAGCATCCACAACCGTACATGAAGACTGACCTGACAGCCACTCGGCACATCTTTATCACTATGATAAATAGTTCACTTCCGTGGTCACCCTCCAAGGCTTCCAAAAACAACGTGCAGCATCTATGACGATAGAAACGTCATCCTCACCGTCTACTTGACTGCAACTTCCTTCTTAAATAAGCGAAACAAACCACTCTCTCGATAGGAAAACCACATACACACCTGAAGTACTACTCAGTACCGAAAAACCTAGCGGCTACGCTTGTCCAAGGCATCTCATTGAAGGTCATCATATCCTGACACCAGCGGTCAATGTTCTCATAGTTATTGTGACTAGCCTTTCGTCATTAAAACCATGAACAGCCCTTCCAAAAACTCAGTCAATTATACGGTCGAACCGGTTACAAACATACCGAAAGCCCGGCTGACCGTGAAAGATCGTTATTTACCGGAAGTCAGGCAGTGCTTAAGGATAATAATCGTCATGAATGGCGATGGGTGCGTAGACAGACCATTTAGTTCCACCAGCTGCCATATGTAATACAATACGAACAGAATGGAAAGCATTTTCTTTCAAGTCCCTTGGCGGAACTAGGCACCCGTATCAACGGAATTCAGCAGGGAGACATAATATTCAGGCGCCATGCTGTTGCGCAATATTCACGCAGTAGACGCGATTTTGCCATGAGGGGGATAGTTTACACCTCACCGCTGCTATTACACACTCCCCTTTTGACGAAATAATTACTTAGTCACCAAATATGACAACGCACTTAGGGTGATTACGCAAGCCGGAGGGGCCGCAGACACTTTCAGTCGCGGCCATCACCAGACTGAGTCAGAGGCCGTGTGCGTCATAAAAACCCACAAAACGCCATGTTGAATGCAAAAACCACTTCGCGATTACGTAAATGTACAGCAACAAAGACTGCGACCCACTTTATATTGCCCTTGACCTTCTACCCAAATTGGTGAATGTGGTACGTAAATAGTTTACCGATATTAGTAAAAAAAGCCGCGGAGCGGGTTAACCTGGCAGTTGAGCGACAAATTAGTATAGTAAGAGAGTAAAACCAAAAGTTCACAGCATTTACGACAGTTCCTGTAGAATCATGCCATCTCCGCAGGGTAAAGGTAATCCAACAAGCGTACCCGAAAAATGGTACTGTTTCAGACAATACGCACAAATAAGAAAACAGACAATTCATCGTATCTACACGTGAGCCTCTTAGCTTGAAAATAATTCGTGAACAAATACGATTCCCGCTGCCTACCAGGAGCCTCTGACTTGACACAAACTTGCCCGTAGTGATGATGTGCATTATATACTGGTTAAAATCGGGCGAGCATGGAAAGCAAACCAAAACGAAGGGCGATGCTTGACGGCTTACTTGTGTTCCAAGCAGGGCTGTGATATATGCTATTCCATAAACGCAGCCGCTTAAAACATAAGCCAGCCTTCCATTGCGCATGCAATTGCACCCCGTGCATATCGCATTCGTGCAAATTATGAGTGAACAAAATCACTACAGATGTTTACTGCACTTGCATCCGAAAGCCATTGATAACGAGGAGAACATAATTCACCTCATTACCCATGTCTTTCAAAGGCAGGAGCGCGACAGACATAAAACCCGAAACGTGCAAGGGAAAAGTGGGACAATGACTGAGAAAAACACACGGCACAGTGATCATTAACTTAATGATTAAAACAATGGATTTTCAATATTCCAATTATTTGCCCAAGACAGTGAAAAGTTTATATTACCTTTAAATATATGTATATTTTTCAGGTAATGACTAAAATATACCCGCAAATTAAGATAAATTTATCCAGGGACAACACGCCTGAACGCTATCTTCCAGCATGGGCCGGATAACGTTTCCAAATATACGCCCAACAATCTCCCCGTAAAAAATAGGAAGGATCACCCGCTGTGTCAAAAAATGTCCAATAGTATTATTTACAGGTCTGGCAAAATGATTTACTGGCTTGAACGCGGGCATCATGTTCACATTCCAATGCCTTAGCTAGATAACTTGGCATTTTTGAAACTAAGGCAAATTATCCTAATCATATTTTAAGGCCTGTGCATTCTCTGGACTTCCGATTAAATTCCATTATTTCAGGTCGTCAATGAATATTAATTTATCACAGATGAGGCAGTAAATTCAGACATTCGCATATGTTAGAAACGGAATGATATCTAGAAAGTTCCCCTATGGAACACCGCTGTGAACGATTTTCCATTCCGAATTACTATCCCAATACAAACATACAAACTCCCGCCTCTAAAATGTTCGACTAATATATGGAATAGACTGCCATTCACACCCATTTCATGCAGTATTGATACCAGCAGTCTGTGTCAACCCCTTTCAAAGGCTTTGCTTAAGTCAACGCAGATCGTATCGACTGATAAACATCGGAACAGGAAACCTATCCTGGAACTTGCTATTGTTTCAATTAAGATTTGGTTTTGCGTTATGGTAGGGTTAGGCATCACTTTAGGATAAGAAGTATAACTCGGTGATATTCACTCTGCGTGGAATTTTGGGAAGGGGCCCTAAAGGCAATGTTCCGGAACCAAAGGATAGAATGGTTCCAGTGGAACCAAAGTGTAGTCTTGGGTTCCGCTGCGCCATGATTGCGTGCATGGGCGGTATTCCCTGCGCATGTTCGGGTTAGTCTTCAAACCATCACCGAAATCTATGGTCGAAAACCCACACACACGGTCCCCCGTCCGCCTGAGAAAAATCCTACGCACACGCACGCCTCCTGCTTTTGCTACCTCCCCACCCACCAAGTACGAGGCCTGGATCGATGTCTTGCTTTGTCAACTTTTGCCGGCGTATGCCTAGGGCGAAGAACCCATGTTCAGGTCACACGCGTTCAAATAGGGGCGGGGGGTTCTGGGAGTAAAGGGGCAGGGGGGTTGGGGGTGACTTCTGCATAAACATTTGGCTTAACTGAGCCTGCTCTGACTGCACTTGATGCACGTAGTCGCCCCCTAACCCCCTGCCCCTCTACCGCCGGACCCCATCCCATATTTGAACGCGTGTGACCTGAACACGTGTTTTTCCCCTAGGCATACGCTGGCAAAAGTTAGCAAAGCAAGGCATCGATCCAGGCACCGTATTTGGGAGAGGGGAAGTAGCAAATGCAGGACGCGTGCGTGTGCGTAGGATTTTTCTCAGTATTATTCCTGCCTATTCGCTTTAAGAGCACTGAGTATTCCCTTTCAACAAGGAATTTGAAGCGATTTTATTTAAGATTCTTCAACTTAATTTTCGCAATTGCCAATTTTTAACTTTTTGACCAGCACAATTACGAGATTATGGTTAAGGACGCGATCAGTTTACAGTGGCATTGATGAAAAACAACCATTTCTAATGCTGTTGCAATCAAGTGTGTTCCTCTGTCAACACTGGTTATGTTCCCCCAGTAAGTGTTAGGGAGAGAAGACAGGGTAAGATGACTGATCGTACTTTACTGTCACTTGTAGAAATACATAAACTCTTGTCCATGTGTCCAGCAGCTTGCCTTCTGTGGTCGATCTCGTCTAGGCAGCAGTCTCGTCTAGGCAGTGTGTCCATAACAGCGTCCCAGTTCTGCTAGCGCCTCGCTATTGAAGGGGCAGTCATCATTGATCCCCAGTGGCTCTTCCAGTGCGCACGCTCACTTACGCACGTCTATCCTCACGTGACCTCACTGACAGCAATGGTCCGGCTCCAGGAGCAGTCTGACTCAGCATGCCTTCTTTGTCGTGGCATAATGTTCAGCCTGTGACGGTCGTGCGACATGGTCCATTGTGTATGCGCTGGACTAGCCTCACGTGACCTCGTACTGTCTGATGTCTCGTTGACGTGCATGGTCATCTTAACAAATACCCTTGGGTGCACTTTTACACAAACAATTTATTAAGGGCAACAACAGTTGTAATCTCCATGAGCAGCCAGCTGATATTGGATCTTAAGATATATTCACGTTTTTTTATGTAAGGACACTTGCGTTTGTACACCCGTAATAACAGACCGCAGAATTGACATTGTAAGTCACCATACTAACAGCTTAGGTACTTGGTAAAAGGCCCAGACACGTGTTTCGCCGGTATTCTGGGGAAAGCTGGGCGACCCACTGATGAGCCTGAGCCCTCGCAGCTGTGTCGAGCAGCGGCAGAATACCGGCGAAACACGTGTCGGAGCCTTTTACCAAGTACCTAAGCTGTTAGTATGGTAAGTTACAATGGTAACTTATACTAATAATGACTATCTGATGGCAGCATGCGTATATTTCACAGGGGTTGACGGGTTTCACCACAAATATACACTTACAATTTCGATCTTTGCCTATAGACCTCAAATACACTGATATATACCGCGATCAGAAATTAATTTCTCTGGAGACCACAGAATACTTGACGACAAGATCGGGTTAATCTACCTCAACAACCGCTTACTAATGAACGTACATTGCTGGATAAAACGAGGATATAACAAAGATTAAAAAACAATGTAACGGACAATCAAGCATCTGAAAGAGCCCTATAACATGTTATCTAAACAGTCCTTTGGGCATAATTCAAGCGATCGATACGTTTTACGAATAGAAAGCACTTCCCAGACACATTTGAAAACATACAACTAGATATCACCTAATCGGGCAACATGGCACGAGAATCAGTTGCAAGGACTATCATGATAACAACTATAACCTAATCGAAATCTAATCGACTTCGTTAATTCGAATAAGCGAGGGAGCTGAATAATGATAGCATATACTAGTTATAATGGGGTGATCGACAAACTACGGTTCGTTTATTTTGAGCAAGCAAGCCCAGCACGAGTCCAAGGCCAATCAGTAATTCATTATATGCCAACCATGAAGTGACAGTGCTAAGCGAACTTCGACTCGGAGTCAATAGCTCTGATCGCAGGACCCCAAGTCTTTAGAGGGGCCCAGGTGAGACCGAATGAAAACCGTCCAGTGACGGAAAGTGAAGACTAAATCTTCATAACTTTGATGCGTTTTATGACGGGAGGAAGTTTTGTTGATTTTGACGGTATAAGAACGCGCATGTGGCCTTAATGAAAAGTCCACAAAAGCGCAGAATTGATCAATCAGTCTGTTGCCCGCGGCGGCCTGATAAGTCTTTACTTGAAACAAGCAGATGAGACTCCGCAAGATTCTTGATACGATGGACCTTTATTGACCCTATCGGCATTATGCCATTTGTCTCAATTGTGACTGATGGCATATCGCTCACGAGGCTTTGAACTGCAGGTTTGTCAGCTTTGGCTGCTCTATAAATAACTGCCTTTTAAATCCTTCGAAAATGGACTGTAAGCTTACCTGTCAGAAACTTCGAAAGGAGGGTACATATTCTTTACTATTTTTAATGACAGCTATAGCACTTCAAAGCTGTTCATTAACTTTAAAAGCTGGGACGACCAGATACCAGTTAAAGTAAGCCTACGCAGTAGTGGAGAATATGAAGGAGTAAGTTGACTATCGGATGAGTGCACGAACACCCGCGAGAGGGCCAATGTTTGAAGTGTGAGAGCGTGGCAATCATCATAACGTTCATAAAGCGGCCTTTTTGAGTCAGTCTTGAAGGTAATTGGCTGGATAGATTAGGGATGGCCAACAAGCGCGCACATGCTAGCAGCGGTGCGAGGGTAACGTTCGCGCAGATTGGGGTTATAAATAAATATATTTATCCCACGGGCGGGTCGAGACTTGCAATCACATGACCTCAGTTGTGGCTTGAGAGGAGGAAGGTGGTACAGGGTCGCCACAGACAATCACAAAATAACTTTTGTAGAGTTCCTCCTAGTCCTTAAATGAAACAGTAGCTTTTACTTGAAGCATAGTGTTCCCGGTGAGAACTCGAAGATAGTAATCAATGCAAAATTTAATGGAACCATAATTTTCATGAGAGCTCTTCAGTTGCATCTACTCCTTGCGTTGAAGGATCACAAATGGGAAAAATACGAAATTGAATTTGTACAGAAAAGCTTATAGGTCCTGGTCACATACAGGAGGAAAGTTAAAACAAAATGGAAGGGGAAACAGGGAAAATGGGGCAAGGGGAATGTGCAAATCTGGGGGCCTGTAGTTACCAAGGCAAGGCTAGGTTAACCACATGCTCCAACTGTTTGCATCGGTCCAGTTTAGAGTGTCTGATATAAGCTGAAGAGCTCTCATGAAATTTACGGTTCCATTAAAATTTGCATTGATTACTAGCTTCAAAAAGCTATTACGTAGAGATACAGGAAGAAGAATCTCGACCCTATTACGGGAACGTTGCGCTTATTTCCAGGAGATTTTGGTTACTGAGTCATGCACAATAAAACTCTTGTTTCAGTGATTGCATTATTTTCTTCTGAACCCGCATATTAACTTCTATAGGTAACCCCTATCTGCGCATGTCTCCGACTATCCTACCATTTCCTTGGACTAAAGATGCTCGACAGAAGCTGAAAAGTCAGGAAAATAAAAACTCTTGCTCTAGTGATCGCAGCTTCTTTTAATTTTGGTTACTGTTGGGATTTTCGTTCAAGTTAGGATTAATCATTTCTAAAAGTATTGCAAGGCCACCTGTGTCACTAAGGTTTCCATCCCGTGTCTAAAATAAGAAATTTCATTGAAAAATGCCTGACGAGCCGAGTGGTGAAAACTTCCCTCGTTAAGATATCAAGATTGTGCATAAAGTTGTGGGAAGTCAGATTAAAAATATTACACGAAAAAAAATTAAGAAACGCAAAATTGTAGGTGTAAAATCATGGAGTCGAGGTTGCCCAACTCACTGGCTTTGCACAGCGCATCTGTCGGCAGGGCGGGGACGCAAGAATGTTTGAAGTGACAAAGGGTAATCTCGAACGACAAGTATAAGCTGGTTCGCTTGTACACACTATGCAATCGCGCTGTTGGTCACATAATTGTGGGAGTTGAACGAAAGTGGTTCAAACCATCCAGAACTGCGTTGTGGAGCCCGAATGCTGTTGTATGCACCACTACCTATACCTCCAGCTCCCAAGTAAATCTTAGTACTTCAGTGACAACTTGTAGGCTATACGAGAAGCTTCATGGGCATATATGCCGTGTTTGGGGCCTGCGAAATATGCGCCAAAGACCGATGACAGCCTTCGTCTAAGTTGATATTATTCATAGGCGTGCCTGCTGCTCAACTGTTTCGTTAAGCGAAATTAGACAGGCCCTAGGACATTGCATTAAGTATATTCCAAAATTGAATGCTCTAATGAAACTTCAAGGAAGCCATTATAAAAACAGCACCATTTCTTCTATCAGATGCACATTGTGGAAATGTACCATGCTAGTTGGAAAGAATTGGCTGCATACATTATAACATATGAGGCATCTCCAGCATGATATCACCCACAGTGACTCAACGTTTTACACGAAAAGGACCTAAAGTGCGCCGGGGGGAGGGGATAGCAATTAATCCATCAACAAAAACGAACCCTCACGGTCTTGCCCTGGCAACAACAAAATGAGTTGTCCGGCTGTTTGAGAAAATACAATGAACAGGCTAAAAGGATGACTATTGCGAGTGTAACCCTATTGCGGGTAAAAGATGCCGTTGTAGTGGCTCTGCAGCCCACCTTCTCCCAAAGCGTGACACCACAGACGAGGCCACGTGACGCCAATCAGTCAGCCGCCCTAGGTTACCGAAACCAGCACCAACTGATACCGAATCCTGCTCCAGATTGTCTGCTTGGCGAGTGAAGGCGTGTCTCTTGTGCATTTTCTGCTGACCAGGCGCTCAAGTCCGCGTGCGACGCCGCACTAGTAGACTGACCTCAATACGTCAAATACGATGCCTTCCTTAGTAGACTAGCCTCATTCCATCTGGTCTTTGGGTCTCAATGCGGTGACTGTCACCAGTCCGGGATTCAGGACCCGACACTTACTTGTACTTGTAACGGCATTCACCTCGGGCGGGTTGAGCCGGCATCAGTTTTGACGTTGACTGCATCACGAATCACAGCTGTCCAGGCGCGTCGATCTTGCGCCTGTTCACACGAGAGCACCATCCATTCACGGTTCCACTGGCGTAGGCCGTAGACGCATTGGCCGGAAACTGACGACAGATCCTGCTTGACCGTTGCTGTCCAAGTTTTCAGCTGCCCACCGCGACGTTTGCGCCAGGTGGGGGGAGGCGTCGCCACAAGCAGGTCACGAATCAGCTCACCATCATCACGCCGGGACGCATGCCCGAACCACCGAAGTCGTCTCTGAAGCAGGAGTGGAGGGAGAGCGTCCAGGTGACAGCGTCGGCGGAGATCGGAGCAGCGAATTCGGTCGACGCGTCGGTGACGAAGGATGCGGCGTAGGCAGTCATTGTCAAACACCTCAAGGCGCCTGATGTCCTCAACACGCATAGGCCATTTCTCTCCGCCACAGAGCAGGATAGATCGAACCACTGCTTGGTAAACACGGGACTTTGTGCGTAGTGATATTTCCCTTCTATTCCACAGAGGAGCGCACAGTCGGTAGAAGGCAGATCGGGCACGGTTGACGCGTGATACAACCTCGTCGACACCTTGACCCGTTTCCGTGACCAAAGAGCCTAAGTATCTAAACGAGTCGACCTTTTCGAGAGGAGCGCCGTCGAGAACAATAGGAGTGACAGATGTAGGGGGCACACAGGAGAGCATGACTTGGGTCTAAGTCGCGTTTAGGCGTAATCCGATGGATCGGGCACGCTCATTGACCTTGTCCAACGCCTGCTGAACTGCAATACAGTTGTCGCCAAAGAGGACGACGTCATCAGCATACGCCAAGTCAGTCATCCATTTCGAGCGATCAAACTGCACTCCCGGGAAGTCATCCAGTGCTTTGGTCATGATCCAGTCCACCGCATAGTTGAACAGGGTTGGTGAAAGGGCACAGCCTTGGCGGACGCCCGTCCTGACGCTAAAGGCTTCCGTGTCACCGTTCTGCGTCCTCACCCGTGTGGAAGTGCCACGATAGTATGCCTGCATGAGATTGAGAAGCTTAGGTGGTAGGCCGTCCGTCCTCATTATGTTCCACAGCGAACTGCGATCAACAGAGTCAAATGCGGCAGCAAAGTCGATGAAGCATAGAACAGTGGGTCGTTGGTGACCCCATCTCAGTTCCAGTACACGGCGGAGATTGAAGATCTGGTCGGTGCAGCCACGAACTGGTCGAATTCCACTCTGGTTGAGCGGGTGCGCTGGTCTCTCGCAGTTTGGAAACGTTTGAGAAGAAGAAACGTAAATGTTTTCGCCGCTACAGCGATAAGGCTAATGCCTCTGTAATTTCTGCACGCTCGTTTGTCGCCTTTTTTAAACAAGGGGAGGATCACTGCTTTTCTCCAGTCAGAGGGCACAACTTAGCTGTCCCATATCTTGGCAAATATTTGTTGTAGCCAGGGCCCAATAACCTCGGGTGCACATTTAAAGAGCTCCGGCGGGAGGTCATCCTCACCAGGTGCCTTGTTGTTGCGTAGCCTCAAGAGAATGGAGACAACTTCCTCTACACTGGGTGGATCTGTGTTGCACTCATACAGATGGTGAGGATCGTCCGCATTGGGCGACAGGTCAGACATCACAGGGGGATCATGGTTAAGGTGGTCACAGATGTGCTCGCGCCATCTCTCTAACCGGTCATCGATCTTAGTGATGACAGCACCGTTGCGATCCAGCAAAGTCTCGGTGGTGTTCCCCGAACCTCTGCTGGCCTGCTTTAAGAGTCGGTAGAGCTTGTGGGTGTCACCTCTGGTAGCTGCTCGCTCCGTTTCCGTGGCAAAGTCGCTCCAGTAGGCGTTCCTATCGGCTCGGATGGCCCTTGTCGTTTGGCGCCGCAGCTCTCTGTGAGTGGGGGAGCTAGTGAGTCTGGCTCGGCCGGCCTCCTCACCTAACTCAAGCGTGAGTCTAGTGATCCAGTCGCGATGTTGCCGTCGGGTTTTGCCCAGATGGGTGTATGCCAGCTCTGGCATCGCGGCCTTCAGGGACTGCCACCCGGGCTCTGGGTCCGCTCGGGCGTCAGGGTACAGGCCATCGAAATGGTTCTGGAGTGCTAAGTGGAAGGCGTCGCCAGCAGAGGACTTCAGCTTTGCAACATCGATCCGCTGTGGTCGGGAGGGTCTGTGAATAGCTCTCAGACGCAATCGAAGGGTTGCCCGCTGTAGGACATGGTCCGATGCATGAGCGTTTCCTGTATCAGCACCGCGGTAGGCTCGACAATCCAAGACTGAGCTGGCCCAGCGTGCTCGGATAAGGATGTGATCTATTTGGGCCTGGGTATGCCCGTCATTTGAGTACCAAGTGACAAGGTGGTGGCGCGGATGATCAAAACGGGTGCTTGACACAACGAGGCGGTTAGACGATGCGAAGTTGACAAGGCGCTCACCGTTGGCACACTGCGCTCCGACAGCAAATTTGCCTACCACATGACGGGTTCCAGCGTCACACACCTGGTCGGGCATTCCAATCACCGGCAATGATAAGTAGATCGCTTCTTGCGATGCAGTCAACTGTTCGCTGGAGGTCACCGTAGCAGTCATCTTTTATGCTGTCATCAGCAGCCAGAGTAGGCGCATATACCGAGATGATGGAAACGTTGACTTGGGCACTTTTCAAACGGACCCAAGCGATCCGCGGTGAGACAGCCTCCCACTCTAGCAGACTCGAGTGAAATTCATCGGCCAAAGCTATAGCGACACCATACAGTCCAGAGTTGTCGGACACACCACTGTGGTAGAGATGGTACGCAGAGTCAGTTCTTGGTACTTGCAGCAGTTTGTGGTCAGTGCCAGGTAGGCGGACCTCAGAGAGACACGCCACACCAACACGGTATTCAGAAAGGGATTTGGCTGTTAACAGTTGGGCGCCATCATCCCTCAGAGTTTGAACATTCCAGCCTGCAATTCGCAATCCGGCATCAGCTCGCAGATTTAACACCCGTCCCGCGATGCCAAGAGGATGGGGCGCGTCCGTTCCCGCGGACGCCGTAGCAGAGATCGTATGTTGCGTATAGTTGTGATTCATGAAAGTGTAGAAAGTCAATTCCGTTTTTCGTGGATAAAAGGGGATTGGCGCTAGGTCCCCGGTCTTGCTCCCCTACCAGAGCCCCGTTAGCCAAGCAAAAGCAAGTTTCCGGCGCGCACCAGCGTGGAGGTGGGGTTGGATTTTACGCACCGGACCCGACCCACTAGGGAACGGACCGCACTCGTCCGAGAGCCACAACCTTCCCGCCCATCCTCCAACCCTTCAGTGCAGAATTAATTGTTTCTACCACCCTGGCTCCCCATGCTCTGTCTTGTCCTAAGGAGCCAGGCCTGAAGATCTTTGTGATAAGGGTTAACCTTACTTCTTCGATAATGTTGATCTACTGGACATTAACCCTCGATTAATTGCCCGACAGGTCATTAAACCTTTCGGTGGCGTTCTTTTAGGTCTTCCCAAATGCAGCCTAAGACGAAAAAATCACGTGACAACAGGCCAAACCGGCTGAATCAGACGCACTAGCGAACAACATGCGCTGTTACTTTGATTACGCGTAACGCCTTCTGCTCACCCGTGCAGCCCAAATATTTCAGAACCTTCGGCAGGGTATCACAACGTGGGAGACGACCAATCAGCGTTCAGGTCAGGGTGTTTGAGAACACTCATCGCACGCCATTAGCAAGAAAGTTACAGAAGGGCCAGGAATCCGTAAAGAAGTTAAAGTTGAGGAGCTAGAAAGTCCGCTGTTTATGTAGGTCTTGAATAAAGCTGTTGCCCTCAGAAATCGGCTCTCCGTCTTTTCCCACCTACCTGTCAGGGTATAACAAATTAAGACCCACGACGGGCGTAAGAACGAAACGGCATGGACGCCTAGCAAAAGAACCTTCAATTGAGGTATAAACAATCTGAAACATCTGTTTTTTCGTAGATAAGGATTAGAAAAATAAACAATCTCATAAAGGTAAATGCTGAACGTCTCCGGAACAAAGCATATACGAAAGAGCAGGGAGAGGAAGGGGGGGGGGGGGTTGCATTCGTTAAAATCCCTAGAGTCACCAAGCTACCGAGGGAGTTCAGAATCGCTGAAGTCCTCCTCAATAGGCAAGGCGTCCCCCTCAGCTGCGGCATCGGGCGGACAGTAAACGGATACCGAATCTTGCTCCAGATGGTCTGCTTGGCGAGTGAAGGAGGGTCTCTTGTGTGTCTTCTGCTGACCATCGATAAAACGACAGATGGCCTCCAGAGATTCCACACCTACAGCGTAGAAAATTCAAGACAAATATAAGGCAAGAAAGGTTAATCGAGTGTGTAAAACAGCCGCTCATACTTCCAGCACTACCGTTAACTAATAGGATTATAAGTTATCAGTATTTAAAGACTCATTTTATGTTACCCTAGACATTAAATGTGCGCCACAACCCTTGCCATCACAGCAAACAGCCTATAGAAGGGAACAGTTTCCGATTCACCCTGAATTATGAAAGAAAAATGGTTGAGAAAGCCAAACAGACCGGCTGCGTGTGGCCCACACGACCTGTTTCTGACACACGATATGCCAAGTTTACATACAATTGGGGTGGGCTGTGTTGGTTTAACATTCGTAGGAATACCACAGCGACTATATGGAGGAGCGTAAAAAACACTTCCCACTTACGTTAGAGGTGAGGGTTAGTGTGTGGTGTTTAAAATCGTTGGAGACAGGTGAAGATGGAGTAATTTTTGCGGTGGTTCGCTGCAGATCTCAATGGAGGCGCATACAGCCGAGTAGGCCCACATATATTAGAACATTTAAAAGTGTATACGTACATTTTATGCAGAGTGTGCCGAGAACTAAAGTGCTCAAAAGCATTTCCGCCTCTTTTGCGCACTTTAAACTCATAGCTTGGACGGAGTACAGCCAATTGATTAATTGCGACCACAGTTTTGTCCTCTTCTATGAATTCCGTTCAGTTTCTCTTGCTAAGAGTCGTATTAAACGCGGTGAACAAGTTGTCTTTGAAACAAATTTAAAAACGAAACCCGTCATCAAAAGTAAAGAAAAGAGCAGGACTGACTTAAGAGGTATTTGTGCCTTTGACTTAAAACAAAAGCCTACGTTTACATTTTCTGTAACCCGACTTTCCTTTTTTTCGTTAAATTCTACCAATAGAAGGTCAAATTTAAATTTTCGTTAAATTCCGCTAAGATAGGGTCAAATTTCCCTCAGCTAGCATCCATATCCTGCGCGACAGTAGTTTTTGTTAATTGAATTTTATTTTGTAGATTAAAACAAATATTATTTTATTTTAGTCGACCCAATTGTGAATAAACTCTCGGTGTTCGGTGGGATTGGAACCCGCATAGCAGGGAAGGCCTTTACGCACCCAACGTTTTACCACTTGAGCCACAAACGCCACGGCTTGCGCCGTGAATTTAATCACACTTGGATCGATTTTACCCATCTGTATAGAATCCACCAATGCGGAACAGCAAGCTGACTGCCCAAGCAGGATTTGCTAAGCAAGTATATAGAATCTACCAGAATGACTACTAGGCTGACTTAATTAATTAAGAGGTTTGGCAGATTTGCTTAATTAAGTTGACCCAATTGCGAAAAAACTCGCGGCGTTCGGCGGGATTTGAACCCGCATAGCAGGGAAGGCCTTTATGCAGCCAACGACCTACCACTTGAGCTACAATTGCCACGCCTTGCGCCATGAATTCAATCACTTGGCTGACGGTTCAAATCCCGCCAAACGCCGCGAGTTTTTGCACAATAGGGTCAACTTAATTAAACAAATCTGCTAAACCGCCTAAATAAATATAATCTTATTTAATTTAAGATCTTTGATAACCTCCGCCACAATTAAATATTCATTTACGCTCGCTAGCCAATAATTATATATTTGACCACAAATTACGTTAGGCAATTGGGCAGGAGAATATATATTAAGAGGGCCCCACAAGTCAGTTTTGCCAGAGTAAACACGTTGGATATTTGCCTCTGGAATGACAGGAAAGGAGAAAGAGACAAAAGTTTCGAAAAAAATCGCCGTTCTTGACATCCACACCACGCTTAGGCGGATAGAAGTGCGATTCAGCAGCCATGTCGTCAGGATGGATGACGCCTACCACAAGACAATGCCGCTACGATTGTTTGCAGACAAGGCTGACCCAAACGTTTTTATCAGGACCCCATCAGTGAACGCGCATCCGGCATCATTAAAAGGACACTCAGAAGAACGTACTGAAGCATGTGCAAATAAATCTTCGTAAGTACCCCCACTGAAGTGGCAGGCGGGCATAATACATTACCGAATAGTAGTGCCAAGGTAAAAAGGGCGGTACTCGACGGCTGCGGACCGACGAAGCAAGTAGCCAACCCGTCATCCCATCCAAATTTAACGGGGCATACATAGCGCGGAAGGGTCTACTCAAACATCTTAACAGGATAAAACCGCTTCCTACCTCAAAAACACAATCACAATGACTGCAACTACTAAAAACATCATTGTCGCCCTCCCACTGGCAATTCGTTCTCAGTCACAACCGCGCATTAGAATCACCCATCGGTTTTATCATCCACTATCGAAGTGAGATCGGTGAACCAGGAGCCCCAACACACTCCCGTCATTCTCTTCCAGCCTGCCCTCGGATATTTGATCATTGCAGTAGCTTATTCGGCTATAAGTTCACACACGAAAACCTGCAGCAAGTGACGCAGTCTAGACTCCATAACACCTCGCCCTACCTGCAAGCACAAATCCTACGTTTAGCACGAACCGACCCCACGCGACACCTCTATGCAACACGCCCGGCACCAATCCTCCAGCAACCGTGTGAACCAATTTGACGGCACCAGCGTGGCGAGCTACATACACCCTACCTAAGTGCGAAACATATCCTTTGATGTAGGCTGATATAAGAAACAGGGACCAGCTCATGTCTGGCCCGTGTATATGGGTTGCTTAGTTTTATGACTCACAGCGTCCACAACTACGTCCAGTAGCCTTAACCTTGTTTCGCCATTAGCAAAAGCTGTGCGAATAAGGAAAGAGTGCGGTAAGTGCAGGGAAAGTCTGCCTCATTACAAAGCAATGCAGACGCAAACCTTCATCGCTGGACCGCGGTTTACGTTAGATTTTTGACGGTCGAACTGTTACATGTGACACGCATACACGTATACGGAGCCTCGACAACAAATGCATCCAAGCCCAGCTTCAGTCTTCAGGCATGAGGAAAGACGGCAGTACAGATGCTACGAAAAATTGCTTCACAATGAACCAATTCTCCGACAAGTCACGACTGCGCTCCCCGATCAATGGTAATCCTCCCAAAGGACGACCTACTGTGGGCTACGGGAACGCACACAGTGACATAGTCAATCATCAAAAAAACTAAACACTTCTCAAAAGTTTCATAGCAGGGACGTACCACCGGTCAGGGGGGAGTTTGAGACTTTCAACTCTGCCGGAAACCGGTCCAACAGGGCCTCGCGTAGTCCCGCTACCACAATGGACTGGAGTCGGCTACCAGTGGCTACGGAATGCGACGCCAGCTGATTCTGAGAGGTTGCCTGTTGGAGAACCACCGCCCGAGCGTCCTGACAGGCCCACATCAGCTGACGAGACTGGGGTGGCTTAAGCGTGCGGAAGGTCTTGCCTGCACCACCAGAGGACGCGGAGCGGGAAGCGAGGATGATAGCGCGGGCAACGCACATGGCTGCGTAGTGGTCACCTGCACCCGGGGTGTAATTATTACCCCCAGTCTTGCCACTGTCAGCGTTACGATCAGCAGCGGGAGTAAGACCGAGGCGCCAATTCATGCCACCGGTAAGATAGGCGTCCGCGAAGGTCAGGTTTTCAGTGATGCCCACCATCGTCTCGAGGTCGAAAAATAATGGGAAATTTTCATGCAACCAGGCAATCACGTCATCACCGGAGAGACCACACTGGCTGAGAACCGCCTGAAAAGATGGTAATTTAAAAAGGTCAAATTTACTCAGGATTTTTGTACAGCCGCTGGTTATCAGCCTGTATCTAAAACTATAGTTAAAAACAGGGTAACTTTGAGTCAAACCCGGTCCTTATTAAACAGCGACACAATGTGTGCGATCCACGCACACCTTCCTGCGCATTACAATCTCTTCGATCTCTACGCTAAGCAAATGCTTACTTCAAGCAAAAATGCAATTTCGTACAGACAGGTATTTGAAATTTGCGGTTGGAATCTACATTAAAATGGCTACCCAATAGGAAACTGTTTACTTAGACTTACGAATGCGCGGACTTGTCCAGGCACCATGGTACCTTATCATAGCAACTTTGCCTCTGAATTCCCTCTCCCCGAATCTACTTAATTATCTTTCCATACCTACCATGTTCCAACAGAAAGGTCAAGCCAAGACGACGGGAGATGGGCACAGTGGATCGCGAAGCTAAACGTCCCGTCCACGCGTGTCACACACGGATTGGTCCCAGACCCCACAATAGCCCTGTGTGATGGGGGGAGGGTCGTGTAGGATGTCTTACAGAACTGGGGGGTAAAATAAAGGCCAAATGAAAGAACCGACATAGCATGACTCTCGCTCCAGAGGAGGGCCCGGTTATCCCGTCAGCTGACAACCACCAAAGCCATGACCGTTAACGCGTCCTGATGGTTATAAAAGCGTGTTTTATTATTTACAAGTATGAACTAATCGTCCGGTTCGAGATGAGTTGATCATACTCTCTCCCACGTCTTGTACACCAATGCCCCTCTCAAATCGAGTCCACTGGCAATGGCTGAGATGACGTGAAGCACGCGGGACCACTATTGCTCATTCCACACTAAGTTCCAATTGTTGGATAGAGGAGGAGATGACCCATTCAGCATTCGGCGCGGGTCACAAAATGGTTCGTCCTTTTCTGTTCAACATATTCCAATTTAGGGAGGGGTATATAGCGAATTAGAGGGCGCTGGGGGATAATAAGAATGATTAGTTAAATACGCTGCCAGTTCATCAGTAAAATCAATAAGCGGATGACACCGAGACTTAGCGAATACAAAACTAGACTGTGAGTACAGCAGACTAAAAGGAAACAAAAAGTACCTCAGGAATGAATGAAAGCGGAGGCCTCTTCCAGTGGTGCAAGTGTTTGGGCAGGAAGGATTTCTCAGGGGATGGGCTATCATCGAGGCCTAAAAAGAAGATAAATGAGTAAAAGACACATAGGGATAGCCATCCGAATACGCTCCTGGTCTGTTATATTGCAAGTTCGCCCTTAACATGCTGGCTTCTTTAGGGAGGTCACAAGAATGTACCTGTTAAGACCGAACAAAAGACGAACCATGGAAGTTTACACAATTTTTGATAGGTACACCAAATTTAGAAACCCGGGGTCAATAGGTGGGAATGGTATTTTTGAAAGTTGTGGTGCCATATTGAACGAACCGCCAAAAAATGTAATAGGCCGAGAAACCTAACAGACTCTCCGCCTTTAAATCATCATAGAACGTACCGATTAATTATGTCCGAGTAAAGAAGGGGAAGGAAATTATAAGAAAAACATGAGTCAGATGATGTAGACCATCTGGAAAATTAGGTGAAAAGGGTCAAGATTGTGGCGAAGGGACTGTGATGCGAGGAAGCGCCATGAAGAGATCGGGGAAACCAGAAAAAGCAGTATTACTTCGTTCGACCCCTCTGGATCACTGGCTGTAGTCTGGTATCTATGATGCCCCAGCCCGGTGTTTACTCTCACCTCACCTTTGAAAAGTGACTACCGTAGACAAAAAACCGCAAAACAGAGTTCTTCTGACCTCGAAATCCTCTCTTTGTGTCAGGAAAGCAAAACATCCAACAATTTAACTGGTGTACAGCAAATTCCTCTGTTGATACTACAATGGAAGGTATGTTGGCTAGATCTATCAGATGATAAGGGAGACCTCGGTGAATACGGAAGAGACATTGCTGAAGACGGAAAGTTAAATGGTAGATGGTCAAGTTTGAGACCCAAAAACTCTATACCGACAAAATACGAAGAGGAATAAAACACGTAGTATTTCTGATATGAATTCGAGTTCACTTTTATATGAATATGTGTGAACAGTTTTTTTTTCAAATATTGAGTGTCATAGAGAAGAAAATAAATGGCGTTGTTTCGGTCGTATGTCCTATCACCATGTCTTAGTATCTAACAACGAAATGACAAGGCACTAATTAAAGTCTAGGCAAACAGTCGGGTCAGCCCCAAAGAGAAAGAGTTGACAATAAGGCTGTCAAGAGCTAAGACGACTGCGGGTTGCAATCCGGAATAAGTTCACAAATAAGAAAACTAATTACACCGGAGTAAAATCATTTGCGTATGGAGTTATCATAGGGTCTGCAGGCAGTGGATAAGCTCGTTTCAATAACTTGCTGTAGGTAAAGCATGCTTGACTCTTCGCAGATCGGCAATGCCAGTGTTAGGTAGAGAAAATCTACGCGCAGGAGGGTGAGGCAATTCGAAAACAAGGTCTCTATTAGAAGAAAAAGAAGAGACTTTATTGGTCAAGGAAACTCTGGCAGATAATTTCCTGCTATAATTCCATACTGATTACGAGTTGATTGCACCAACAAAAAACAGGTCGAAACAAGTACGCTAAGTTGGCGCCGTACTCAAGAGAGATGGGGTTCGGTGGAGAACCGTTTAGAGAAAATACGAGGAAGATTAGTATAGAGGTGGGTAATATTAGGCTAAGAGTACAAAGTGACAGTGCGACAGAGCTCCGTAAGAGGGAGAGCAGTATCATCAAATACTCACCAGACGGACCTCGAAGATTTTAAAAGGGGGGGGGAGTGAATTAGACAGCTGAGATTTTTTATCAACTCGAATCGCAAACGGAGGGGGGAACGATACAAAGAATCTTCAAAAGGATAGAAAACATAGGAAACAAACTTATCAATCCGAACAGATGCTGACTTACGTTTGGCGTAAAGGATCTTTCCCAGAGCATGGAAGAGCTGAAGACCGGAATCGCGTTCGCACGACTCCAGACTAGGACCACTTGATATGAAAGCAAAGTTTCCATTCTTTGTGACGCCTTAGGACGGGAAAGCATGCAAAGTGTGAAATGGGCCGCATCCTACCAGCGCAATGTTAACAAGTCATCGATGATAGAACTGGTATAATCTGCGACTACCACAGAAACAGCAACATTGCTATTTTTAGCCCAGGCTGTCCAATTACATCCCATGATTACAAGAATGTGTAATTTAAACGATTTTGTTCAATAAATCTACTAGCGCACGTGGCAACACCAGAGGAATTGACTATTAACGCGGTCGATAAGAGGGCTGACTACGAAATGATGATGAAAAACTCAAATGTACTATAAAACAATGCTTGCTAGTTGATCAGTTTTCTATCATGCTTCAAATAAATGCATAAATGATGTTTGTGGATTTTAGACAGCTGGATAGTCTTTCTTGAAGAATTGTCTATTCAAATGACATTTTATTTGCTGTATAATTATAGGAAGTAAATATAAAGAAACAGTTAGTTACGCGGCTCATCGTTGGAGCTAAGTTTATGACACACACCAAAAGAACGCGAGTTCAATCCTCAGGTACCCCGAAACCTGGGGTTGGCTAATAAGCCAGAAATGTCCATCTCAACCCCCTCGTATTTTTCGATAATTCCCTTGTGCCTGTATTATCATTCGCTGTCTGACTTCATATGAGCTTCTAGATCCAGCTCCAAGGCACAACGGAACGATCGCACTTCTCGATCACAACTAACAGGAAAACGAGCACACGGCTCAACTGTTAGAGCGTTTGACGCAACGATCAAAGATCTTGGATTCGAATCACAGGCAGTAAACACTGGAGGTAGCATTTAGCGGGTTGGCGACGGCTAATAAGACAGAAGCTACCATTCCGGGCTCTCTTGTCTTTGTCGCAAATCTCAACTTGACTATATACCTAGTCGCTGCGAAGACTATTGCGGGTCTTTAGATCGATCTATAAAGCACAAAGGGACAAGCGGGTTCTGCAACGCGCTCGGCGTTCGTCGCATAGTCATCTTTATGTATCCGCTAATTTCCTATTATAATTAGGTAAAACGAGTTGGAGTAGCATTTTGTTGGTGAAGGACACACAAATATTTGCGCATAAACTATTCAAAACTTGCAGATCTTCGGAGCTATTCTCTTGAGGCAAGAAAACGTTCGAAAATGCAAGTACAGTAAAGGTAATTCAATTGTGTGCAACTTTGTCGAAATTTTCAGAGACTGCTTGCTGCATGAAGGGGTTGGAGAAATCTAGCAAACGATTGACAACAAACATGTTAGAAGTGAACACTTTGATATTTGCTCTGTTCACTGAATGGGAAAATCGGGCATACCTCGTGTCATAAGGAATTGAAGATTATTCAGTGCCAGTCTAAGGTCCCCAGCGCTTGAGGCTGCAAGCCCCTGTATGAACTGTCTAGGAGGAGCGGGAAACTGAAACTATAAGGAAAACGTTATTTTAATATTGATAATAACATTTCCTAAGTCAAACTTTATGAAAAAAACTTAAGAGATGACCATAAGGTGGATTTTCAGGAAATCATACATTACCAACAACTCGAAGACTAGCAGGAACAAAGGGAAATGTAACAGTCAAAAACTAAAACAAAACCCAAGCAAGGGGGTGACTTAAAACACTGTTTTTGAAGAAAACACCCGATAAACACAGGCGAAGTCATAAACCCGTCTATTAAAATTTACCCTGCTTTCAGCAATTGAAAAAAAATAAGTGTATCTCGCGGTCACACGTGATATACTGGATTCGAGGAGCCCCTCCATGAAATGAGTGGGAGTGAGCCAGTTAGACAACTTCATGGCTCCTAATTGCAACGCAGGTTTGAGAAGCTGATGTATGTCCTGTGTAACAAATGGCAGCTGGGGGATTGCTTGAAAGTCATGCTGACGATATGTGACACTTTGATTTACTTACTGAATAACTGGTGTCATGTTCGCAAGCGTAACGAGTGCAAAGAGTGACGTCTGTAAACTACATCTTTAAAACATGTAAAAATTGGTATCTAATTATGCCGGGACCCGCTCTGCATTGAAATACAGATGCTGGAGAATTGACTCGTATAAATTTTCTGGGTCCCCAGAAAGAGACGGACCTGCATTGTGGAACAAGACCTACCTCTGCTGAAGCTAACTTTGCAACGCGAGTTAGCGCCCTAGTCATGATCGAAGCTGCAACCGGGTTGAAGTCAATGTGCGCGATTTGCAGCTCTTCTTTCAAACAGGGCGGAAAAAGACGATTCAACGTCGCGTTGTTGAAGTCACAGGTGGAACCAGAAGATGCGGAGTGTGATTTACTCAAAACGAAGACTAATATTGTGGGGCACAGAGAATGACCAAGAAAGGTTCGTAGTTGTTGCTGGAACCGGCGAGGTTGGTCACACAGGCCGAGAGGGAGGTTCTACATAAATAATAAAAAAGCAACTATATGAAAGAGAAGACTTAAAGTTTTCGGTTCTGTTTTAATAAACTTACACACTGCATGAACGTAAGTTTTAATAAACAAAACGGAAAAGGAACGAGCAATTGAAACACGACGGGAGAAATTTTCGCTTTAAAAAATTGCAAGTTTGTAGCCATGCAGTAAAGTCAGACTTAGTCCCTAGACAGTCCTGCTCCTAAATAACATCCAGGGTGGATCATGAATCGCAGCGACGACACGCCAAAGCCAAAGTAAAACGGCTGATTTATCAGCGACTCACCACCAGTGCCGTAGACACCTATTAGCGATCCCAATTCAAAAATAAAGCTTATTCTTTCTGAAAAGCAATGACGTTAGGTTATACTATATTTAATGTGAGTGTAATACCAGAATTGGAAACCGCACTGTGAGTGCAAATGCAAGTAGTTCAGACCATGCAATAACTATCAAAATCAGACACTGTAGATCGTACTCGTAAAAGTTAAAAAGGCATGTTGACGAGGACAGCAGTCGAACTTACCTCAACAAGCAAAACCTGCAATCGCTGGCCACCAGAATGGTTTTCGGGCTTGGAGGTTGACAGAAAATTTAGTCCACTGTATCTGATAGAGCCCAGGAGGAAGTTTTCGAAGCTCTGTACTTCATCGGATCCACTAGTCAGCTCCTCCGATTCCTGCCATTGTATTACAGGAATCCGGAGCGAGCGGCAGAGTAAATGTACTACAATTGACTTGGAGCAGCCGGGTGGACCCGTAAGCAGAAGTATACCTCCGAGCGCCGCCCTTGCTTTCGCAAAGGACTCTGAGACCTCTCGAAGTTTGTCGTGGTGAAGAGCGACCTCCTTCTGGAGATATGATAAAAATATGTCCAGTTAGATGATCGAAAATGATTTCACTGTTTTCCTTGAACGCTGTGGAAAAGCTAGGCGTTGTACCGTTAAATAACTCTCGGTTCCATATCTACGCATAGCATAAAGCAATAAAATGAATACGACTAAGAAATTGGGCAGACAAATAAATGTAAATTAAAAAATTACCCAGCAACTAACGCAATTATTGGGCAAGGCAAAGTTGAAGTGACACCTTTTGGCTATTCTTGTTTTGACGACCAGGTTATTTTACCCAGCATCCCAATCCCATGAAATATCAGCAGTTTCCGCGTGGAGAGTACAGGAATATGAAGCTCGATGTATATGTAACAGACAATTTAAGCCTTAAATGTAGTGAGATTAAGTGGGCTGAAATAGAGCGTGTAAATCAGTACCACAAGTAGGGACAAATAGCAAGTCCTCCGTACAGTTGGTGCAATATAATTGTCTAGGTGTTGACTAAAAAACGTATACCACCATGAGACGACGACAGGCCAGAAGAACTATTACAACCGTACGACACAGGAGAATATTCCGGAAAATGCTGAATGTCATTGAACGCAGTGTAAAAGTTCGACGGTTGTTTTAGCTTTGGCAAAATTTGAATTCGCATACTGTCAAATAATATGCAACTCGAGGTTCAGTGAAAAACAAGGGCTCATATACGAGCGATGATAAGAAACCGTAACGTGATAGCAAAGTTCTCTGCAAAATCATGGGCACGGTGCGCATAAAAATTTCGTCGGTAAAAAATGGGGGCAAATAATCGCTTTTAGCCCAGCTGCCCCAACGTGCGTCCCTTAAGCAGGCAGGCATCTCGGTTAGCCACCGTCACACGCTCATAGTAAAGGCGTTGTTGCTCGTGCCACCTACGTTCCACCCACTCCACCTTATGGTCCTTTGTCGGCGAACTGGATGCCGCCTAGGCCAACGAACGGGCACGCAAATAAGTTAGCTGGCAGAATACATCCCCGGCAAAGACCACGCTCGGGAAGTCTGCACATTATCAATTTTGTGCTGCCGAAGTTCTTTGCGTGGCGTAAAAGCCTTATGGATGGAAAGGGAGAATAAGTCCCTGGGGTAGGCAAGCCATGTCTACATTTAGGAACACAAGGACTCACTTAGGGATGGGAGTGATGGTGCAGCTTTTTTGAACTAGAAAAGGCTGCATCGCAGCCATTCAAAATGTTCCCTTCCAACCTCAACTGACGCCAGGTTTCCTCTGCCGACGCGCATCCGTTTAGCTAACAGAAGGTCACATTTACAAACAAATGATTGTAGGCACAAATGTACGGTTGCCTCACTACACACCGCAAATATACCCAACAAATGTTGGCCAATCTTCTGTCATCGAAGCAGTGGATTTCCCAACCAATGGGCGACCAAGTAAGTATGCAAACACAAATACGTACAAGTTCCAAAGGCGCAAACTTGTCACTCCAGAGTTCAACGGAGGCCTTGGTCAGGGGCTTATACCAAGCCTCGACAGAATTTGCCAAAAGTTTTGGCATCGAGACAACCTACACCGGACAACACAGAATGCGATGCGCACTTGCAGACGAAAACCTAATGACCATTTTGAAAGTTCCGTCTGATTTACTGTGAATTAAAAGTAGAGAAGCTGAAGGTACATGAATCATTGAGTAAATTAATTCCCAATAAGAAGGCAACTGTAATGAGCTTTTTTCTTGTATGGGTCAGTATACCGAGCAAAAAGAATATGAACAGTAAAGTGACCTCTGAAGTGGATAGAAAGTTGCTGCGAACGAGGTGGCTAACTGAGGTACTGCGGGTATAATAAGCGCGTAAAGCGTGCGGCTAGAGAAAACTTAGTCTATAAGCGAAATTTATTTTTACTGCATACAACATTAAATGTGTGATAATAATGCATGATCGGTCGAAGCTATTTTTCGTTTTTTGTGACTATCTGATATCAGATAAATGTTTAAATTTGTTTAAATTCATCTACGCTGTATCTATATATTACTAATATGACAATTTTTATTGCTCATTTGCTCAGACTACTTCATTATTTCCTTACTTTACTAACCAACGGATTTCGTCCATTGTGGGAACCTGCTGTATGTGGCGAAAGCCATACTTACCATGCACTGTCCTATAGGAGGATGAACGAACATACAAATATTATTATTTTATTTTCCTATTAAGAAATGATCCCTGACGATTAATTCTTGCCTTATTTCTATGTTATGGATGGAAACAATTGAGTACCTGTACGGCCGTACTGCCAGCAGTGGTACAGGGATTTAAGGGTTCGGTACAGTCACTATCGTGGGGGGGGGGGGGGGGGTATCAAAAGCGAAAATGGGTCGTCCCACTGCAAATTCGTTTCCAACGGTGGAGGCAGAGGGGGCCACATAAATTAATTGCCACACAGTATCCCCACTTTTTTGCCCCTCAAACACCATCGAATTCCCCTCTTGCTTCATGGGGCAAGGTGCGTTTGCTGGAGTGGAGATACTTTTCAACACGAAAAATCCGTTCTTGAAAAGATGGGCAGTAATGAAAGATGAAATTTCTCTCGCGCCGTCATTTGGTCTAATGCTAGAGTAACTATATATAATGCAATTCAAGCGCTTATTTTTATTCAACGAACAACTGATTTCTTAAGCGTCCTGTACAGCAAAGCAGGTTTGACAGGATGCTTTTTTTACTCTCAACTACTCTTTGCCATTTAGTGTTACCATTTTCGGTTCAATTAAATAGTTTATAAAGGAATGTAACCGAAGAATGCCAATTTTGGGAATTGAACAGATAGGCATACGAGCAGAACGCATGTCATATCACAGACATAGAAAACTGTTCACACGGCTTTTCTTGCCGCAAATAACCTTCATAATCAGCGTACGTTTTTTTTCTAAGAGACGGGCCTTGAACAAAGCTTACCAATTTAGGCTAAGTAGTACAAATACTGCTTAGATAAATGGATGTTTCTGAAAAATAAGTCTGCTTATTACCCTTATATGTCGCTGCTCATATCAGTCAACTACATTTGGAATGTTATGTGTTACAAAGGCCACAAGATAACAAACAAAACAAAAGAGGAGTGTCAAATGCGGATTGGGACCACAATGCCATTACAGTTTCCGAACAATACTGTGCACCGCTGAGGGGGGAACCATCGTCCGTAATTCCTTCCCTTAAGCTTGAACGGCCACCAGAACATGGGGCTGCAAATTTCCTTCCATCGAAACACACTAAGCAACCCGACATAACCATGCTGATAAGCAAAATTATTAAATATGATGTCCTTTTATTAACGAAACCACAAATGATTAGCTAGAAAGGGAATATTATGAATGTTAGATACGCTAAAACACAAACAAATAGATGATGAGGATATGAAAATCTTTTATTTTATATAAATTCAATTTGTTAAACTGGCAGCTGAATGGCTATCCCACCAGACTCCAGCATCCCGAACAAGTTTCGTACACACTTAGGTCACGGCACTACTTTAGGTTATGTGACTCTCTTCTCCTATTCTCGAAGGTTTGACTGTCGAAAATATTGAATTACTCCTGAAAAACAAACACGATCAAACAATGAATAGCGCAGACGTGCCGTAATCCTCCAACTCCCGAATTCCAGTCTCAAAACGAACTATTCAATCAATGGAATAATAAAGAATTGCGTGAAAAAGAGGCCAATGAGATTATCCCTTTCGGGACTCATAAGCAAGAAGGTCGTAAAATTCTTAGATTTGGTAACTTCGGATATTACAACTGGAAATTCTAGGCTCGTCGTTTGAGTTACATTGTCGTCGTTTTGTAACGGAATTATGCGTCCATATGCACGGAATATGTCAAGGTCATTTTCCTGCCATTAAATTTAAGAGAAAGTGGAAGAAAACAACCGCCAAACCATTCTCGTTGACCTTACTACCTGAGGTATTATGATGGCCTAAACAGTGTTCTCTGATGAACAAAATATTAACCAGACAGACTTCCAAGCAGAAAGTAACGACCAAATTATGGAAGACCTCAAATTCACAGAGTGAAATGTGAGGATAGAGCTTCTTGCGTGTAATGAAACTAAGGTTCAGGGTTCCGAAACACTTCTAGCAAAAGTACTGCACGAGCTCGCTTCTGAACACCCCGGACCACATACTTTACAGTAATCCTTTCAGTAAGGTATCCTCTCGTCTGAACACGTACCCTTATTTACAAGGGTATATTCAGAACAAACGCGAACAACTATCGAAAGTTGGGCCTAGCATACATTCGTCGCGAGGTTGTGGAAAGGATTATCAAAGTCTTCCATGACACTTTCCAAAGGAAGCAACTTCATCGACGGTGCCCAACACGGATTTCGAGGAAACCACTTCTGTCTGACCATTATGCTTTATTCAAAGGAGCAGTGCTCCATGTCATTAGACGAGAATAAGAACGTCGATGTCGTCTACATCGGCTACAAAAAGCCTTTGCTAGTGTCCCACACCAACGGCTATTCTACGAAGTTGGCGTACCCGAGGTAAGGGGAGATTTACTAAATTGAATAGGAGACTTTTTAATAGGCCAATTGCTTTCTGTATGCATCGAGACTGCGAGATCCAATTCACTGCTGGTGGTCAGTTGTGATACGAGGGCTCCGTTTTTGGGCCATTACTGTTCTAACGCTACGTCAATGACTGTAGGCATGCAGTGCATAGCCATAGAGTCCGGTTTTTGCATAACACAAAGATATGGCAACCAATCAGAAGCAGAAATGATGGTCATATTTTACATGAAGGACTTAGCCGTTTATGTGTATAGTCATATAAATAGTCGATGAAGTTTAACTTTGAGAATTATGTCACACTGCGACTTAAAACGAAGAGGGCGAGCGCGACGGGTGATTCAAAAATACTTACTTCATTTAAAGTCTGTCAAATGTAACCGAACAAGATGACTTAGAAATCGCAAACGTGTCATCTCTCAAGCCTTCTTCTCAGTGTGCCAGGGCTGACTAAAGGACGACCAATGTTCCCTTTGCCATTAAACGAGATTTTATTGATCTATAAAGAATTATTTGGGAAAATGTATGGGCTATACATGCGTTCACATCTAGAATATGGAGTTCAGGCGTAGCGGCCGTGGTTGAGAGAAGATTAATGGCTCCAGGAACGTCGAATGAGGCCAAAAAGGGTCGAAAACTGCCTTAAGTACTTACTTTACGAATACAGACTTGAGGCAGTTGAACTTTTTATTAGGACAGGTTTGGCAGATTTGAATAATTCAGTCGACACAATTGTGAAAATTTCGGCGGCCTCAGTGGATTCGAAATAACATCACGTACTTAACATTTTGCCTCTCTGCAGACAGGTCTGAGGCGATGCCACACAGACATACCTGCGCGTAATGAAGCAGGAATCTGCCCTGCAGTTTTATGACTTCTTCGCATTGGGCACATCAAAAACCCTGCGTGGTAATTCCCTCAAACTCCGAAGAAACTTATCCCAGTTGGATGTTCGGAACCATACGTTTTTACAGCCGATCCTTGGGGCCTGGAACGGACTGGCCGAGAACGTCATAATGGCAAAAACAGCAGACGCATCTAAACATAAACGTGATGCAGATTTACTCAACGAATGCCGTTCATCTGCACAAGAAGCACTATTCGAAAATATTAAGGCTTTGCTCACGCTTGCAGATAAAGTTAGTTTCTACTATTTGCAAATTGTATCTCCAATCCTCAGGGGAACTACGCGTTAATACCACGGTTCCAATAATGCGTACATCTGAATATATTACTCCGTATCTTATAGTAACACATTAATTTCATTATTTAAATTGATTTATTTTGTAAACTCCTTGCAGCCAAACCCAGCGCTATCAGCAAGCATTATTCCAGACATAAAGTGATTTAGGATAAATGCTGAAATTCTACCCAAATTTATGCTTTCTGTTAATGGTGACCTAAGATGCGTTCACCAGCAGTCCAAAGAAGCTCATTCCCTCACTTCTGGAACTGGATTTCCTGTTTGATAGAAAGCAACCGATGAAGATTGACGAGTCAGATATATCTATCACTTATACCTTGAAGTTTAACTACAATTCACCTTGAGCGGCTTACTTAGACATGTTCAACAACCGTTTTGAATATTGTCAGATGATCCAGATAATATGAATAACCGTTGAATAGAAGGGAAAACATACCGAATTCAAGGCTATATGCTGACAACCAGCTGTTGAAAAATATCACAAAAAAGAATCAAACGAAGACATAGGCAAGGCTGCAACTTAGAAAACTCAAAAACGATCAGGTGCACAACTGTCCTCTACGGCATTCACCCGATTTTCTACAATATGAAGGAATAGTGAACTGCGATCGGAATGGCAAAACTGCTCAACAATTGTGTGACAGCATTTTGGGCAAATATCAATGGAAGGAGAGGGAACTCGATGAATATATCGTGGGTCCAGTATAATTCAATCACCTTTACCGGCTTACGAACAGAACATCTAGGGTATAGCTCACAGGCAAGAATATCGGAGCAAAGAAGGCGGCTCCTAAAACTATACTAGAACATGCCATTTAGTCATTAAAAGGTTGTGACTAAGCAATGGCGAAATATTTCGCCCTTCAATCCAAGTTAATAAGTCAAAATGCACGGAAACGCATGCACGCTGTGTCCTCACTCCCATGTGTTTCCTTCTTTTCTTGAACACTGATCCGAAGGACGACGTGGCAAATAGAGCTTTAGGAGGTGCAATATCGATTTCAAACACAGGCGAAAACGTCCATTAAGGTCACTTGTGTAAGTGAAGGCGGGGGGATTCCTTCGTCATTCAAGTCTTCATCTGACCCAACTGAGAAAGACTCCGCGATCTCAGTTCGGTTCCAATCCATGACAGAAAGTGCAAGGCAGTTGTACAGCGCCGGCTTTAAAAACCTGAACTACGAGGCTCCGAACGGGAAACTAAAAAATCTTGGGTCAAGTTACTTACTCAGCCTTAAACCCTGCTATCCATAACATGTAGATAGACATTCCACGAAAAACAGAAATTACTCTCACCCACTCCGATGCGCAACTTCAATTTTGTGAAATTAAAATACCGAGAAGTTACTTTCACTTACCAGACAAACATCCGGTCAGTGCAGAGAGGAAGTAAGTGCTTTAACTAAACATTTTCCCAAATTAGATACGTGGAAGAGATGGCTTAGTAATTCCTATTTCCAACACTTCGAGAAGCATGCACTTAATGTCCACAAGGGCTTCATAAAACTTTATAGTCCAATGGAGCAACTTTTAGCGGAATCCCGAAGAATATCGCACCAAAAACCGCGAAGGAAAGCGCCACCACAAGAAAACTATTTAGTCAACTGAAGATTTTTCAGTAGAACCTAGAACGAGGCGCATAAATTGCAAAAAAATAACCTGCGTGCGACGGCTGCAGGCAATTTCGCAGTAAAGCTGCCCAGGGTTCCAAATAATACCAATTTATGCGCTCCAGATGACAGCAGAGGCATGGGTTATTCCGGTTTTGTAACATGTGCTGACGCAATAAAAAACTGTGTGCCCTAGGAATCACAGATCGCCATTAGGCAATATTCGTTGAAATTTCAGGAAGCATTGTGAGATCAGGTACAAAAAGCAGAGCAGACGAAGCTTTTAGGAACAAAATTAGTTCAAGGTAATTTTGGCTGTAATTCATGCACTCATGAAATAGCAGCTAGCTCTATGTGCTTTATAAATGGTTATAAATGGTGATCAGCGATCGGCGGAGGTGACAGTTGATAGTGGGGTTCCCCACGGTTCCGTTCTGGGCCCTATCTTCCTCCTTATATATATCGACAACTACATAAGCGGATAAGACTGCGAAACCGCAATGTTCGCCGACGATTTAAAAGTCTGGAAGGTCATCCGTAACGAAGACGGCGAAGAAAATCTGCAGACATATATGCACCGAGTCGAGAAATGGCCAAATGAGTGGCTCCTGCCATTTAATGTCGCCAAATGAAACATTAGGCACTTCGGTAGTTCCAACTCTTCGTATCGGAGGGTGTACAACCTAAATCGCACGCCGCTGCCAGAAGAAGAGACCCAGGAGGATCTAGGGATGTGGTTCACGCTTTTACTAAAACCATCCCTCCACTGCTTAAAGGTGGCCAAATCTGCAATGCCCACCTTATATCTCATTAAACGCGCCTTCGTAAAATTCGACGAAATATGCTTGGTTAAGGTCTTTGGGACGTTTATACGACCCCAATTGGAGTTTGCCGTACAAGCTTGGAAACCTTGGAGAGTCAAAGACAGAAAAACCCTTGAAAGGGTACAACGACGGGCAACTAAGTTAGTGCGAGGCCAAGCGTACTTTCCTTATGAGACACGACTGACCAATCTTGACTTATTTTCTCTGGATTGCAGACAACTGCGCAGTGACCTAATACAGGCATTTCGCATGCTGCGCGGTCAGAACTGTTGCCTAACATCCAAAGATTTATTTGAGCTGTTAACTACCACTAGCTTGCACGGACACCCTCTCAAACTACGTGTGGCTGGGACAAGATTGAACACACGAAAAGTCCTCTTCTCTAATAGGGTAATTCAAGCATGGAATGCTCTGCCCTCAGACATGTTCATGTCCCCATCTGTGGACACGTTTAAAATTAAGTTAGACCAGCATAACAAAGACGTTCTCTGAAATGAATCCGGAGTAATTACATTTATAAAAAAACATATTGCTCGCTACCTTTCAGTAATATGTTTGTTTAGAATAACTGCCGAATATCGTGGAGGGCTCCCGTGTTTCGTTATCTGGTCGGCAGACCCGATAACCAGCAAGGGCGTATGGAAGGCGCACCTCCGACACTCGATGATGTTCTCGTGATCTCCGCGATCTTCCCTTCATGTGACCCTTAGGATATTGAAAAAATCGCGATGGTCTCCTCCTGACATGTTTCAAACACTTTCAGCAGCAGGGCATCCGATTTACATATACCTTTCACCTCCCCCCTCCCCCCACGGGCGACAGTTTTTCTCCTTAAAATGCCACAAATGGCATTCAAAACTAGACTTATCATAAATGCCTAAGGAGTTTTTTACTGTCTGCCCTTCTAACGCAGTTCCAGTACCGGCAACGCCACATTTTCTGCATCATAGCCGTTCTGTACAAAGAGGGAGTTCAAAGGTATTTACCTATATTTTCCTAATAAAACCAGACCTGACCTGACCTACTTCATATCTGCCAGCTTCAACGCGCATAACCAACTTACGAGGCAGAAAGCACAAAGTCGAATAGTGAACTACCCCATGAACTATATGTACAAAGCATGCAGCAACAGGACTAAAATAGATGAAAACCGCGCCAAAAGTGCTGAATATTTACAAGTGGTTCGCGGGAAATAAAATAAGTCCGGGATAGGGGAGTTTCAAGTTGCAAGGCTGCTGACAAACTCAGCTGAATGAAGAACGTACAGGGTTGGAGCCTCAACAAAGCCCCTGCCCCGGCCACTGCTACTAAGTTTCCGAGCGCTACTGTTGTTCTCGCTCCTGGGGGGCCTTTGCCTAGCATTTACGGGCTCCGAATGCCACGGCGGTGTCTCAGTTCCGGCAGCCTCACCACAGCGCTCAACCGAATAATCACCAGAAATTAACTCGACTCTGTTGTCCTCATCGTCACGCTTTGAGTTTAAGGCGTTCGCCGTCGAAAGGCCACCAAAGAGGAAGATTGAACCAAATCCATAGACTGAAGAGAAACCCAGGCACTCATGCGGTGCAGAGATGAGTTCTCCCAAGCATGGTTTACCCGGACCCAGCCATACGGCCGTTGGCGGAGATAGGGGATTGAGGTCGGAAGGGAGCGGTAGGCTCCGACTCTTGGGAATGGAAAGCCGGAGAGTATAGGCAGCCAGAGGCTTTGCTGCAGGAGCTGTTACTTTGACGCCAGGGTTAAATGCTCGGAGGGAGAGGTTGCTTGAAGAACTCCGTAAGAGGCTGGTAACCGGAAGAGAAGTGCCTAAAACGCAGTGGTATTTCAGCCGTTAAGTGCATATGAAAGAACTGAGCTGGGAGGTATCGTGGCCATGACCTCCATGAACGCATAAGGTTAAAAGAAAGAATGAAAGGACTCAGAACTGACAAGTCAGTAGTAATTTTAGTGATAGATATATTTTACAGGAAGGACGCATTAACATTTACCGGCTTTCTGCAACTCCAATATTAAGGGTATTATATAGCCTTGTTTCAGGAAGTTCGAGGGATCAGAAGATCGAAAGCAAAAACCTTCCCATGTAATGTTGCACATGACACGAGTCCGACTAACCTTTGTTAGTGGTGGGATAGGCTGCTCAGACAAATCAGACACCAATGATTCAGGGTTATTACTGATCATTTATAGGAAACCATACCTTGCTATCAATTAGCAACCAAGACTGCCCAGTCAATAGGGGTCCGTGGGGCGTTATATGTAGCAAGGTATGCGTACAAATCAAACAAATAGTGACTACGCTTACAGGTTTGTTAGAGCCTCCGAGAGTAGTCTTTGGTGTTTCACAGCACGCTTTTTTTATTTCGCGTGACATGAAGCCAAAAATGAAAAAAATATAATAAATGGATGCGGCGAAGGAACCATTGACATTGTTGTGGCACCCCAATCTTCAGCTCAATTTCAGTGACAGTGCCATAGGATCTGGACAAAAATGCAGGGAGTACAGATAGCGGTCAAGTTAAACAAAGGGTTACGGAAAGCAGCAGGCGTCTAAAGGCAAACCAAATGAAAACGGAAAACAAATGGCGAAAAAAATAGGGTGAAGTATCAACAAAAATCGGCCGCTGAAATCGGAAATAGGGAACTTTTGCAAAAAGAGCATAACTTTTTAAATGCTTAGTAGACATAGAAAAAGCAATTTTGGCGCACACCAAAACGGCCAAAGTGTTGGTAATGTCCACATTCCTAAGAAACGAAATCACTAGAAAAAACGCACGTGCATCCCGCATACATATGGCAAGTATGCTTACGACAGCATCTTGTCACAAACTGCGACTATATTGCGCCCTTGGATGCCAATTGGCTCGTGTCCGCGAGAGCTTGCTTGGCTAGCCTAGTCCTTTTTTAAGAGTGCATTGCATGGAATCCCAGCAAGCCTGAACGGGATGCCATAAAGATGCCAACGAAGGTGTCTGTCTACAACAAGTTAGTGTGCACTACAGCGACGTGCGCATGGTTTCATTTAGCGACAGCAGACTCGCGCAGCATCTGTCGCATTACTTTACTCTCTGGGCTCTGTGGCAATACCGAGTCAGGATGATCGACAGTGGGATCGAGCGCAGTGGTAAGCAATTAGTTCACGTGTATTATACACTATTTGGTAGGTGCGCTCAGCCCAAAATGCGTTGTAACGAGCGACAGTAAGAGTCAGGGGGCGCCGGCTCCTTCTAATCCCCGGGCTCTGTGTATCCTGGTGTGAATGTCAAGGGGGGTCAGGTCGTGCTGTGGCGCGCGCAGACGGGTCCGCCGGCACTGTCAGGCAAGGTGCCCATCCCACCTCAGGCGACCGATCAGCTAGGCGGTGGGAAAGAGAGTCAGCTCAACCCTCAGCACACTTTTTTCCTCACTAAAAACAAGCTGATGCACATGAGACTATCCCGGTGCGCTAAAAGCCGTGGCTGGAGGGTTGCCAACTGACGGGACAACTCGGACACCGCAGTCAGACCAGTGTGTCTTGTTGTCTGGAGTGGCCAGGTGGTGTTCTCGTGGCGCATGTTACGCGTTCACCGCCTGCGCCCTCCCCCCATCTTCGGTCCCCTCGACTCTTTTCTTGACATCGGGTTCAGTTGGGAGAGTGGGGTAGATCTGGAAAGTCGACCTTCAAAATAATCCAGCTATAGTCACCAGGTCTGCTTTCAGCTTGCTGAAGCTTGTGATGCTCATCGTCGAGAGCGACGGTAAAACTGTCGGTAGGCACACTATGAAACAGGGTCGTACAGAAACAAGCAGTGGTGGGCTCAGATCCCAAATAGGTGAACGTGCTAAAGAGGCCAAATTAAGGAGTCACATTGTGGCCTGACCCTGACGTGGATCAGTTATCCCGTCGGTTAGCAGCCTTGCATGCCACGCACAATCATAGTTTCTAGCGCATCCGACTGATGGAATGCGCAAATGTGCAGTAGAATGAGATGAGCAGTGTCGACCCCACTCTGCCCTGAACCGGCCGCCCAGCCGGCCAGTTGTCCGAGCCGTGCAGCCACCTGACGCTGTAATCAGACGCAAGTGGCTGACGCGATGTGAGCTTGCGCTTAGGCGTACCATAATACCTTTCATATGTGGCATTTGGTTTGGAATAAGTTGACTCTCTGCAACCCGATTCACGCGAGACCCGCCCTGGTCTAAATAAGTTTACGGGGATGGTTTGCCTTGCTTCGTACTACTAGATGGATGTAGGAACAGTGTCAAACAGCCAAGTAATCCGTGTTCCGTGTCAAGACGGAAAAATAGTAATGAACGATTGAGGAGGCAGTAGTGGCCTATCCACAAACCTGCCTAAACAGAGGGCGAAGACAGTTGTGCCTCAGATAGAGGAAACCACTCGCGATTAATGTGTGATATGGCTACATGTAAACTGCGCCCTATAAATACTGCACCCCTTGATGCCCACATAGTTGGGATTATTCCTATCAGGCCGCCCGAGCGAACTGTCAGGTCACTTTATCGGCCGCCTCTCTACAGATAAGGAACAAAGGCCACGCAAGCTGGCGGACAAAAGCCATGCACGCACCCCTGCGAGGTTACGCGCGTGAGATGGACCAATCAAGTCCCTATGCGAATAAGACCACAATCTGATTGGTCGCTTCATTAATATCCCATTCCATATAGTCCCCGTCAAGGGACGCAATAAACGACTTCATTTCCTTTACAACCTTGTTCGTTGTTCTCTTTGCTGAACTGACACAAAGAGACTGGCAGCACTAAATAGCCTGGGAACCCATTGTCGACGCAGGATCTACGAATGTGTCGTGATTCCACCAGCCATCACACGGCATTGGAGTCATTGCAACCATTGGCGACACAGAACTCATTATGGCTATCTCCGCGAAACAATTGCAAGCGATCATGCAGCAACAGCAACAGTTTGAAGCAGCTCAAATGAAAATGGCGGAAACAATGATGCAGAAGTTCAGCCTGCATTTTCCTGCTCCAGAATAATCTGCGAAACAATCCTCGCCAGCAGATGTTGCTGCTGCCTCCATCACCGAGTTTTATCATGATCCCGACTTCGGTGTTACATTTGAGGCATGTTTTAAGCTTCGGGAAGACATTTTCCGTGTGGAATTTGCCACACTGATGATACATGGAAGGTGCGCCTGTTATTACGCAAGCTGCGCACCAAGGAGCACGAGCGGTACGCGGATATAATTCTGCCGGGGAACCCTCTTGACTTCACTTTCGATGCATCTGTCAACCGTCTGTCGGAGATCTTCAGTGATAAGTCCTCCTTGTTCAGCAATCGATATCAGTGTCTCAAACTGATCAAGAAAGAGACAGATAATTTTCTTACACTCGCCAGTGTCGTCAACCGCCAGTGTGAAAGGTTCAAGCTCAGAGAAATGACGGAAAATCAATTCAAGTGCCTTATCTATGTGTGCGCGTTGCAGTCACCTTGCGAGGCTGACATCAGGACCCGTCTGCTCTCAAAAATTGAACAGGATCCCAAATCAAGCCTGCAGACGTTGACTGCCGAGTGTCAGCAGCTAAAGAATCTTCAACACGATTCTGCCATCGTGGAGCAATCTAGTTCTTCGCGTGCCTACTCCAGTGTTCATGCTGTCACCCACATGAAATCGATGTCCCCACGTAAGCCCCAGGCCTTCACATAAGAGAAACTATCAGCAGCATGCGGGAGCTGTGGTGATTAGCATTTCCATCGCTTCTGTCCATTCATGAAGCATGTTTGTCAGAAATGCAATAAACAAGGACATAAGGAAGACCACTGCTGGGCAGGCCAACTTCCCAAATCAAGGAACGGCCATTGGAAGAAAAGGGGTCCCAAACGCCCTTCATCTTAGTCCGGGCTAAAGTGTAACTCAATTCTAGCCACGTTCGACCGTGAAATTGAGCCCAGGAGACAGTATTTTACAGTTATCCTCAACGGCAAACCAGTGCGCCTCCAGCTCGATACAGCCTCAGACATCAGTCTCATCTCCCAGCGCATATGGCAGATGATTGGACGGCCTCCGGTAATCACATCAAACAAAAAGGCCATAAATGTTTCTGGGGGATTTCTCCAGCTCACGAGTGAGCTCGCATGTGACATTTCCTTTGACGGTACTCAATTCAAGGGAACATGCTACCTCACCAAGCGTCCGAACCTCAACCTACTTGATCTCGACTGGATCGAGAAGCTTGGTCTCCTCGCACTGCCACTTAACTGCATTTGCAATAGTGTGCAGTCAACTTGGACGAGTCCCACAGAATCTAATCAGCTGGCTGCGAAGCTGGCATTGACTCTACAGGAGAAATTTGCTTCAGTTTTTCAAGACGGTCTTGGTTGCTGCAATAAGATGAAAGACACTCTCCGACTTCAGCCAAACGCAAAACCCATCGTCAGACCAAAAATACCAGTCCTTATGTTGCACTTACTGATTTCGACCAGGAGCTAAAGCGTCTTCAGCGAGATGGTGTTCTTTAACCAGTTAGTTACTCTGCATGGGCTGCACCAATTGTGGCCGTCAAGAAAGCCAAATATAAAGTCCGAATCTGTGTTGATTTCTACACTGGTCTTAATGCTGCACTGGACACACATCAGTATCCCTTGCCCGTCCCGGAAGATCTTTTTGCTAAACTGGATGGCGGAAATTGCTTCGCGAAGTTGATCTATCCGATGCATACTTCCAAATCGAGGTGGACGAAGGCTCCCAGGAGCTTCTAACCATTAACACCCATCGTGGTCTGTTCAAATTCATCCGTCTGCCATTCGGGGTTTAGACTGCTCCCGCCATTTTTCAGCAAACCATGGACACCATGCTGACTAATACTGACGGAGCCGCTGCCTATTTGGATGACATCATCGTCACTGGTTCAAATCTAGATGAACTGTTGCAACGGCTGGAGACTGTGCTCGGCCGGATTCAGGACTATGGTTTCCGGCTACGTCTGGAGAAGTGCAATTTTGTCATATCTTCTGTGAAATATCTCGGGTTCATAATCGACCCAGGTGGTTGTCATCCAGATCGAGACAAAATCGACACCTTCAAGCGGGCTCTGCAGAAGTCAAAAGCGGAAAGGACGACTGAGGAAGCTCTTTAACTGTTCCTGCAGAACTATCGAGCCACCTCAAACCCAAACTCCCCACACGGTGTGTCTCCTGCAGAAGCTTTGATGCATAGAAAGCTTCGCACCCCATTCGATATAATTCGCCCATTGTCATCTGTTGGCGTTGGAGATGAACGATTCATCTCAAACAAGGGATATGTCAGGTCACGTTATCGGTCGCCACCCTACAGATAAGGAACAAAGGCCATACAAGCCGGCGGACGAAATCCATGCGCGCACCCCTGCGAGGTGACGCGCGTGAGATGGCCAATCAAGCCCCTAGGCGAATTAGGGCACAATCTGATTGGTCGCTTCTATAATATTCCATTTCATATAGTCCCCGTCAAGGGACGCAATAAATAACTTCCTTTCCTTTACGACCTTGTTCGTTGTTCTCTCTGCTGAACTGACACAAAGAGACTGGCGGCACTAAAAAGCCTTGGAGCCCATTACAACACACATCACCCTTCACTGCGACTGTCTTTGATCCACAACAAAGGCGGAGGTTTGGCCTTCCTGGTGGACAAATTCAGTGCCCATCACCAGCTACCCCCTACTTGAAGCCAATCCCACGGAAGTACTGGCGACTTCCCTTGACATTGGCCCGGCACCGCCAACCATCGTGAATGTGTACATCCCTCCAACTTCCAGTTGTCCTCACGGTTTCACCGCCTTTATCTCTCCCTACTTACCTTCTGGAGACAGTTTGGTGCTAAGTAACTTCAACACCCACCACGACCTGTGGTGCTCTTCTAACTTGGCAGCCGACCCACGAGGAGAAGCCCTGGCTGATGAAATAGAACACGCCCCCTTTGCCCTCCTCAACGAGAACAGCCAAACGCGGCTCCCCACCAACGGCACCTCCACCTTGCACGATGTTTGCCTCGCCAGTCTCAGTATGGTAGCCTCAACCATGTGGAACACGGAAATCAGCCTGGGTAGCGACCACCTCCCCATTGTGCTCGAATTGGCCACCGCCGCCGAGCGTATCAAGGCCCCCAACCGGCACTTCATTAATTTCAAGAGAGCCAATTGGGCAGCGTTCACGACCGAATGCGAAGCCGAGATCGATGGCCTACCGCCTACCACCAGTATCCACACGGCAGAGCGAGCCCTTCGTCGACTACACCTGACAGCAGCAAGTCACCACATCCCAAACGGCTGCATTCTCTTTCTCCGTCCCAACTACCAGCCCGAAACCTCCCATTTGGAACGAGAGAGAGAGAGACGAAATACGAGTGCGTGATGCCAGTGACCCGCGCGTTGGCGAACTTAATGGCTTAATCACTAAGACTATCAACGATGGCAAACGCCAACGCTGGCATGAACTAGTTGCAGATTGCAATTTCAGCGGCAATTCAACTGCCACTTGGAAGCTTTTACGCAACCTGACCAAACCCCGGGCTGGAACATCTAGCCAGTCTATTAGCTTCGGGGACGGCAAGTTCATTTCCAACAACGGTAAGATCGCCGCGAAGATGAACAAGCTGTTCTTGCCCTGCTCGGCGCCCAGTCCCAAAAGCCAGCGCTCACTTCTTCGTCTCCTCCATAAAACCCCGCCCCCAGACATTTCCTTTTCGGCTGATGCCATCCTCACCGCCGTCAAGAAAACGAGAGCTTCAAAAGCCTTAGGGCAAGATGGTCTGGCGCCTATCCATTTGCACCACATCAGCCCGAAGGTGGCTGCCTAACTTGCTGTCCTCTTCAACCATTCGCTGGTTAATTAAATCATCCCCGAACGCTGGCGCCAGTCGATAATTACCCTCTGGTCAAGACAGACAAGGACCCCAACCTAGCGACCTCTTATCGCCCAATTGCCCTCCTCAGTCCATTGGCGAAGATCCTGGAACGGCTCATACACCCAATTCAGACGTCTGCGGCGGAACTATCTTGCCACCAACATGGTTACCAATCGGGTCGTGGGACTACAACGGCACTTTTCGAGCTCAGCGACGCCATCCTCGAGGGCTTCAATCAACAGAAGCCCACTTCGCGGACCGTGGCAGCATCAATCGACCCATCGCAAGCTTTTGACTGCGTCCGCCACGATCAACTCCTGCAAGATTTGGTCTCGCTGAACGTCCGGATGGCCTGGTCTGATGGTTGGCGGCTTACATCCGTGGCCGCCACGATCCTGTCCGTTTCTGGGCCGCTCCCTCTCTAAGTCCCGTAAGCAGACCTGTAGCGTCCCTCAAGGCTCTTTGCTCAGCCCGACGATCTTTAACATCGACACGCGAGAGCTCCCACTCCCCCGGGCACCTGTGCAAGTGGTATCCTATGCGGACGATATTACGTTCTTCTGCCGGCACCATGACATCGATCAGGCTGCACAGCTCCTCACGGAGTTCATGCCTGTTGTCGAAAACTTCCTCACCCAGCGCGGAATGACGATCTCGGCAGCCAAGTCGTCCGTAACTGTTTTCACGCTTGATCCGAAAGAGTTTAATCGTCACCCGGCCATCACCGTCCACGGGCGTCCTTACCGCTCATCCGCAAGCCCAAGCTCCTTGGCGTGCGTTTTGATCCGCTTTTCACATTCGCAGACCATGCCAGGGAGACCGCAAGCAAAGTAAGCCGTTGCACCAAGGTCCTCAAGGCTCTAGCAAGCACATCCTGGGGCTGCGCGAAAGAGACTTTGACGACTACATTCAAGGCGCTGGCCAAGCCGCACCTCACTTATGCGGCATCAATATGGTCTCCAATGATGAACTCTTCCAGCCTGCGCCGCCTACAGTCAGCACAGAATTCTGCCCTCCACTCGATTACGGGTTGCTATAAAATGTCGCCTATAGATCATCTCCATGCAGAGGCTTCTGTCCTGCCGGTCACCCATCACAACACACTCCTAAGCCAGCAGTTCTGGTGGAGTTGTTCGCAACCCGGCCATCGCAATCATCCTGAGCCCAGCCGCAACGTCCGGCCGTCCATTCGAGCTCTCCACAAGGAAGCTGTTGCCTCGTCTCTCTCTGATGTACCCATTGATAGCTCTGCCACCAAGACAGGCATCCAGCGTCTCCACCAGAGAGTCGTTGCCGAGGAGAAACGAGGTTACCGCCCCCCGGTCCTTTTGGGTGGCTATTCACCTCCGATTGCGGCCTCAGAACAACATCTACCGAGGGTCACTCACTGTACTCTAGCTCAACTGCGCAGTGGCTACTGAATGGTTTTTTGCCAGCATCAACATCGGCTCGACCCATCCACACCCGACTGCGGCGTCTCGCCGCATGACTGCCGTCATCTGTTCGCCTGCAGTTCCCGGCCAGGCACCCACCTCACTCCCGCGGACCTTTGGCTTAAGCCGGTCGAGGTCGTGGCTTTTCTCCGTCTCCCAACTACTTCCAGGTTGGATTCCGGCGGGGATTCCCAATCCAACTATGGGCTACGACACACACACTGTCTTTGATGATCAGTTCGAGCGAGAAGCCGAAACATCCGGCCAACAAACGCCATATACCAGCGATCGCATCTTTTTGTGAACTGCTTCTTGGAGCTTGCCTATTCGCTTCTACTAGCAACTTCTGGTGCCTCAGCCGAAAGTAACGATAGCAGATCAACACAAAACCAAACCGTGGTAACGGAGATATTGGTGTGCTATTCAGGAAGAACCCGATACAGGCAATTACTGATCTGACATGCATGACGGAGTGAAAAGCTGTGCAAATCCAGAATTGAAGTGCTTGAGAGAAAGTTCATTAACGTCGCTAAGGCCTGCCAAAGGAGTCTAGACTCAGTCAAACACGGCCTGGGGTTGTGAGAAGTTCTAGCATGCAAAGGCTTTTTGTGTGTGCAGCAACAGAAAATGCGGATATGCAAGCGACACGGTTATAACGGGCTTCACAAAATACCTTCAGAGCTGCCAGGGGACGGAGGCGAAAGAGGGCTGGCAGCAGGTGATATCGAAGAGTCAGAGGTGCCTCGAGATGCCAAGCAACGTTTCCTCGATTGAACTCGGTACCCAGCACCGAGGCTAATAAGACGTTTCGTTGCCGTGCTGATCAGGACTACGGAGGCAGAAAAGTAATCCTTAACATTCTCATCAGTGCCACAGTTATCGCTGGCAGAGGCGGATAGTGTTCCTGGCGGCTCGGAAGGGCACTCCTTGCCGTCATCATCGTCATCAGGGGATAGGGTGGTGTTAGTGTTTCCCAGAAGCTCAAAGAGGGGCAACCCGACGGCGACAGCGTGGTAGAAATCTGGCGGAGGGCACTCAGGTCCATCAAACTGACATTCGACCCTGGTCCAAAACCAGGACACACTGCAGTAGGCTGGAAAATAACCAAGAACCAGTTTTGAGCAAGCAGTAGGCAAAAGGACGTAGAAAAAAAGGATGGAAAGAGAGAGAGAGAGAGAGAGAGAGAGAGAGAGAGAGAGAGAGAGAGAACGGGACGAAGTACGGCAACAATGAATGGAAACACACGTCTGCGCTTTTAATTAGTATCAGCGCTGCTGCTATGTCCAACTAATTAACATTTTTATAAAGCGAACCACTGCTTGCCAGCAGAATGCAGCTGAAAAATCCGACGCACAGCAAACACTACTTGTTTTCTTCCGAATTGTTCTTCTTTTTAGGACTGCGCCCATCTCGCCTCAGCCAACCAATAAGCTACGCGATGGCTTTTTGCTGGCGGTGGGGGAGAGGGGTTGGTCGGCCCTCAGCGCATTTCTTTCCTCAATATAAACAATCTGATGTGCTTGAAGCTATTGTGGTGCAGTAAAAGCTATGACTTTGACGGACTTTGACTGACAGAATAACTTGGACACCGCAGTCGGCCAAGTGTATATCTTGTTGTGTGAAGTAGCTAACTGCGGGCTGAGAGTCAGGCCACAATGGCTCCTTCTTAATGTGGCTTTTACGGCGTTCCCGCGCACGCGGGAGCCTACCTAGCAAGGTGTGCTGTTGGTACGCGTGTTGAGTGTTTGTCGGGCCAGTCGCCTGCGTTTACCCCCATCTGCGGTCTTACTGACTCTTTTCTTGACACCGGGTCCCGGTGTCTTCGGCCTGCTGAAGACCGTGGTGAGCATCGTCAAGAGCGACGGTCGGTACGTTCAATCAATAACATTTGTATATGGCTGTATACTGCTTGTCGACGGAATGTGGCTGACTAATCCGACGCGCAGCAAACACTACAAGGAGGTTGTGTGCGTGAGTTTGTTCCGCTAACTGTGTCTAACCGGACAATCTCGAGAAGGTCAACAGGTTGATCGTCAGAAGGAATAGGTATCGCGCGTGCGCCCGCAACTCCCCCGATAGAGGTGGCGGAGTCGCATGAGGGAGCTTGCTATTCCACGAGTTACAACGACTGCTGCAGACATTAGGAAAATCGAGGCCATTGATAATACAGCTAACAGCAAGGAAAAGCTGGTTACCACTGAAGATAAAAACGATTTAACGAGAAAAAAGAACATTCTACGCGTATTATTTTTGAGCAATTTTAACCATATATTATAGTAGTTTCAGAGAAAATGTTGGCAAATTTAAACAAACTCAGCAGGAAGATAATGCGAAAGGACGTGGTGTCTGAAGTACTGAAAAATGGCATACTATGCCTTCTCGATTTTGTCACAAAGAGTACAAAAACGTGCATTTCGAGTCATATTTGTACAAGAATGTCGTTTGTTCTAAATCGACTTCAAAGAATCTCATAAAAAGTAAACCAGTGCCCTAACTGAAGACAATGATGCTAATAAAGCAATTAAACACTGGTGCTGAATTCAAAAGAAGAAAAATATATAGGTTATCGTATCATGTTAGGACCATTTCTTTCTTATTTTAAACAATGTGATCAGTTAGACATTTTAATTGTTGCAAGTGGGGCATGACAGCATCTGGGGGTAACTTGATACAGAACTGTGTCGGGCTTATTAACCTTTATCAGCCAAGCATAACCAGACTGCGCCGTCTGATTATGCTTGGCTGATAAAAGGTTAATAAGCCCGACACAGTTCTGTATCAAGTTACCCCCAGATGCTGTCATACCCCACTTGCAGCTTTTATGACCTGGCCAGCATCGGCCTGGCAGGCGGTCACCCGTTGGGGACCTCTGACCACCACATGAACTTTGCTCAGTTCTGAAGCCTATTCGATCGGTATTCGCACATTTCTGAGTGAATTTTAAGTGTTATATTTACAGAGGAAGCAAATTAGTAATTTTAGTCCTTAATGGTATAGACTATTTTGCTGATTGGCCATTTCGTACCTCGAAAGGTCGACTTTCAATCAACAGCCTGGCACATAATTACGACAGCCGATAATACACTTCAGCGAAAGACCAAAAGTCGAAAATGACTGCGGCGTAACAGGTAAGGAAATTGGATTGGTAAAAATAGGCTGTGCAGGATCATCGCAGACTCTGGATTGGTTTCAGGCTGCACAACGACAGTACCCATTAAGAACAGACATAATTTCCACATTTAGGGGTTTGGCATTGTTCTGCCTAGTTTATGCCCGATAGTGACCAAATAATAAGCTATTTTCCCATGGCGAAACTTGCGAGCTGCATTTTGCTTCGAAACCTACCAACTGAAAGAAAGTCTTATAAAAACAGGAACTCACCCTGATTTGGAAGGCATTCAGTTCGGGTTAGGAGCCATAAATCCCTCGCAGGCTCTCCATCAACCGCTGACGATGTGTTCGTTTCCAGTGGCCGCGACGAGGTACCCCCCGCTCCGGCTCGGGAAGGGGGCATGGGGCTAAGACCTATGTGTGGAGGCTGCGGTGCACGCAGGTTGCCACCCACGACGAGGATACGACAGTCACCAAGGGCGCAGGTCGCGTGGCCAAAACGACCGGCCGGTTTCGTGGGTGACATGGCATCTGGAAGTTCAAACCATTGGCCGAGGTTGGGGAGAATCACGAAGCCAGTGTTTACAGTCACGCCGTCGAAGCGGGAGTAGCCACCAAATAGAACCAAGGCAGCAGGGAAGTGTTCCTCAGAAGAGCTGGGGAGAATAAAGGTGCCTGTTTGACCGGCAATTACCGGCGGTGATTGGAGCATTTGTTCACTGGCACGCCGCAGTTTTACGTGTTTCCAGATCTCAGTCTCGGTGCAGAATGAGTACATGTCGTCAAGCCAATCAATACGAGCCTGAAGGATGACCAAAGTTTGGTAGGAAAATACGTGAGGGAGAGCTGGGAGCCAGACGACGAGGCGGAACAAGTTAAATCATCCTTCACCCCTAAAGGTGGTGAGAATGGAAAAGTATAAGAGTCACGATTGTCAAACAGTCCCTTGTGGACTAGAAAACCCCGTGAAAGCAGGTCGAGATAGCAGATCTCTTCAACTATGCTTTCCTCTAAAGGCGACTACGTCATTCTACTTGTGGGCACCCTGATCAAATAGGTCCGGGTTGACAACACTTTAAAAAAGTTACCATACAACACAACTAAGGGAGTTAGGAGAAATTATCCTTTACGGTAGCGATTGCTCATGCAAAGTTACTTGATGAATCCGCGTAAAATTATGTACTAATAACTTAAACCCGCTGGTTCACGGAGTCGTTTTGGGCACCTACATGCATGGTATATTTTTGTATTCTGAGTGCAGAAGTCGGCATCTGGACTGCATGGCTTCTGAGTGATAGGAACGACGCTAATTGGCGCAGGGCGTAAAAATGTCCTGAATCATTCGTTCTGACCCAGGGTTTATTAAGATACAGGAGGAATGAAAGATAGCAGTAGTGTCAGCATCCACCAAAAGTAACTCCTCTATGAAAATAAGTCAATATACAACTGCGGATTACTAAGCTCGATAAGATAAAGGTAGGACCAGGCAAAAGTAAAATAAGATCAGTTGTAGACTATTAGACGCCAAGGGTCAACATAAAACGCCATTAACTTGCCGAACGACACAAAAACAAGCCTGTGCACTTAGGGGTACATTATTAAATGAATACAAGCTAAAATGAACCTAACAACATCCTCTTGTTGTCCCAATAAATAAATAAATGTCGTGTAGTTCCCTCGTAGTTGACGTTAAATTTCTAAAAACAGTGTAACACCGCGACATTTAGGAAACACAGCTGACTGGGAGTTATCCATAACTCAAAAACAGGGCAATTAAATAGAATGACAAATCTGAGCAACGAAGAAGAGGGCACATCGGAATAATGGCCCTATTCATCTGAGCTATAAACATTTACTGGAGTCCATCATCAAATATGAAAGAAGCGACGACAATCAAGCAACAGTTATAAGAGGCAGGGGTCAGCCAACAATCAGTGACATCAGCCCAGAACTCTGAATACCAGCGCTAGATCAATAAATCGATTGAATGACTTCTCATCGGAAGCCCAGACTTCAATAAATTCTCGGTTTTTTTCTTCCGGCGTTGACGATTATCCTCGCGGCTGCGAAGTCAAACTCGCGACCCCTTTTATGGGTGCGGGCGGTTACGTTTCCCGTCTTACAGCCAGCTTATGCTCATGTATCCGCGATTTAAGCATACATCCAGTCTTTTTATTCCAAAATGACCCTAAGTGTTTGAGTGCGCGATTGGCAGCACAAACTTAAATAATACGATTTGCATTATACAGATATTTGCAAACAGAATGTGTTATTCTTCGAAGCACTTCGGGGAATTGCATTGTAACTCCCTTGCAGGAGCACCAAAGTTTGAGGTAAGTAAGTAAGGTAAGTTGAGCATCAAAAAATTACAGTAAAAGTTTTGAAGGCCCTGTTTCACGTGGATGAAACGCTATACCTGGGACCGGCACACAAATGTGAAATTTAAATGATCGTGAAACCTCGATAAAGATTAATTGTGGTTGCCTAGATTGGATATGTATTAAAATGTTATGGAGGCACCTTTTTGTCACATAAAAATACAAAAATAATGAACTGGAAAACGTTTGGCAATGCATTCCCTCAGACAACGATCGAGTTGTCCGTTGACAATTATTACATTAATTAGCTTCGAACTGCGAAAACAGAAAGTATAAAGATCTCAATGAAAAAAAAAGAAGTATAATTCGGCCCAGCAAAATTTATGGCCAGCAATAATGAGATAGTACATACTCCTTGATCCAGTCCATAGCGATATGTTTGACAGCCACCATAGATATAAAGGATATTGCCGACGAATCCACATTTAGCAAAGGCGCGAGGAGAAGGCAACTCCCCTGAAAGAAGTAAAAGCTTCAACCTTTTACAGCATATTGGATGTAGTCTAAAAGAAACCTAGATGAACATTAAAAGATAAGTAGAACACTAGCAAAAAATCTGCAGTGTGCAGTAAGACTGTCGCACTGAATGTAGTTAAGTTACGATTAAACGACTGGAAAATACGCTCATAATGGATAAAATTAGGATCCACGTAGTCCACTAAAAGCTTTTCAATACCAACGATATTTCCCTCGTGACGATTAAATTACTTAGTTTAAGTGATTTAACCTGGTGCACAATGATCGGTATGAAACGCTGTTCTTAGATCAAGAAAGTATAACCAATTTTTACACGAAATCTGTTATCAAAGGCAAGCACGTACCCCTCTTTGTTATGCGACTCCAGTGGGATGAAGTAAGATCATAAACCCACATATCATTAAATGCCGTCATTTCAGAAGTGGCTCCACCAAAGACATACAGTTTATGGCCCTTTCTAATCGTAGACGCTCCGAAACGCGACGTTGGACACGCGTTTGGGACGGACAAGTCCCTAGCCTCTATTGGTCTGGCTTGGAACCAACGTAAGGGAGAACGAGTGGTTAAAGCCGAAATAGAGGCAGAAACGCGCATTTCGATTACTCCTGAGAATTAAAAATATGATGTTTAAAATCGTACTGTCGAGAATATGTTTCCATCTTTTTGACACTAATCGGGCCGCCGGTAGGTCTCTACATGGCGACAGTAGAAGAAAAACTTTTTGGACAATTTCTAAAGGAAGAATTATTGTCGGATCCATGGAGAGTTCTAAGATAACCCAGGTTTAGGGTACTGCGTTACCCTGAGAACAACTGACAGCGACTTGTTCATCGCATATGTACGAATTTCACCCTACTAAAAGCAATTGAGGCCGAACCCAGGATTACACGATTAGTTAGATATCAGAGTGAAGACGTTTCTTAACGGTTTAAAAAGGTCTTTAATAATTATTTTATTCCTCGCTGAAATCTCCAAGCGTTTGAAAACAAAATTAGTCGAGTAAATTAACATGTAACATCCGAGCTTTATCGGGCTTTCATCTCGCTTTCCACTTCAGTATGCAATCTGCGTAGAGTACTTTGCTATAACCGTAAAGTGGTTTGCCTTTTTTGACGTTTGCTTGTTTTTCTGTTAGGGGATCATTCGTGTTGCCAAGTACACAAACACAGGTTATTGAGGATGAGTCATGTACAAGAAATTGATTGACATACAAATGTACAGTGGAAAACTTCAACTATGTCATTTTAATGATCATAAGCTAGCTCTAGCTACCTCGATTAAGTATGTCGTTCATTAAGGCTATGGGTTTTTTTGTCGTGGACTCCCACATCCTCCTAGGATGTGGCTAGGGAATTCGAGAATGAAGAAACTCATCAAATATATTCACGAGCTTAAAACCAGAAAGGTATATTAAAATAAACAGGTCGGCTTGGCCTCCTACACACTGTCCAGCAGGGTTGGCGAATGCTGTATTATCAGGGATCCGCAAGTGGCAAGAGGGTTGCAGGTCTAAATCTGGCGGTGGAATCTACAGGGGAATCACACAGCGATAGGTAACCCTTCTCTATAAGTTTCAACTTGTCATATTGTACCCTAAGTGTTGTGCCTTTGGGATAAAGAGCGTCATGAACGATGCAGGCAGAAGAAGGGGGAAGTCAACGACAAGAAGTGGACCTTCGTATCGGTGGTAGAACTTACACGCTGTCCCCACTGGTGATGTAGGTCTGAAACGTAGGACTAGCTCGCCATTTTATATACTGATCAAAATAACTCCCCTTTCGCTCATAGGGTGCATTAAGGTATGTCATCGTCAAGTTATGGGTGAGCTGTTATGTTTCCGACGACTCCACTTCACAAGTTTCCGAAGATTAGTCGATAGACCTAGGGAGTATCAGGTAAGAGTCTGTGGGTAACCGAAAATGGCGAACAGGACTGAAGACTCGTAGCCTTTTAAAGCATGCAATTGTGCGGATCATAGGCTTCCAACAAACTGACAATCATTCAATAGGTATGTTCTATCAGCCTGTTTCCCTCAGAGTGTTCCAGGTTGGTAGGCATATTGCAGATTAGGAGGAGATTGCAGATTTCCGACACTAGTATCCTCTCGCAATTTGCTCGGCATCCTTGGGAAGTGGTTCATGTAGGGCACGTATCGCAGAAAGTATCCGTTTGTGCTCTGATGAGTCACCACTAGAATCGTTGTCAAACTGCTGCTGCTTTTGTTTTAGTATGACACACTTTTCCCAATTCTTGGGGAAAGTCATCCAACATGGGGAGAACAAAGCTGCTGGGAACAACTGGACGTGGTTGTTCATTGGTGTCACCCTTGAAAAATAATAGTTAATTTTTTATGAAGACATGAGCACATTGATTCCTCCAGTTACGGGCGATCCGGGAAGAAACACTTTTTTAATTATCTTTGGGCATTTGGTGATCCAACTCTGTGTACAATGCTCAACCTTTTGCCACTCGCGATTGGTAGTACGTGCAGATCAGTGTCTGCCAACCCCAATCCGGTCCGGTCAATCACCTTCAAGGCCAACTCACACAGGACCTCACTAGGACAGTGACCACGCTCTGATCCTTCGGAAGCTGCCCTCGCGGATTGCCTTGCACTCATCCAATTGCCAATTTTCTCCAACCTATTGCTCATTACCTCTGTACAGAATATACAAATGTTCCCACCTGATATCCCACTTTTCCTCTTCCCACATAGATACGGACCTTAAGATCGCAGTGGCAAGGGTTTACCTAAATAACTTAAACCACTGCACTTGGTCTATGTGTACGATTTATCTCGTGGCCGCAACTGATAACTGTATCGGGATCGGTGCCTTGCGTGTTTATCCATCGTTGACGTTTTGGTTCACCGAATTTATTTTCATCCAATAGATGTGTACCGTCAGTATCTCCTGGGCATTTTGCGAATGCATAAGCATTTGCGTGCTTTGTTCCCAGATGATACTGACATATGTAATCAAATACTTGCGGCTGCTAGCAGCAGCCGAAATGAGGACTAGCACGCTGCGAATGCCAATATTGCGTGCACGGAAGAACCTGTAAGCTCCGCACCTGGTATGTCCAATGAACGCTTGACAACACACTTCCGAGCCCTCCCTTTCTCTGCCATTTCCCCGGAACTGGCTTCACCCCACCCTCCTCGTCGCGTTACCAACGTTCTCTTATCGATCTCTCCTCTTGTTCCTATGACTCACTTGTATGATAAGACGAATATGTTGACAGCCTTTTTAGCAGGTATCCAATCCTCATATAAATATGCTGGTCCGATGATAATTTATCGAAAGTTCTTCTGAAGTTGGAAATCTTAGTCGGGCTATCCCACCTCTACCGCTACGTTATCACAGTCATTAGAGCTATAAGGATATTTGAGGAAGGTATTTGTCATTTTTACCCCACAAGATAATTTTTTCCTCTTCAGTTGCTGCGTTCACGCCCATAAGATACTTGACAAGCATTCAACTAAAATCATGGTCATGTTCTTTGATTGCTGATTTTGGTACCATAATATCGTACGCTCTGTGGTTTTTACCAGTCAGCGAATATGTCTAGCAATTGTCCAAAATTTTAGAAATGCTATAAAACGTAGGGAGTGGGGATAATTCAGTATTTTTAATTCAGTATAATTCAGCTTATATAAGGGCGGTAGGCAGAGCCTTTGAAAACCCTATTTACAGATAGATGCTGTCAGATCATGCATGTCGTTCAAAGTCATATGTGCATTGTATAAATCGTTGTTGTCTACCAAATGTATGACCAGTAAGCAAAGTTAGATCAAGCCTTCTTTTGAATGCGTTGGCGCTTTCAGCGAGAAAAACCAAAGAAGGGAGTTTGTCACATTCTTCAATGAACCGCTGGGAGAAGAATTTGGCCGGCACTTGTAGTTTGGCATGGTGTTTCTTCCGTTTGAACGGATGACCGCGTAGATATATTGCTTGTGCGAATTCAAAGAAGTCGGCCATCTGAAGAGCACAGTCCACTCCCTTGACAATTTTAAACACCATGATCATATCTATTCTGTATTGCCTATTATAGAGATGGAAACGATTGAGCCTATCTAGATGACCTTCATATGGGAGACCTCCTAAGCTGCTGACTAGCTTTGTCGCCCTTCTTTTGACTTTTTTCAAGCATTGCGTCATCTTTCTTCATCCAGGGGCACCACGCCTGGACGCAGTACTCTAGCATCGGCCGAACAAATGTTCCGAAGACTTGCCCAAAAGCTCCTCATCAAAATAGAGGAAGGACCTTCTGATCGCTCCGAGGACGCCCAAAGCTTTATTTGTGGTTTTAGCAAAGTGAGTTGACGGTTTGAGGTTAAGCGTCAAACGTACACCTAGATCCTTTTGTTCGTTCACTAGGTCGAGTTGGTGACCTCCGATCAAGTTTTCATACTCGAATGGTATCACATTTCTGCGACTAGACCATAAGAAGATTACTTGTCATTTGTTGAAGTTCAGCTGCAGTAGCCAATTTTCACACCACTTTTGCAAGCGATCCAAGTCATTTTGTAAGGTCTATCCATCCTGTGAGCTTTCAATGGACTTCTAAATCTTTAGATTGTCTGCAAACATGACTTTCTCACAGGTGAGGCAGTCAAGGCAGTCGTTCACATATACCAGAAATAGAATGGGACTCAGAACACTCCCCTGCGGAACACCAATAGATACGGTTTTCCATTCTGTTTTGGTGTCTCCAATGCAAACACGCTGACGTCTGCCTGTTAGGAAGTTGGCTAACCATTTGAGTAGGTTTCCAGTCACACCCATTTGATGCAGCTTTGATATTAGTCGTCTGTGTGGAACCTTATCGAATATCATGCTGCAGTCAATGTAGACCGCATCGACCGACGAACCCATTTCCAGAGATTTCGTCCAGCTTTCCATGGATGTTCGTGTTCGATGTCACCCATTCCGGCCGGGAGATGCGCAAGCTTTTCTTAAGCGGGCAACAGTCCTCTACTAGTTGCTGAGCTAAGTTTCTAAAGAAGCACCAGGTGTCGTTTGGGTCAGGTACGCATGCAGGGCTCCAGTCATTCACATTAATTTGTCCTTTCATTTGCTTATAATCTTATTTCCATACATTCCTCTCGCTTATTGCATGAGCGATGGGTACCGATAAATGGCTAATCTCCCAGACAAGAACACAGTGATCACTTCGGCCAAATGGGGTCTGAGTATTCAATCCAAGGATACAGTTTTCATCTCTACTAATGACGAGATCAAGACAGCTAGACTGTTGGCTTCCTCGAAACCGCGTGTCCATTGTGACATGCTGGGTAAGAAATTCGTCATTTATCAAATTAAGTAGTTTCCGTTCGAATGATTTCTCTGATCGCAAGCTGTGCAATCAATCCCAATCTATGTCTGGAGCGTTAAAATTTCCAAGTATTAGGACATTTTTGCTACGACAGATCTCTTTTACCTCAGATATATGTACATCATCCGCTTCCGTCCTTTTTCCTGGTGGTCTGTTTACCGGAGCAATATGAAGGTCAGGTTGGTTAGGTACTCCCTGTTTACAACTAATTATTTTGCAGGAATTGTTTCTGTGTAATGACAGACTACCTGGGACGTAGTTGATGCCAGCTCGTATAAACATCGCGATTCCCCCACCCTTACGTCCTTTTCTGTCCATGCGGATAAGCTGAAATCCTTCCAGCCCGACTTCTGCATCTGCTATTTGCTCAGTTAACCATGTTTCATGATTCTGTGAAGTTTCCTCTGTACAAACTCATTGAGAATTCGACCGTTCATCTAATATTTCTCCCGTAGTGGCAATGTGCAAAGGCTTAGCTATTTAGTTGCAGAACGATCAGGGAATTTCGAAATAAAAAGCCTCAAGCAGGATCGTTGCGCTTGTCCACTTCCTATTAGTTATAGCATATATCGCTTAAGCAGGATATTCGTAACAACAAAATTCAGAAACGGTCGCTGAGCCATATTGAAGTTTTGTGCAATTACATCAGCTTGTACGTTGCACGCTGATATGTTCCTGCAAAAAGCATCAGTTCTATAGAAAAATGCTGCATAAAGAGAAAACGACACGACTTAAAAATTTTCAGGCTGTAGAAATGAATAAAACGGAAACTTGTTTGAAAAAGGAGACATGCGCGTGTGCGGCATAAAATTACTACGAAAGTAACAGGCTTCATATCGGGAAGGGCTGAGTTTCAGTCAGGGAGGTTTGGCATGCAAATGTTGCAATTGGCATCCGGACTACCGGTAAGGATTTCGCATCAGTTTTGTATCCCAGCACACTTCTAATCGCAGAGGAATTTCCCTGCCAGTATTTTAACCGAACCTCCCTTATCTTCGTTTGACTAGTGGTTAAACCGTATTCCCATAGAAGCATGACATGGTCGCTCTTTCCGTACGGTGCGATTGACCTGAGTTTATTTACATCACTTGGGTCTTTCGAAAGCACGATTTCTACACAGTTCGCTATTTGTATCTCCTTGATTCTTGTTGGAACTGTAAAATTTTGTACGAGAAACAGATTCACCGTTTGCTTCAGTAGACTGGAACTAAAGGAATCGCGTGAACCTTTTACTTATAGCTCGTCCCAGTCGATCAGTGTTGTGTTTGTTTTGGGCCAGTTCATTCTTTGAACCAAACGTGGTCTCGTCAACCTCTGAAGCTTGATTTGAAAATCTATAAATAGTCATAAAATGTATAGTGGTTGCACCACGCATTTTTAGTTTAAGCCATCATGTTTCGCAATCATGGGAGGAACTGATTTTGCGTTCTGACGCAATGATACCCCTCTCGACAAAGACCACTTTTTCTCCTAGTCTTTTATGTAGAGAGTCCCAATGAAAAATTTACTAATCAACGGGTACAGTTTCGGCATTCATTAAATCGGCCTGTATCCAAACCTTTGGCTCTAGGTCAGCTGCACATAGTTTAAGCTCATCAATCTACTGAAGCAAACTCTGTGCGTTCGTATGAATAAAGCGGAGTTTAGCCAGTATAGTCTTTTGAGCGATTTTTGGATCAGGTAGCCGGAAATATTTTGTGGATTATTTGCTTTATTGTCTGAGTATAGGTTTAGTGTTTTTTCGTAAAACTCAGCGTGATTGGTTGTCTCCAGAGCAACTACCTCTGGGCGTTGATGGCTTCCCTGTTCGATATATTCAGGTTCCTCTCGCCTGCACTGGATTTCCTTTGGAGTAAGGTTTGTAATTCACTCGACTCCTCCCACTCAGCTAGTGAATAATCCCGCTGGAAAAAAACATCGGCTGAAGGTTTCGTAGTACCGATATTCTGTTCAACAGTAACCGCGCTTGCTCTTCATATTTGAGAGTGAGCTTCATCGAGCTAGGTTGGCTCGAATCCTAAACTGAATCCTTCCTCTAGCACATCCTCAATGCTTTTAAGACGGTGAAATTGTTATAGCCCAGTTGATTCGCACCCGACTAATAGGCAGAAGAAGCCAAGAGAGCGGTTCTGATAGGAAGGCCTTTTTCAAGACGGTACAGAGACAACGGTATGAATTAGCGTGCTCAGTATAGCCTTTTATAAGGCGCTGGTCCTTCTAGACTGTTCCTGGCCAATCAGACAAGAGGGGTGGTTCTGGCCTGCTTCGCACGCCGCAGCACGTTCTGGAACATTTCAGTGCACGCGGGGCGGGTGTCACGTGGGCTCACGACGCGCGCGGCCATTTTTCCAGCATGGCTTATCTGGGGTACACTGCCAGCTCTGGGCCCTGAGTGCGTCACCGTTCGCATCTCCATAACAGACATATACTTCCGTGTTTTCATATAGGTGAAGTAAAGCGTACGGTCTGGATAATTCCATATTGAGGATATCGGAATTAGATTCAGGTATGCATTTGATGACGATGCATTGACTGTGATCAAATAAAAGGTTAAGTTATTTAATTTTGTAGCCAATTCGTGTTGTCACTTACCTTGGATCAAAAAAAACTGCCGTTGCAGAACTACCGCAATGTTCCTCATTTACGAAAGTTTGACGCATATGGGACACTTCCTTTGGCAACGCGGAAATTACTGGGATTGCGAGTTGACTCTACCCTTTCATACTGAGACAGGATCTACTTTGATTTTGCGAGATGAAGTTGAACGATCATTTATTTTCTGTGTCGTGCGATTTGTTAGTTCGTCATTTCAACCATCTTCGCCGTTGGAATCTTTTTGCTATGCCCTTTTAGCGGTTACGGATAACCTATGAACGCGCCAACATTTTCTCCATTGCTTGTTGCACCTGAAGACGCTATGGTTGCAAATTTTGTTTTGGCTTTTTCGGTGACTGTCGGCTGCGATTTCATGCCTTGGAGTAAGGAACGTGAAAGTTTCTTCAACTTATCTATCTCCGTCTTAAGGCCATCTATATACTTCTGCATACCCGAAAATGTTTCGAGAAGTGTCATGCATGGCATGCAAACTTCGTCTTCATAATTGACGTCTACTAACCTTGGAAGTCTTTTATCTCTTTTAGTGGGAGGCTATTCCGTAGCACCAAATCGGGGAATAAAATCCTCAGTTTTGCGACTAGGGCTTGTAATCTCAAGTAAATCAGAGAACGATGCTTATTGTGATAGTCTAATTGTCCCACGCAACTTCTGCGATACATGGCATGTGGTTTCGCTCCTCTTTTATGGCAAACATTTTGCATGAGGCCCTAAACATTTATTTTCGAGTCCCAAACTAGATTAGAGTAAGGGTTATCGCTATTGAAGTTATATGCCGAAATATAAGGCAGACTAACTGTATGAAGAGAATATATAAACGATTCAGACGTTCGTATATAACGGGAATCCTGGAGAACTGTTAACAGAGGGTGGTCACGGAGTAACGGTCTTTTTGACCTTTGTCCTGTTGAGGCTGGAGCTTTTGTGAAAGCGGATCCAAAAGCTTACAACGAACGTCCGTCTGAGTGCTAAGTAGACTGAAATCTCAAAAATAGTATTTCCTTCATAGGACGAGGAACTAAAACCGCAATTTGAAGCGCCCTTTTTCTGTGTCGAGCTCCACATCGCAGATGGAGTTCTCGACTTCTAAGTGCCGATACATATACTTTGGTGTCGAAACGCTGCCTTTTATTTTTCAAGGTTTTCAATGACTGAATTTTCCAAATTCAAGGACTTAGGTTAAGGCTACACCAAGAAATTAGATCATTCGTTTCACGCGGATAGAGTTACAGCCAAAGTTGCGCAGATTTACGGCTTCATTTCTTACAATGCCCACCTTCATGAGCTTAAATAAAGATTTTGCTCTTTGTTCGTGCTTCCCTTTCTAGAATACTGTTGCCCATTCTTCGGTCTAATTAACGAATCGAGCCATTCAAAATTGCAAATGTCCCAAAACATTTCACAGGAAAAGTCCTACATTCGACATTTTCAAATACTTCGTACTCATGTAGATGCCAGATAAAGAAACTGTAGTTTATTTACGTCAAAGGAATAAAAGCAACTTCTGTCTCCTTTTTTGCTTTAATAATGGTTCAAATCTCCCGAAGATTTCTGTCTTTACCCCCGTCAGCCCTCCCTACAACCCAAGTAATTCCGCACTAATCATACCTCCTCCACGTATAAACGCTCTCTGTTCTTTGCTTCCATGTTTAGCTTTCTTTGTGCTTACCTGCCAATAGAAATCAGCCGTTAACCTGTGTATGTGCTTTCAAGCGGAGATTGCACATTTATCTTCACACTGATTCTATTAACCTTTTAGGCGATCTTTTTGAAAATGTTATACTCTACATCGTGTCCCCAGGTACCACAATGTGTCCATAAACCACCAGTCATTCAAACAATGGAATTCATATGGACGTACCCAGTCTAAACGGTTCACGTTTCACTGGCTTCTAACAATCACAAGAATTCCAGTATGGCTCCTGAGATGTCAAGGCTCCACGTCAACTGATGCTTTTTCGCTACGTCTCATGTCATGCGCACATGCGCATTAGCGACTACGAGCTTATTATCCAATTCTGAGTGGATATTGTAGTATAAGTTTACTCTACCCCTCCGTCTTATTTTCCTAGGCAGTTTTTTCTCCTACGCTCTTTGTGAAATGGAGACCCGTTAAACTGTGTGTTTGTTTTCAGCGTAGGATTTCTGTTCACTGTATGTTTTTAGTTCACTACTTATTTCAAAACATCGCTAAATATTAACCAAAAGGAAACTTTGGCTAAAAGTGTTACATATTTGTAAATTTTATCTGCGCGCATTGTCACACCTTTATCTCGAAGCTAAGTTTGTTTAGATAGTGACTTCCTGGCACTAACAAATATCAATTCCAAAGTGGCCACTGCTGTCAGGGATAGCGACTGGGGTTCCTATGAATAAAAAAGCCCTCACTGTCGTGCCTCATGTGTTTTCCAGTAACCCGGGATTTGATCGGATGATTTTAGTGGATTAGGCACAACAATTACTAGACGCTTCACCTTCTGGCTTACCGTTCCGCTACACACGCGTGAACATAATATATCCCTTTTGCCCTCATATACGTCCACGAGTTTCGTCTTAAAGTCAAAACTTCTTGTCCCATTCCGTTTCTTTCTGGTAATCAGTAGCATGCGTTCTCATTTGCTGAGAAACAGTGGCAGATATAATGAACAAAGTGTCAGTAGCAGCACCTTGCAACTGGCTCACACTTATCACTCATGTTAAGCCTACATTTGTGCATTTGTATTATGTACTATTGTTACGGTGGACCTATTATGCGATTTTGGTTATGAATAATGAGCTCAAGGGCGAAAGCCTTTTTCCCTTAATAAAGTGACTTAAAGTGATGTATCCCTTTTGCCCTCATATACGTCCATGAGTTTCGTCTTCCAGTCAAAACTTCTTTTCCCATTCCGTTTCTTTGTGGTGATCAGTAGCATGCATTCATACGATAAATACGCGATAGCCTCAATCGCACACATGCACTTCTCCGCACGTGTCTCATCATAGCTCACCAGCGACAGAAGGTAAAAATATTATCACCGTGCGTGTGGCGCGCCTTACCGGCCTGTCGACTAGGTCAATTGGTTTTAGGATAGGCTGCCTAATGAATTATATAATAATCTGTAGACTCAATGGATAGGGCCTTTAGGCGTCGTAGAAGTTCCTCTTGAGGCTCTGTGTATCAGTGGAGCTGCTGCTGTCGCCAAAGGTCCCACTTCCGTGGCTCACTTCAACAAACATTAACAAAATTTTTGAATGATACCTCTGGCAGGTTCACCTGTACGAAGTTAGTTGTGTTTCCTATTACGGAGCTGTCGGACCTCCACATTGAACCTTATCCCCTGGCTGCATACCCATGTTCTCCTTTCCCGCCACTCGAACACTCTCGGTCAGGATCTCTCCTGGGGACATGGTTTCTGCCCCTCCTTCCAATTTGATTAGTTTCCCTCATTTTCACCTATCTCGCGCATTCGAAAGATTGCCTAAACGTGGTTTCGTCGTTCCGATTTACGACCTTATGTTTGAACCCCAAACAGCTGGCACATCGATGCTAAAAGTGGGGCAATGTGACGAGTATTGTCATTCCCTCCCTGTTTTCATTCTTCCATATCGGATTTAATACTGCGGTAGAAACTCGAGAAACCAATGACATACGAAGTCACTTAAGTACATACCCGATTCATTTCTGGACATCTCCGGTGTCCTGCGTCGTGTGTTATATTCCTCGGCGCAGACTGCTTGCTGGTTTTACTTGACTGTGTTTCCCAGTAAAATTATCTACCACGATATCCGCTTTCGTATACATTATGCTGCTTCGAACCTAGGAAAACGTGAAATAACCTAGGCCATGTTTGGCAGATAAATATCCCAAGACATACGGAGCTCCAAATAGCCCACATAAAAAGCTATATTTCATCGGGTTGTCAGAGGTTCATCTAACTAGGCTAAAAAGGCAAGTAATCCTTAAAGTACCTTGCGGTTATGTATAATTTACTGACTTGAGCATTCGAGTGAAACTTGTCTACAGTCGAGTGAAACAGTCGTCCTACAGACGTGAAAGTACGTTTTTAAAAATCCGTTGCTTTCGCCGTGTACTTACCATCTGAAAAAAATCAACCAATAACGGTTTATTTATTATTCCTATCTCTAAATTTTTATGACTCCCTTGCATTTGGGGTGATTCACTTACTCCCCTGATTGCTCCCTACCAGTTTACCTACTCTGAAAATCGATTATATTATAATAAACTGCCTGCTACGCCTATTTCGTTTATGTTCCCATGACGATTCGTAATATCAACTTCCTCTCTTTAGTCCAATGTGCTTAGTTACTTTTACCCGAATAAATAGTGCTCCAAACACTTAATAATAATAATTTCTATTTTAGCATCCAGAGAGCACTATACAATCAAAAAATACTGAGGTAAAATAGAGACCCTATGCAAGTTGGTGCTCTGAGAGAGGAGCCGGATATACAACAACAATCCGTTATATGGTACGCAGATTGTTCCACATCCGCCGGCTATTCATTTTTTGAAAAAAAGAGTGATTGCTCTTTAGAGAATAATTCTGGACTAAGTATGAGTCAATACAATAAAAAAATCACAACGAAAGTGGGGTCATATTCCCGTGAGCCCCACTTTCAAAAAGAGGGTAGAAGAAGAAAAATGTTTAGTGGACACAATATGAAGGTTAACACTAAAATGGCAGTCCACATTGGGATTGTGAAGCGCTAAAAATAGTGCGATCAAGAGCGCTAGCGCTCGTGACAAAGACTTCGACCATTCGAATTCTGTTATTCACCCAAATTTTAGATGCCTGCATATATCAGTACATACTAACTTACTAGTATAGAGTTAATGCATTCGTACGACGTGGTAAACAAGCCTTGGCCACTTTTCATGATTGGATATCCTTGAACCTGTGCGTTTAAATGATCTCGCAAGGTCCGCTCACTTTCTGGTTTTTTTTGACGGAGCCGACATCATGCACTAGTTAGAACCGCAATTTCAGCAATTCGCGTCGAACGCGCGTACCTCGTGTATGTTTCTGATTTTCAGTTATGCTTTCTTTGTAGTTCAGAATGGCTTTAAAAATGCTTTCCCAATTTTCTTCCCTCCAAAATGTCCCTTGCAAAGTCCTTATATCATCATCCGACCTCCCAATTTTGGGGGTCGGGTTGCACACCAGATACTTGCGATCAGCTGGAGCTCTCCAGCTGCACAAGTCTACCTTCAGTGTCATCAACTCCCTCATGTAGCGACGTTGACTTCTGGTCTTCGGAGCCTCCACCTGGTAAGTTGCTTTTGACTAATAAACCAATTCCCAGAGTCAAGTGATTGGCTTCTGCAGCTAACACAAGAACAAAACAACTACACAACTAATTATGAGTGTTCTATTCCGGCAGAAATTGTTGACTTTGTCACATCTTACGACAAGTGCGGCCATGACCCTGCCGATTTGTCAGAATTCAACTGGCTCAACTTCATTCCTTCCCAATCATCTCAGTCACTACAAAATTATTCTTCATCAAACGTTTCTTTGGAAATCACAAATCTTTCAAATTCACCAGGATGCATTAGTGATTCTTCCTTCATTAACTGTTCACCATCCATCTCAAGCACTCGTTGCAAGAAGACTTCCTCGCGACCATCTGCCACTGCGTTGAACTGCAAATGCTCAACGTTGGAGGTTCCTGGGAAGGCTTCCGTTAAGTTGAAAAAGCGCCAATCGAACAGAGACGCTGCTTTTCGCTACCGACAGAAGATGAAAGAGAAATATTCATCCATTTACAATGACTTAAAGGCCTCTATGCTAGCTTACAATAAAGCCAAGCTTGAGTATGAGAGAGCCCGAGACGCGTTCGATGCCCTAAAGAAGGTCATACTCGACTTGTCCCCGCCAGTACAACCATAAATTCCTGAATATTCGGCTTCTGATTCAAAGTTTCCTAAAGTGAACTTCATGCCCTTCTTTGCACCTCTGTCGTCTAGTGCACGTCATAATGTGTAGTTTGTGTTTGGATGTTTTGTGACTTGTGTTCTCGTGAAGTTATTGCGACTAGTGCATCTCCATAATCACGGGGCGTATTCATGTAAACCTCCGGATTCTGGTCTTTTCAATAATTTTCAGTGGCTCTTTTTTCTTTTTAGTGGTTCGCAAAGCGCCATACATTTCTTCACAACTAACTTCAGCCACAGCAGCAGCCGTTTTGCCCAAGATCAATATAAGTAGGCTAACATAACTAACATTAACCTGTCCAGATGTAATATACGCTTATATTGTTTTTCATTGTATTCTGTTCATCAAATAAGCTAAAGTATGTCACTAAAAACAAACTACCAGATGGATGGCTTGGCAATATTTGATTGAGAAACAATTCCATGCAAGGATCTTAAAGAGGCTACTAACTACTGTCTACCGGGTACGTTGTCTGATGGCGAATAGTAGGTTGACTTCCAGAAAGGCTGTTTTCAGAATAAGCGGGCTTGAACAATCGACATGTGCTACGATCACTTCTTAGGCTGAGGTTTTATGCACCGACCGTCCTATAAGACACGAAGAAGTCCGATGATTGCGACCCTCAATTATTGGCGCGTAAGTTTTCTCGTCAAAACAACCTGGCTGTTAGATTTTTGAGCCAAAACGCCAGAGAGGGCTGTCCGGGCCCGCGTGTACTGAAGCATACGAAAGCTCACGAAAATGTCAATCTTTAGTCGTGTGCTCCGTTCTACAACAGCCTCGACTACCGGCACGCATGGCAACATTTTCGCGGTCGCACGACCCAATAGTTTTCTAGCTAGACTACACAATAACGAACGCCTCCTTGACATTGGTCGTTTGAATGTGCAAATGTTCTATGCATTCAAACCTTAACGGATCGCGCTATTAAAAGTCTTTAAAGGTTTGGAGACCCGAGGACTCAACACTCCGACGTCCCTCTCCGTAGCGGCCCAAGTGACCCCCGGTAGATATGGTGTTGCGATTACCTTCGTCGAGGGTGAAGTATATACTAATTGCATAGACAACGGTCTGACTGTTGATCATATGCATGACTGTGGGTACGCTTTTGCTAATTTCTCTTTCGTTTCCGTCTACGTACAAATAGCAACTATCAGCCAACACGATAAACCGCCCTCTACTGCAAGACTTTTTTGAACGACTCGCTTGTTGCTTGATTGGACTAGAGAAATCTTAGGCTTATCATCGTGTTAGCGGCTTTGCCCCTGGTTCTCGATGTGACAGTGTAGAAAAATGATGGGCTTTGTTGTCTGGACTCTTATTATCATCAACAGGTGTTACAAGTGTTGTTGCTGAAATCTGGTGGTACAATATTGCGACAGTGATCGTGCACCTGTACAGATTGACTATATTATCCTCGATTGAAGGCTTCTTAGGCAGTTGTGTGAAAGTGGACCAGCAAGCTATAACAAAACCGGCTTGTGAGATTTGCTACCTTAAAAGTTAGTCTCGTGCAAAACTCCCAATGAAGGCTCTAGATTCAGAAAACCGGTTTCGTTTGGCAACCGGAGCCGTAGAAGTTGTAGAAAGCGGTTCTCGAGCTAGCCCAACCGTTTCATAAATGTATTGACTGTCTTTCGAGACAGCTCGGGCTGGGTTCCTGAGGATAATTCCTCAAAACCTGGAAATGAGAGCAAATTTAGTTTATGATAAAACCTATTGACCTACTGCGACGGTATCCGTATAACAGGCTTAAAACGTTGATTACACTCGACAACTTACTGAGTTATTAATCAGGTTAATGATAGGACCTCTCCACGGATTTACCGTTCGCCATGTGGTTGGCGGCAGTTAAGACCAGCCCGTAACACTGCCCCTTTTCTGCACTTGTTTACGTGACTACAGGAGGGTAACCTGCGAAGCTGAAATCTAGGCCAGACCTAAGTGCATTCAGGACGACCAGAAGCAGACCTGGCGCGGGGGCTGGCACCGCTAGATAACCTGCTATGCGCACGATGGAAGAGGTTTCCTCCGACTCCATAGAGGCCGCATTGAGCAGGAGCCATTGCTGCCTGACACTTCGTCTTGGGGGGGGGGGAGGACTGCATTGCCTTTTCATTTGGCGGCCTACAAAGCTTCGACTTTTAGCGTATTGGATTGTAGGAAAGTGAGAGATGCACTGAAGAGCCCCGGGGAAGGAAATCCGCAGCACCAGCCTCATTCTCTGCCCTTCACCGTCTGTGTGTGTCGTAGCCCATAGTTGGATCAGGAATCCCCGCCGGAATCCAAATTGGGAGCAGTTGGGAGACGGCGAAAAGCCGCGACCTCGACCGGCTTGAGCCACAGGTCCGCGGGAGTGAGGTGGGTGCCTGGCCGAGAACTGCAGGCGAACAGATGACGGCAGTCATGCGGCGAGACGCCGCAGTCGGGTGTGGATGAGTCGAGCCGGTGTAGGTACTGGCGGAGGAGCATGCAGTAGCCACTGCGTAACTGTGCCAGGGTACAGCGAGTGGCCCTCGGGAGATGTCGTTCCGAGGCCGCAATCGGAGGTGGATAGCCACCCAAAAGGACCGGGGGACGGTAATCTCGTTTCTCCTCGACAACGACTCTCTGGTGCAGACGCTGGAAGCCTGTCTTGGTGACAGAGCTATCAACAAGTAGATCCGCGAGCGACGCTGCAGCAGCTTCCTTGTGGAGAGCTCGAATGGACGGCTGGACGTTGCGGCAGGGCTTGGGAGTGCACCAACGGTGATGATTGGGATGGCCGGGTTGCAAATAACTCCACCAGAATTGCTGGCTAAGGAGAGTGTTGTGATGGGCGACCGGTAGAACAGAAGCCTCCGTAGAAAGATGATCTATAGGCGACATTTTATAGCAACCCGTGATCGTGCGGAGGGCAGCGTTGTGCTGACTGGAGGCGGCGGAGGCTGGAAGAGCTCATCGTAGGAGACCAGATTGATGCCGCATAAGTGATGTGCGGCTTGGCCAGCACCTTGAAAGCAGTCGACAAAGTCTCTTTCGCGCAGCCCCAGGATGTGCCTGCTAGAGCCTTGAGGACCTTGGTGCAGCGGCTTACTTTGCTTGCGGTCTCCCTGGCATGGTCTGCGAACGTGAAAAGCGGATCCAAACGCACGCCAAGTAGCTCGGGCTTGCGGATGAGCGGTAAGGACGCCCGTTGACGGTGATGGCCGGGTGACGATTAAACTCTTTCGGATCAAGCGTGAAAACATTTACGGACGACTTGGCTGCCGAGATCGTCATTCCGCGCTGGGTGAGGAAGTTTAGACAACAGGCATGAACTCCGTGTGGAGCTGTGCAGCCTGATCGATGTCATGGTGCTGGCAAAAGAACATAACATCTTCGGCGTAGGATACCACTTGCACAGGTGCCCGGGGGAGTGGGAGCTCTCGCGTGTCGATGTTAAAGATCGTCGGGCTGAGCAAAGAGTCTTGAGGAACGCTACAGGGCTGCTTACGGTGCTTAGAGAGGGAGCGCCCCAGAAACGGACAGGGTCGTGGCGGCCACGGATGTAAGCCGCCAACCATCAGACCAGGCCATCCGGACGTTCAGCGAGACCAAATCTTGCAGGAGTTGATCGTGGCGGACGCAGTCAAAAGCTTGCGATAGGTCGATTGGTGCTGCCACGGTCCGCGAAGTGGGCTTCTGTTGATTGAAGCCCTCGAGGATGGCGTCGCTGAGCTCGAAAAGTGCCTTTGTAGTCCCACGACCCAATTGGTAACCATGTTGGTGGCAAGATAGTTCCACCGCAGACGTCTGAATTGGGTGGATGAGCCGTTCCAGGATCTTCGCCAATGGACTGAGGAGGGCAATTGGACGATAAGAGGTCGCTAGGCAGGGGTCCTTACCCGCTTTGACCAGGGGGATAATGATCGACTGGCGCCAGCAATCAGGGATGATTTAATTAGCCAGCGAATGGTTGAAGAGGACAGCAAGTTAGGCAGCCACCTTCGGGCCGATGTGGCGCACATGGATAGGCGCCAGACCATCTGGTCCTAAGGCTTTCTAAGCTCTCGTTTTCTTGACGGCGGTGAGGATGGCATCAGCCGAAAAGGAAATGTCTGGGGGCGGGGTTTTATGGTGGAGACGAAGAAGTGAGCGCTGGCTTTTGGGACTGGGCGCCGAGCAGGGCGAGAATAGCTTGTTCATCTTCGCGGCGATCTTACCGTTGTTGTAAATGAACTTGCCGTCCCCGAAGCTAATAGACTGGCTAGATGTTCCAGCCCGGGGTTCGGTCAGGTTGCGTAAAAGCTTCCAAGTGGCAGTTGAATTGCCGCTGAAATTGCAATCTGCAACTAGTTCATGCCAGCGTTGGCGTTTGCCATCGTTGATAGTCTTAGTGATTAAGCCATTAAGTTCGCCAACGCGCGGGTCACTGGCATCACGCACTCGTATTTCGTCTCTCTCTCTCTCTCTCTCTCGTTCCAAATGGGAGGTTTCGGGCGGGTAGTTGGGACAGAGAAAGAGAATGCGGCCGTTTGGGATGTGGTGACATGCTGCTGTCAGGTGTAGTCGACGAAGGGCTCGCTCTGCCGTGTGGATACAGGTGGTAGGCGGTAGGCCATCGATCTCGGCTTCGCATTCGGTCGTGAACGCTGCCCAATTGGCCCTCTTGAAATTAATGAAGTGCCGGTTGGGGGCCTTGATACGCTCGGCGGCGGTGGCCAATTCGAGCACAATGGGGAGGTGGTCGCTACCCAGGCTGATTTCAGTGTTCCACATGGTTGAGGCTACCATACTGAGACTGGCGAGGCAAACATCGTGCGAGGTGGAGGTGCCGTTGGTGGGGAGCCACGTTTGGCTGTTCTCGTTGAGGAGGGCAAAGGGGACGTGTTCTATTTCATCAGCCAGGGCTTCTCCTCGTGGGTCGGCTGCCAAGTTAGAGCACCACAGGTCGTGGTGGGCGCTGAAGTTACCTAGCACCAAACTGTCTCCAGAAGGTAAGTAGGGTGAGATAAAGGCGGTGAAACCGGGAGGACAACTGGAAGTTGGAGGGATGTACACATTCACGACGGTTAACAGTGCCGGGCCAATGTCAAGGGAAGTCGCCAGCACTTCCGTGGGATTGGCTCCAAGTAGGGGTAGCTGGTTAGGGGCAATGGATTTGTCCACCAGGAAGGCCAAACCTCCGCCTTTGTTGCGGCCGCGGTCGCGACGGACAATCGTGTAATCGGCACGGGAATGGACCTTAGTGGAGTTAGACCACTTTGTCTCCTTGAAAGCCACCACAGCTATGCTGTGCGAGCGCATGAAGGCGAGGAGCTGGTCCAGCTTCCCAAGGAGGTCGTTGGCGTTCAATTGTAAGATATTAAGACCAGGTGGTGAGGCAAGGTCGGAGACCAGATTATTTGGGTTCAGGACAGGACGGGCTGGAGGCCTGGAGATTGGTGGGGGTACGGGACACGCGAAGGCGGGTGACCAATCGGCAGCCGTGGCGAGGCCACTGCAGCGGAGATGGCACCAGCCATTGCAGGAGCCGCAACGTACAGACCAGTCGCGGCGGCCTAGGCGGACTCGGCAGAACGAACAGTACCAGAGAGTTCCAGGGTTGGCCTCAATTCCGGCGGCAAGGAGGAGGAGTCGGAACAGCGTGGCCGGGAGGGGCTGTTCCGTCATCAAAAACTCGGATTGGGCGGAGGGGAGAGTTGATCCAACGTAGGGAGATGGGTGTAGCAGACCTTGGCCGCCGGGAGGGTGGGTCGGAACGCAGTTCGTAGACCGTGCAGCAGTACGCCGTAAGCCGGTCAGCTATCTGTTGCGTGACGCAAGTGCCTGACACAGTGTGAGCCTGCGCCTAGGTGTGCCACCGCACCTCTATATACAGCATTTGTTATGGGATGCGCGTGCTCCTTGCAGCATTGTTAATGCACACAGTGCCCTAATTTGGTCTTATGTAGGTCTAACACATCTTCCATATGCCGATCGTGGGGCCAAATGTAAAAAGAGCAATGGTCGACGCTGCTCACAGGGCCTTCACAATCCTTAGAACTTGTCTATGGACCCGACGCGATATTGCCCTCATAAAATACGCTTGTATTCGATAACCGCCCTATAAATTCTCTCTTTTTTCTCGTGAATTCTGGAATGTGTCAGTTAAAATTAGGGGATATTTAATCACTATGAAAAGTCTCCTTGCACCAGGAGCGTAAAGTGTTGTCATGCAGACGTTGACGTAATGCATAATGGATACTACCTGTATCTCGGGCGCGGAAACCAGTTTGCAGCCCAATTCATTGGAAGCAAAATTACCCTTAGGGTTCAATTAAAGGATTCACTTATGCCCCGAGAACCGAGGATTGAATTTATATGCATTCGACCTGCCCTTTTCAGTGTTGCAGTTACTACTGTGTACGCCTAAAAACTGAAGGCGGATGATAAGAAAAAGGGGCTCAATATGATGAAATTCAGACGAACAGGAGTGTGGTTCACCTGATCATTACACTGAGCTGCCGTACACATAATTATATACTTGTCAATTTCACTAGTTTTAACAGCGTTGTCGTTACGGGTGCCCGTTGCTTATAGTCCAGGTGAATTCGAGTCAACCGGCTCGCACACCGCGAATACCCACAAAACCAAGTTGAAAATATATTTGTCCTAGGACGCTGGGCGTTTGCCATTTTGTAAATATTAGGTAGAAACTGGTGAAGTTCAGCTTTCTGATGTACCCTGAAAAGCCTTGATTTACTCTATGGTTGCGCAGTAATTTCAGAGAAATTTAACCAAGACATCGGCTTAGCGAATCGGCCACTGCCACTGGATTCAGCCACGCTCTCCCCAATCCCCTAGCTACACTGACACAAACAACGTCAATTTCTGAGGGGGCCTCAGTTCAAACTGCTGGTTTGAAGTAAAGCCCATTTTCCATTCTGTCTCTAGTAGGATGCTGGCTCTAGCAGATGCTTCCATAAGGATTGGATGTCCAGCGAAGGAATTTGACTTATTTGCAATGCCAACTTTGAAGTTAAAATACCCCAGGTCCGAAACGCATTAAAGCTACTAATAGTGATACCAGAAGGCTGTGCGGAATTTTGGTGATAAGCCAGTCCGTTAATCTGTTTGACCAAAAGAGTTTGTCGAAGTTGAGGTGTCGAAAAAAGCATAGTTTTCCCAAATCAGGATTCAGAGAAGACAGATAAGGTTTAACTTACATTTTACTGCGATAGGAGAGCAGGTTAGAGTCAGCAGTTTGTAGGGATCTAGTCCATGGGTGTGCTCAGAGCACTATTATAAGCCCTTCCCGTTTTTTTATAGAAAGGTCTGATCTGAAGCTCCGACGCGCGGCCAGCTCGAGGCCTGTGCGCGTGTCTGTGAACGTAATGTGGGCGTCACTGGCCGCTTGATCAGATGCTTGGCCAACAGCAGTCTGTGGCCGCCTGTGATTAGCTGTTCCAGAGGTAGGTCAAGAATTGCAATCACGTGAACTCTTGCACAGCCTGGCGTTGGAGGTGCGCTTCAACTCCCTTACAGCCATTGACCTAAGTGAGGGGTGGACAGTGTGCTGAACGATAAAATGACCGAGTTAGTCCCGTGCGCATGCCAGTTTTAGAGCGTGTCGATGGCGACATGGAGGTAAGACTGATGTTGCGACTTGTGCAGTTGGGGCACCAGCCAGAGGGTGTGCTGACCAGAATAAAGAAAGAAAGGATGTGTGCAGCACAGGGCACCGTAGTGAATACTGGGCAATGCAAATCCGACAGTGAAGTATGTTCCCGTCGTCTGGGTTTTAGGCTGGGAAAGATTGCAGAGCGTGTCAAAGGCAATGGAATTTCATCGAATTAGACAAAGTAGGAGATTTATCAGTTGAGAGTAGCATGCCGGGAATGTTGACAACAAGTGTCCAAAAAGGGAGAAAACATCCTATATCGACACGATCGAAGGATGGCTTTCACAAAAGGGCTGGAATCCAGCGGCTGAGTCACGTTGATAGCAAAAGATACTAGCCATTGCATTTTGCTATCAGTGGACACCATGAGTAAAACAGGGGAAGTAGTCAGATGGATTCTCGTGGAAAATTTTGACATTAGCTTTCAGCCGCATCAGATGGTTACCATTTGATTACGCCGGAGTCACCAATCGTCTTATTTGAAGTACAGTGGAGTCCGGTTAATGTGGACACGGTTAATGTGGACAACCGCTTAATGTGGACAGTTGGCCAGGAAGGGAATTTCTCCATAGTAAAATCCTCCGGTTAATCTGGACAGCCACCGCTTAATGTGGACAGCACCAAGCTGTCAACCGGTCGGTCGACCCACAGATTTTGTCAAAAATCCAGTCCAAATCGCCCGCGGCGGGGAATTCCCGCGTCCTGTTCGCCACAGTTGGGAGGTGCAGTTGTCGAAGGAGGCCGCCAATACGTCATCTAGGCTATTCCCACTCCTCCTGCTCTGCCCCCGTATCCTCACCCTTGTCTCCCTTATCTGCTTTCCCACAGATTTTTTCAAAAATCCAGTCCAAATCGCCCGCGGCGGGGAATTCCCGCGTCCTGTTCTGAAAGTTTTGCTTCAGATGAACAGTGCACAAAGCTTTTCTGTTGGTTTGCCTGTGGGTGTGTACGTGTGGAGGCTGATCACGAGAAAGTGAAGTGCTTTTAACTGTCGTTCTTCGACTTCTGCAATCTTTCTTTCCGTTCTTTCCCAGATGGGGAAGCGAAAGGATCGAACACCAACAGAGAAACTGGATGTTTTGGACAAGTTCCATGACCTTAAGAAGCAGTCACCCCAAATTGGTCTTCGAAAGGCAGCCGACCAGCTTAGAGTTTCCAAGTCGATGTTGGGAAAATTGGTGAAAAAAGAGGAGGAACTTCGTCGTGAGGCTTCAGAAGATGAACAAGGCCCTGCACAGAAACGCAATAGATATGGAAAGGACAAGGATATCGAGGCAGCACTTTTGCAGTTTTATCATTGGGCCCACGATCGTAACATCCCTCTCAATGGTCCGCTGCTTATGGAGAAGGCTGTGAAAATCGCAGCAGTAGCGAAAGTCAACTTCACTCCCACCGTAGAGTGGTTTGCGATGTGGAAGAAGAGAAATGGACTCGTCTTTGCGACTCTGCGTGGTGAGGCAGCAGAAGCCGACACCTCCAGAGCTGATGATTTCCTCAAGAAAGATTGGCGTGACAGAGGACAGGATCGAGAGTTTTATAGAGTGGGTTTCAATCAACGACGATGCCGAAGTCGCCGAGGAGGCAATACTGGAGGAGGTGACAAGCGAACTCGCCGTAGCAGTTGCAGATGCCAAGAAGGTACCAGACGAGCAGGAAGAAGAGTCTGAAGAGGAAGACGAAGAAGTCGAGCCCCCAGTCTCATAAAAAAATGAGGGCGGCATTGGCCGTACTCGAAACGGGGCATCGACAACAAGGTTTTGATGTGGAGAATTTTGACACTGTGATGAAGAACTTTAGGGGAGCTTTAACAGAAAAGTTTCCACCAAAGCAATCAAAACTGAGAATGTTCTTTCAATAAAGCTTCATTCAGATGCAAAATTCTGCTTTTTATACGTAGAAACGACTGGTTTGGTGTCAGTTCGCTTAATGTGGACAACCGGTTAATATGGACAGTTGGCCTGGAACGGAGGTGTCCACATTAACCGGACTCCACTGTATTGGCAAAACGAAGACTTCCCAATTCAGAATTCAGGGGAGACAGAATATGTTGGACCAACTTTTTACTCTGAAAAACAGATTATAAATGATTGCCATGCAGTACCTCTACATTTGGGCAAGTTACGTTAGTCAGTGTCCGCTGTTGGGATTACTTGACTGCAGCACTTTTTCTCTGTCGCTTGTAGCCAATCAGTAAAAGGTTGTGCATTCATTGGCTTCGGGCTTACGCGCTGCTCGAGCAGCGCACCGAACAGGAGCGTGAGGTGGACAAGACAACGCAGGCGTCCCTAGCAGCGATAGACCAAGAGTGCACAAGGGAGGTTGTCACGCGCGAGTACCGAAGGCTTGGCAAGTGAAACCAGGATGCCTGTAGTGGTCCCTTCTGCCCGATCCCCACCTAAATCATGACGTCACGGACAAGGTCACTCAGAGCAGGTCCTTGCGCGAATGTACTTTTCGGCCCGCCTCCGACCAGACGCAAACTGACGCATGAAACACACCACCCGCGCCAGTGTCTACCTTCGTGCGGTCCAACCAATCAACATCAAGGCCGCGAGACTGAGTGAGGATTCGGCAGCCGCCCCGATGAATGACGCTAGACTCACTTGGAATTCTGTCTCCTCGCGGGGAGGACGCGCCGCCGCTGCTCTCTCACACGGCTCTCTCGGTCTAAGGCACGCCAAATCGAGTCAATCCTTCTGCTAACTATTCTCCTATTTATTTTGTACAGAATACAATCTACTTACAGCTCTGGTTTCCCAAGACTTCTCTAATCCCCTAAGGAACCGAGCCTGGAAGATCGCAGTCTTTAGGGTTAAAACGTAATAGCCTTAACACATTGCGATATGCTCACGGGCTGTCACAAGTTCATTAGTTCAGCTGAAACCGCCTTTGACTAAAATGCTCGATGGCCATCAGACCTGGCTCCAACCTCCAAGCGTTACTGGCCTGGATGCGTGGTTTAACTGGTTGATGACGGCAGACAAACCAGTACTAAACACAACAGTCTCAATCTCCTTGTTTGTAGCATGCATTGATTCTGTTTGTCTATGCCTATAGACCCTAAATATACTGCTGTAGACAGGACATTACCGACAAAGACATGGGACACTGCAATGGCCATTTCTGGCATATTTGCCGTCATCAGGTAGTGATGCCCAACTCCAGTGTTGCTGCTGAAATTTCTGCCACACTCGAGTTTCGAACTGGCATCTCTCTGGTCAAAGGCGAACGCCTTAACCATTGAATTATCGAGCTCGCAGTCTTGTCGGTATTAGATCGGGGATATAAAGTAGTAGATGCACGTACCTGCCTATATCCCAGTTGCCCCGCAGTGGATGCTCGAGTGAGAGCTCCAATGACAACATGGATGGACGAGTATGTCCTCTATCAGATCGGTGTACGCGTATCTGCTACTATATACTGATGTATACCGCGAAACGAAATTAATTTCTACAGATATTAAAAACTTGAATTTTCAAGACCGTTATATCAACCAGAAAGCAAACAAGGAAAGTTTGGATGCTCATCGATGAGTCGGACCCCTTGCATCTGTGTCAAGCAGCGGCAGAATACCGGCAAAACACGTGCCTGGGGCTTTTGGCTAGTACCTAGGTTGTTAGTATTGTAAGTTACAGCATCAATATACACTACTATAGTCTGCCCGTTGGCAGCATGTGTATATTACGCACTGTTTGATGGGTTTCAGCCCAAATATACAAATATATTTTGGCCTATACCTATAGACCTTAAGTATACTGATGCATACCATGAACAGAAACTAATTTCTAAAGAAGTTGCAAAGCAGAATAGAAGCCAAGTATTGTTTACAGTATTTGTATCCCAGTGACCTCAAGCTGCTTGTAGCGTAAATAGTAAAAGTAACCAAATAATTATGATGTGTCAGCACATTTACGGTGTGCCCGTTCAAGGCCGCACTTAAGTGCGGGAAGAAATCCCGAACTCAGATTATAAAAAGTTGAAAGAGAGCTGCAGTCACGGGATTTGGTCCTGATAAGCCAGTAAGTTTGACCCTCAGCTGTCATATACTGTGAGGGTTATATGCAAGTATTACGTCTCACAGTATATCAGATAATCCACGCATGCTTGCGTCTGAACACAATGTCAATAGCCACCATTCTTCGCATGCTACTCATGAGCGAAATATTCCCATGCACAAGAGTTAGTCCCTTTCATCAAGGTACCTCCTGGCGCTTTGTTTGATCACGCAACCATGCTGCTCACCAGCTGCCACATGTCAGCAGATAGGTCCTGACATAATTGAGTTACTCCTGGCAGCAAGCAATTATCCAGTAGCGCCATTTAGTTGCTCCATTTAATTGACTTGACAAAAGCACCTTAAAGTTTTCGAGTCGAAGAAGATCTAAAACGGCTCTTAGAGGTAAACAGTTTTTGCGTGCGCGTAACTCTTCGTGCCCTCGTGTGGTGTCGGCACTTGAAGGTCGCACGTAACCTGGCCCATTGTTCGATGGCGCTATCGCACAATGGGGTTTTCTTTGTCTTCATGACCCGAGGATGGCTAGAGTGCTGACTCACGTCCTGTGCGGTCCCAACAGAGCGCATTATCGATCGTTCCTACTCGCTAGAGTACTTCCTAGCACTCACATTTTCGCTGGTAACGGCAGTTCCTATCACTCAACCCGAGGAACCCGAACCGGCATTCAGTTTAAGTGGAACAACTCTACTGATAGAACCACCGCATAGACTGGGTTTTGGACCGAAAACATAATTCGCGCCCAGAGTGGAGTAAAAACCACTACTAACGTCGATCGTCAAGAAATAGAAACAGCGAAACAGATGTTTAGTGGCATAACTTCAGGCGCCATCCCGACTGCAGCCAATTTCTATAGACATGACAGCCCTCAACTTGTGAGAATCTTTAGTTTACTATTTCAGAGACGATGGGAAGTCCCAATTGCGCAAATATTCAGGAGCACAAACAATTAACCTATACAAATGCAAAGGTAGCAGGCGAATCTGCGAAAATAACCGGGTGTATTCCTAACTTCTCAACACTGCGCGAAAAATCTTCCTCCGACTGCTATTCAGTCATATGAGTCCACGCCTTGATCAAAAACTTCTCCAAGAAGGCCTGTGCCGGTTCTGGAGAAACCGCAGAACCATCTGTATGAGACCCCGAACCCATTGACTATCCATTTTGCCCCCAAACGTGATGTGTGTATGGCCGACAGCTAGGCAGTGGCTTGTTGCTGGCGGTGGAGGAAAAAGTGAGGTCAACCCTCGGACATCGCAGGCATTCCAGTGTGTCTTATTATGTGAAGTGGCTGTCTGCAGCCTGAGAATCAGATGTTGCCTTTACAGCGCTCCCTGTCGAGAGGTTACCTAGCAAGACCTGCTGTTTGGTATGCATGTTGAGTGTTTCTCGCGCCAGCCATCTGAGCCCTCCTGCATTTCCGGCCTTTCTGACTCTGTCTTGACAATCGATTCCCGGTGCGGGGGTGGTCAAAGAGTGGAGTAGACGCTCCACAAGTCTGCTCCGCTGTATATCTTGTGGAAGCCACCACGTGAACAATTCTTTGAAGCTCGTAATGAATATTGTCGAAATCGAGGATCAAACTCTCGTGTGTGTTGTGCCCCCCAAACGGGCCGCTTGATAGATGCGGTCGACCAACGCGGGAGCCAGACCAGGTTACGGTAGATGTTATTCGGATTTTGCTCCCATAACAAATACCAAACGTGGGAGGGGGGGGGGGAGGGACGAGAATGTGGAGGCACGCGTGGACGCAGGCTCACGCCGAAACGGCCACCTGCGCCCGGTCATGTCCCCGACTTTCTTGACTCTATCTTGACACCGGACACAGGTGGGTGAGGGAAGAGACAGTGCGGTAGATGCTGCGAAAATCTACTATAAGGTAAAAGTAATACACACGTAAGTCACCGCATTTGCTTTCAGCTTGCTGAGGCACAAGGTAGACATAATCGAAACTGACGGTCGAACTGTCGCGTGTGTGACAGAGAGACAGTAAGGTAGATGCAGCTTTAGTTAAAATACAGTTGCAGGCACCTCCTGGAGCAGCTGTAGACCATGTCGTTTGCGAGTGTCAAACTGTCATGTCTTTTAGGAGTCTCGCCAAAAGCATGGAAAATCCGACTGTGAATTCTCCAATTTTATGTGGTCAAAAATAGCATCCATAATGCAGCATCTCGATAAGGCAGCCGAGCTCGAATGCTGTTTTCTAGACCAATTTTCGAGTCAAATACTTTGTTGAATTTTTATAACAGAGGGCCAGCTTGACATTTCGTACTCGGCGACAAAGACGAATAACTGTTCAAGACTGGTTAGTTAGTCCGTATCTCAACCAATCTACGATTTGACTTAATTAACCTCTCCAATTTATGAATGTTCTTCTGACAAGCACAATTCCTTTATCATCAAAAAGATGGGGTGCATAAACAATACAGCGCTGTTTTGCGCGCACTTTTTAGACACCCGTTTCGAAAATCCGACGCAGCGATCTTGGCAGAGCGTCGCCATCGACGCGCCAAAACCCACGCATAATAGAGCGCTTCTGATTGGGCAATGGATAGGAGAGCATGCAACGTTTTGTTTTGGAACTGCTGGCCGACCACGTGCTACCTTCTAGCACGTGTTGGCTATTTGTAAATTGTCGCGATAGTTGCCCTATCTTCATTGACTGCCATTTACACCCACGCGTTTGGTTGCTATAGCGCCTTATCAGTTGTGTATTTTTGCTGTTTGAGAAGTAAGACGAGCTCATTGGAACAGATTTATTCCTAATCATATTCCCGAATTATCAACTCAGATCTCTCAACTTTGCCAATCCGGGAATTGTGTTTAGTTGTTTTTCATCTTCTAATAAAACTATACTGTTTGACACACCCTTCTGTAGCAAACGTAAAGGCAGTGCTAATAAATATGACTACCACCGGTGAGGCATGCCATTGTAATAATGCTAAGAAAAGTCTGTTAAGGGAGCCAAGCTTTCCTGGCATATTTATCTGTCTGTTTTAGGAATTTGTTTTCCATGGCGAATTATGTAAACAAAACGGTGGATCGGATAAACTAACCTTTGTCTAGAACTGCAGTTATGTATGTGCGATCAGGACAGATGATAAACTCACTTGATGGAACATTTTACTGTCAACTCGCTAATTATTAGCCTGAACAATTGGATATGGACCCTGTACCAACATTTATGACTTTTTGAAGTTAGCTACTAGTTTTCTATATTGCACGCAGACGGAACCAGAGTGGACAGCGCCAGTTTTTTTTCATCCTACAAATCATCTTACAGTTCGCTTTAACAAATTCAATTTCATAACTGCTCCCCGTACCTCCATGACTACCTGCTGCATGCCATACTTCGGGTCGGTCGTGCCCATATCCACCGTCAGTGTCTTCAACCTGTTTTACTTTCTTTAACTTTCGTGGTATGCCTTTCAGTCTTCCAATATTGACTGTCATCACCTAGAGCAGACTGAAAATTTGCTGATACCGACTTTCGTACATTTTCTTGAGTTCAGCCTCAATGATAGGCATAATCGGCAGAACAATCTGCTTCAATGTAGAGCGAACAGCTACGCTCCGTTTCTCAGTACAATAGAATTGTGGGAGTCTTCCTCACCGACTCACGCTGGTTTCGTTGCCAAAAGCCGCACAAGTTCAGTGTCTATGCGCGCCGGCTCAACGCCTACGCACTGTGTCTGCCAAAAGCTACGAGAGGTTCCGCGATGTCCTATGCTCTCTCGCTTGTCGCGGCTCAGTGCGCACGTTAGCTCCAGCCAACAGATGCGCGCATGTCCACCTGGCTGGGTGCACCGCTCAGCCGTCTCGGCTCCACAGCACCGAACACAATTTGGCGAACAGACTCGGCGTGCATAAATCCGCCTGTGTACCCTCTATTTTCCGGCAGTAAAACTTCTGTCCTCCTACACCATCTTGCTTGACTTGTGATTTGGAGGAACCTTCTGTTTGTCGATATCACAACTTGCGACGGAACGTCGGGTGATGAGCAGCTCCATCTACGAACATGTCAGGTAACGAACTAACCACTCGTAGAACATTTGTTTCGATTGACAGACTCCTGCTCAGTTAACGAGTTGTCAGTGCATGTGTGTGCCTGCGTCCGCCATTGAGTCTTGGTCCCAGGGCATGGGCCCTCGGTCACCTGCAGCCAGTCAGCGAACTGATGCAGTTTTATTGGCCACGTTTCGCAAGACGAGCGTTTCATATAACAAGCTCGGTGCTGGAGCGGACTAAATTCGTTAACCGAGGTTCCACTGTAAGTTGTTGTACTGGCTTAACTGACCATCGCCAATTACGGGCCTGGCCTGTATGGAACTTTGTGGGCCGGAAGAGCAGGGTTCGATACACATGTTGCTACATTCGTAACTCGATGATCACTGCGCTCTCTGTCCTGCTCCCTTCTCGTTTGATGATTTCCGTCAAATCCCTGACACTGAACGATAATGCTGCCTAAATTTTACCAGCGACAAGTTTACCATGCAATCCCATTAGCGAAGTCCTTCAGAGTTCAGTAACTTAGCTGTACGAAGCAATAAGAAGTTAACAGCGAATAATTCATGTACCCAAATGAAGTTACTTTACTAGCTGAGAAGCCGAGCACCCAGTACGTACTCGGTGAGCCTTTTTCTGTTTGTTGTGACTAAGTCAATTTCTTAAAACGACCTAATGGTCTGTTTGCGGAAATTCAAAATGGCTTGACGGTCCGAGGTTGAATGATTCATCCCACTGATGCCCAGTCCGCTCGTTAAGTTGTCTGAACTAGCACCCAGGCTATCGCATGCGCAACCCCTTTCGATGTGAAAAAAGAGTAAAATCCCAACGAGCCTACAGGATTGGCAAAAGACAGAGGGTCCTGTCAAGACTGCCAACATGCATCTCTTTCCCATAAGGGAAACATGTCAGTACACCGAATTGGGGATAACTAATTGATCTTGATTTAGGGCCTGCCCAGGCCTGTTTTCTGTCTGTCTGGCGAAGTTTGAAGTTATTTTGTTGTGCGCTGGAGGCAAAGAAGCGTGGTGGGCTATGTGAATTTGTAGCGACCGAGGACGTTGGGGTTAGCACACACCTAAAGGAGTAGATCACCCGTCCAGGTCTCCTGATATAACATCGAACGGGGTTTTTAGTCACTGCAGGCGCACACTAATAGGAGTGAAGAAGAATATTTTGGCAGTAATATAAATGGTCTACTATTGTAAGGCACGGAGAGAGTAGTAAAAGGAGAAAGGGGTGTCGATAAAAAATAATGCCAAGGCTATATATACTGGATTTGTTTGGAGTTAAGGACGGTCACGAACTATCAGATAGACGCCGGTAGGGAGTGTATCGCAGGGGGTTAAGTGAGTTAAACCCAGGCAACTGCGATCTTCAGATCATGGTTCCATAGTAGAGAAGAGAAGTCTGTAGACACCAAAGTAGAGGGAACAGTATATTGTGTACAGAAAGGAACGAAGAATAGATGGGAAGAGATTTGACTTGTAGAGTATATAACCGGGTAGTTGAGCTAGTCGAGTCCAAGTGCTGGTTTGACAGCAGTCAGGCTAGTAGACAGAGAGATAGAGCGTTCATTGGCTGGGTTGGCCTTGAAGGTTGGTTGGACAACGCGTGAGTGGAAATCGACGTGGGCGGCCCGTGGCTCTCGCGCCAGTAAGTCTGGCATCCGCCACGACCTTAAAGTCATATACGGATTGAGGTCATGACACGAAGGCCAGGCGTCGGGCGGGCGGGCAGCAACCACTACAAATGTATCGCTGCCGGCAACTGCGGTAGGGAGCCATGGAGGTGCTGACGAGAAAAAACATACGGTACGACACGATAACGGTAGCGGGAGGACGAAGTCAGCGATGCAGAGGAAAGGAACACTGGTAAACATAATCGACAAACGATTACATCATCCTTATCCGGAATCCATGCGAAAGTGACCTTGGTACATTCAAACAACCCTGATGGTCCGTGTGGTTCGTTAAAGATTTACAAGGCGCACAGGCAACGCATTGAATAGCCGCATTTTGGGGACTACCTAGAATCACTGTTTTATGATGGCTGGACTGATATGAAACGGAGTGGACCTTATCAGCGGATTCCAGACACCGGTCCTCCAGCATAACAACAACCGTGAAGCATATATTAATACTAAGATTCGTGCGTTGTAACAGGCCTATATCGTTTTTGACTTCGCAGCAGGGAAACGATTTGTTGGGATCTCTCTATACGGGGAGATTATTTTAGAAGAAACTCAGATAAAAGGAAAGGGAACCGCTTAAAGCGCCGTTATTTAGTGGGAACTATTAACGAGCCTGCTTCGATTGGGCGGTGTAACAGCATATATGACACTCCACCTAATGGGAGAACAGTATTTTAACCAATAAGCCAGGCGCAGACGACGGGTCTAGATTTGGAGGTCGATGGATGAAAGATTCAATGCCTGCAGAAGTATCTCAACTGCAAAAATTGGTGGAAGGTGCATCCATATTTGGAGAACTGTATTGGAGTTCAGAAAAGGACCTATTGTGAGTTCGTGTGCCAGTGAGTCAGGCATGAGTGAGCCGGGTTGGCTGAGTGGAACTTCGATGGCCAATCGGTATGCCGTGTCACTGCTGATTGAGAGGCGTGAGAGGTACCGTTGACAGTAGAAGGAAAATCAAAGGTTTATAAGGAGGTCTGGGTGCTGGCACGCATAGGGGAATTGCTCTGCTGGATTGAAGAGGACCATAGCCTGGATTCGATGGGCTGTGAGCGGTTGAGGATCTCCATATCGTTTCACGACAGGTTGTCGATGAATGTGTGGGATACGATGTGGTCCAGCCAGATAATAGGCGATGTAACGCATCCCAACGTGCATAAGCTAGTGGATGGTATAAGGCGTGGAAGGCCATAGTGTCAGGGAGAATTTACTAAGGTAGGAACAAGCGTAGCATTTGAGCAGTAGGAAAGTGACTTCCAGACGAGTGCAGGCCAGCCATGAATGAGTCGGAGTCCAGATAGTCTGCAACCGAACAGTGAGTCGTCGACTCTGGAAGTGACTGAGCGTAAACATCTCACGCGCATCTCGAGCACTGGTCTCGCCTTGAGAATTGCTATGCTAGTAAGGCTAGACCGCCTTGAGAAAGCCAGGCAGGAATGACCTTGAACAGAGGCCTTGACTATGGTGTCTTGCGGATGCGTGGTGGTCACGCCAGACATAAACTAGTCCGCGCGGCGTCCGAGGAAAGCGTGACTAAGAAAAGGGGTCGCTACAACTGCATTCTCCATATCGTGGTCACGGGAGATGATACGGGGGATGATGATTCAGTTGAAGACGAAGGAGGTTCTTTAACGTCTTTTCTTGAAATTACATTTCTTGGGATGCCTGCCTTCCAAGAATGCACTATTATTAAAGGAAAAATATGTCGGTAAAACTATTTTACAAGTTTCAAAAAGTCCCATTAGAGGGTTTAGAAGAGTAATCGGCGAGCGCACGTAGGTTTTCGATCAATTCGATGAATTCCCATCGGTCCGTTACATTTGTATGGGAACGGGGTACAAGTTAAACAAGCGGTCAATAATGTTCGTATGCTCTTACAAGCGAGACGTGGGAATCGCTGGGATGGGGTCGATAAGACAAGGATGGTTACGCGGGGGGGAGGGAGGGTGGTAGACCCAGGCTCGGAGAGGGGGAGAGGAGGGAGACAAACAGGGCGTGGTTGAGTGCATGCCGCTAAGTGGCTGTGGGCCAGGCCAGACGTGGAGCGCACACAACGTCGGCTTCCTCAGCCTGATAGCGGTCGTTTCTGCTGTTGCTAACAGGCTCTGACCCAGGGACTTTGGGTAGTTTGGTGGGACCATATAAATCCCCTTGACGGTTTCGTTTGGGTCCACGCGATGTCCATAATCAACCATGTGGGTGAGATTTGCACCGTTTACGCTCCTGATTTCACCTTTGCTCAGCCATGCCGGGACGTGCTCGCGTATTCTTTTGGACAAGCGCCGATTCGTGCGACCAATACAAGTGATTAAAAGATAAGAGCAGGGGGAATTAGCTGTAAGAGAGGGCGATCATTGATCATGTTGCGAAACCTACACAGCCCTTGTCCTGTGGGTCTTGACCTACAGTCTGATAGGTAGCACTGCAGTGACCATTAATATATACAGAGAACGACTACTGACAAAGACAAGTGAGACTGGCGTGACTATTCCAGTCTATGTTTGCCTAGAACCTAACTACCTGCCTTTGATACTACCAAATGTTCGGTCACAGTCTTTCGTCTCCGGCTAGTGTGCACTTGTCTCAGCATCTTACTCGTAGTTATCATTCTTTCTGATGCCAGAAAAAGCTTAATTTGCTAACGAACGATGGCTAGCCCGTAAACCTGAGCTGGCGGATGGTTATCTGAGTGAAATAAACAGACCGTAGGCGAACAGCTGAACAGTCCTACGCAATTTCGTTTCATTTGCTTATCCAACTTTCAAGCTTGTCGGGTTGCCTCTAGCAAAGTATTCCTAACAAGTACTTACAGCTGGTACCTCTGCAGCCAATATAGTAAATAATAACATAAAGTATACCACTCGCTGCCTGTTGGCAGCTGAAGGAATATTACGCGATTACCCAGCAGTAGGTGATGGACTTTGGCGCAAATATTTACATTAAATGTCGGTCTGTGTCTATAGACTTTGAATATACTGATCTGCACCAAGTTAAAAAAAAAACAATTTTTATTGGAAGTCAAAAGCTGAAATACTGATATCCACAACCTTCTCTAAACCATATTTTTGGTCACCGGCATACCAGATGTTCTTATTTCCTTCAATTAGGCGTATTCTGATATTTAATAAAGCAGAGCACGTGCGGATAAGTACGAATTTATTCAGTACTGTAACATTCCCAAATGAGGACTATTTCATTTCGTGGAAAGACAACATCTCACTTAACTGAACTTCTTATAAGTTTGCCTGCAAATTGAGGGAAAAATCCGAGATCTATAAGTAGCAAGTATTTGGAAGTGGACTGCATACTACAGGTACTTTATTTGGGTTTAAGTTTGCAGGACTAAACTGAATTTTTATGCTTTTTTACCAACTTCCTCCTTCAAATAATCACTAAAAGACCCTAATGAGGACATTGAACATTTAGACAGTGTTTTTGTGGTAAGCTAGATAATGGCTTCTTAGATGTTGTTCTTGAATGACACCAATAGCAAAACTAGTGGTAATATGCCTTAGTTTAGACCCACTACACAACCTATCGACTCTTTTTCACTGCACTCACCTTGTGCCTTTTCACGAGCTGGCAAGCACTTTCGTTTGGTTAGGGAACACCCGGCAGATGACTGCCTTAGTTAACCGAAAATAGCGAGCACTCTGTAGCCGGGGTTGTCCTTGATCAGTTACTGGCAAGCCTTGTTAGAATAATCACGGTCTTCTCTGCGTGATCGAGTACTCCAAGGTCACGCTGCCTAGAGCTGTTTAACCTATGCTGGCGCCAGCGTGGCCTTTCATCCTATCAGGCGTATTTACTGATTCTGCCTGGCGCAGATCACCGTCATCATGCGCATGCATCAGGCAGTTCATAGAAGATATGTGACTCGAGTTTGCCGAATTTATTTCCCAGAAGGCCAGGTAATTATCAGTTTTCGCAACTACGTGTATGTAGGCATCCCACAAAAAGTTGTAGAAAAAAGGATAATTGTGGACCAGAAAGTTCTTCGAGAGCCTTGAACCTGTTATAAAAATCGCACCGTCAGACAAAAGTGTCGTTGACGCACTGAAGGTTGACGGAAGGGAGGCTACAACCGACGTTTCCACGTTGAAACTACAAGAAATGAGGGAGGACTGGAGTCGATGTTCTCCAGGCTTGAGCTAGAGACGTATACGTTTGTGGGACGGGCGGATAGCCTATTGACATGACTTGGTGTTTTGGGGGTGAGAGCGATCGATAAGATGTGTTCACAGTGTCCCTAGCTCACATATCGCAGCGCGCATGAATGTCAGTTCTTTCAGTCATTTCAACCGCTGACGGGATATTGGCAGGTACACATTTGCTAGCCCATCGGCCGCTTGGACCAGACAGGAGTAAAACGTGATGAAATTATAAGGTGTGAATTTACTGCTGCTCTGAAAAACAGAAAAAGTTAGTCCTACTTCCATATCCATTCAGAAATACGGGGCTCGATCTAGCACACATACACAGAATTACTCTGCCACGGAGCTGTCTAGAGGTCAGTAGAGCAACCGAGATACAACTTCGGAGCCGACATAAAAGAACATTATTTTTACAGTTATAAAACACTTTTAGGCGGTTTTCGGGTCGATGTGATGATGGTGATAATTTTCCAGGTTCCCATTGTTTTGATAGGATACTTTTTAGTCGGGCAGTAACAGAAAGCGCACTCATACTTAGTCAAGATCATTTTTGGCAAAGTTGGGCAACTGCACGATCGAGAGATCGTTGGACACGAACTCAAAGAAAAAAGAGTTTTTAACCTTTGTACTATTTGCAAAAAGGCAAGTCGGTGGACTAATTTCGGACTCTACTTTATGTTACCTTAGCAATGAACGAAATTCTTAGTTTTTGTGGTGGCTGTTGTCGTAAGTAACTGTAAGACTCACGGGAGGTGCGGACAATACTGCGTTAGTGAGCGAAAAGTGCACTTCGCAGTTCAGAAGTTCGACGTTCACCAGTAGCAAAATCCACCGCCATACCTGAGTGTCGGCTTACGCGCGAAATTGTATATGGTGAAGCCATCCTGCACACATCACTCTCACATCCACCACGGATAACCCAAATTCAAGACAACTGAAATGGTTTCCACTGAGGGAAGCTTTGCCGAAAGTGTCACAAAGGCCGGATTAAAACGGTTTCATTCGAACCTAATCTAAAGCTCGGATTAGAATGAAGTTACCGTGTTAGTTGGAACCCCTCTAGGCCGCGGCTCATAGCGCAGCGTGGTAATTTAAAAGCGCGTTTAATTGCTTACATTAAATAAAGCAGGCGTTGGATCTGGTCTGAAATGACCTCTCTCTCTCTCTCCCTCTCTCTCCCTCTCTCCCTCTCTCTCTCTCTCTCTCTGCTCTCGTCCGTACCAATGAGACACAAGTCAAGATGATTGAAGGTGAGACTGGAGTTGTAGTGGTCGTCATCTAGGCTTGTTGCAACGCTGCGCCTCTCGCGTGTTTTCCACACACAGGCTGGTTTTCGTCAAATCACAGCTATTAAAACTGGCCAATCAAAGTCGAGGTCGACTTAGACATGCTCTTGCTCGAGACGCTGTGATACATTCTCGGGGCGTCGGACGTGTGCCCTCGTCGAGCCACCAACTTCTCCCAATATTTCTACACAGAATGCAATAACCTCCAATTGGAGTCCCGCTTATTCTCTTTGCCTGAAGGTCCTAATGGCTTTAGTCGCAACGATAGGGTGTCATGACTAAGGTGGTGCGAAGCCTCTGTCTAGCACGTGTCACGTACAATGCACGAGGTCTCATCTACCACCAATGGTGCTAGCAGCCTTAATTATAGAAGTGGCCACTAATAGCCAGTGCATCTCCAACAGGGTATTTTTGAATGTTGCGATTACAACTTCGATTTGGCAATAAAGGTTTATCGTGGGGATTGAATAAGTTTAACCCTGGCAACTGCGATCTTCAGGCTCGGTTCTCTAGGAGAAGAGGTTGGAGGCCAGAATTGTAGGAATAGTTTATTCTGCACAGAAGGATGAGGAGAATAGGCAAGAGGAAATTGACTGTCAAACGACCGCAAAACCGCAAGTCAGCGGATTGCGTCTGAAGTGATGTCTGCTCGGCAGTCCTCACATGAGGTCCTGAGTGAGTCGGTCTGTGATTGGCTGTTCCAGAGGCCGAAAGAAGCAAGCGTTCCCAAAAAGCACTTCGACTTGAGCTAGTCACGCCAAGCGTTCACCAGTGCACTTTGTGTGGAGCCAGTTACTACAGATTCTCACAACTTCTGCAGATACCGAACCAGTGACGACTATCACAAGCAAACGGAACTTCAGCAGCAATTCCGGTGATTGAGTCTGGGGCCCAATCCAGTTTAAATGATATACTATTGTTTAAAAATGCGAGTAAATGTGCATGACCTGTGCCTGGCCATACATACTGACATCAGCTTGAAAAATGTTCTTAATGCTTCAAAATGTGGGTTGTGTGAGCGTACAGTCAACCCTAAGACGGCTTTTAATTGCTGAATGAGAGATTTTATGATAAACCTGAGGAATATTCTGAAACTTCGTTTTCAAATCGACATAAAAAGGTCAAACGGACAGGGTTACGGGGTTTTTCTTGCATTCACCTTTCCATAAGTGGGATACAGTGTCGGAAGCAGGGTTAGAAACGGGGAAAGCTGTGCACACCAGATACCTTTTGTGCTGATTCCCGCTGCGCCCCGTCACCAACGAGTACGCATGCATTGGCCACCTACGCCCCTCCGTCTAGCCAATCCTTCTGACCAATCACCTGCCAAGGCCGACCCCCACAAAGGCCGTTCCAAACGCTGTGGCGATTTATGCGGTCACCACACTTCAGATACGGCGCTGTGTCTGGGGGTTACTCGCTCGTCTGACAGTCATATTGCTCCTGCCTATTCTCCAATCCTTCTATTCAGAATCAACTGTTCCTTCCATTATGGCCTCCCGTTACTTCTCTTCTCCTAAGGAACCGGGCCCGAAGATCGCAGTTGCTAGGGCTTAACTCACTTACCCCCCCCCGCGATACTTGCACTGCTGGCCGCTATCTGATGATCAAGGGGCTAAAATGTTAACCGAGGCGTCAATTACCCTAAAATATACCTTTGAACGTTTCTTCCTTAGCTTTGCCTGTTTTATTTCCCGAACTTGTAAAGTTAGTGGATTGGACGAAATTAAATGCGATACTATCCTAAGGAGATTGTGTAATGTAGTTAACAGAACCTACTATAAAACGGTATTAAGAAAGAACAAGATGGTAGCTGGTAAATAAAGGCTTTGTTGTGATACCCTGAGCTATAAGCTAACCTTGACCAATATGACCTTCAGGTTGAGTACTGAATAGGAATAAAAGAAGCCGGACGTCAATTGAGAGAATATTGCTTTCCGTAAAGAAAGATCAGATAAAAAGTTTGGAGAAATCGTCAACCTGACTAGAGCATAAGATAGACTTCGTATCTCATGAAATATCACACGAAATGCTGAAATGTATTTTTAATTCGAACAACAGGATTAAGCGTGACTGTAATATTAATTATCATGAAGCCTAGTACTAAGATATTTAATTTACACAGCTGCTTACTTATCGCCCACAAAAAGCACGCTTTGTGAAAAATTGTTTCGTAAGTAGTGTGCATTTTTCCTCATTGGTTTACGCTGGCCTTGTAAATTCAAACATATTTTAAAGAGCACCCACACAAAATATCCTTTCTTGTAGTCATTTGGTTGCAAGTTTAGCTATCATAAAATTTTAAACTCGAAGAAAAGGCACCTTTTGGTTTTAAAAAATATTTAAATTGCGAAAGCATTTTGAACTTTACCGGCTGTTACGCATTCATTTAAGGTTTCTAACCTCTATGCTTTGTACATTCTGTCTAAGGTCTTCACATATTTCTCTACGCTATGGTAAAGAGGTCACATAGGTCGCATACTATTGTGCAATGGATAAGGATTATGTTCTACACTTTATAGGCAACATTATTACATTGGCGTACAGGGTAGATTATGAGTAAACATTTCACAATCTTAAAAAGCTCACACTTTCTTAACATCAGAATATACCCTTCCTCCGAGTATAACGTTTACAGAGGAGGTTACTTGCGCCCAAACTAAAGAAAAAATGTATACTTATGCGTGTGTTTTCTATAGAAATATACTTGAACTAATAGAGACATCGAAAAGCAATATAAAAATGCATAACACTTTTATAGAGCGTGCTTTTTGCAAGTGATCCGTAGGTAGTTCCTTCAAAAACCAGCATCTTTCTGTGCCTGAAAGGTCTTGGGAGTAGGTTGCAATATTATTACTATCACAACCCTACTTAAATAATTTGTCCGATTTTAAAACAACTGTCAGAATTTCGGCTGAGATATGGAATCTAGTGTGCGACCAGCGCCGCAAGAGGGAGGACTGTAGCCTGCGTCTCGAGATAGGCCATATCGTCTTCAGTTTTATGGTCATCCGAGTTTCCTATGGGAAGCCTATGCCAGCGCTCTGCCGGCACGAAATGGTAGTTGAAGCTGGTTGACAACTAAGGCAGTAAGTGGCAAAAAAGGCAGTGCGGGAATGCTACGAATTGGGGTAGAGCGTTTTCGGTAAACAGTGTGGTAGATCAGGATTCTTGTGGACAGGACAGAATGCATGTTGACCTGTTTAGAGGTGTAGTGGTGATGTACATTCTTCATACAGTTATCGCAGGGGTTGAAGTAAGTTAAACCCTAGCAGCTGCGATCTTCAGGCCCGGAGAAAAGAGGTCATGGGAGGCCATAATGGAAGTAACAGTTTACTCTGTACAGAAGGAAGTGAAGAATAGGCAGAAGGAATTTGACTGTCAGAGAAGCGAGCAGCCACCGGCCACAGCGTTTGGAGCGGCTTTTGTGTGAGTCGGCCTTGACAGGTGATTGGCTAGACAGATAAGCGTAGGCAGCCACTGCATGTGTACTCGTTAGCAGCGGTGAGCCTTGGCACATGCTTACCCGCGCGAACTGAGACACCGCACTATCGCCTGGTTACCAGGTCTCACGCCAAGAGCCCACACTAGAAGCGAAAAATCGCTTGATTGTGAATTGTCTGGCTTATCAGCAAGGTCGGATTGTTTGCCAAAGTATTCTACTGTGCGCATAAGAGAAGATCGGAAATCGGGAAAGCTATTGGAAATTGCGACTCTAAACTATTGACCTAGAACTTCGGAATGGGTTAGTTAGTCCTTCAGAAAGGCGCGAGCAACAGTTTTTGCACTTATGTATGGAATGAATGAGCCATGGACTGGTAGAGTGAATAAGAGTTTGTTGTTCAGTACTAAGTCATTTTTCAAAGCGTTTTCTAGCATACCAAAACAAAACGCCTGGTTTCATTGTGGATCTACGGCGTAGGACATTCTACGGCTGTGTTCACCTTTACGGTGGGGTTTTTCCAATTGCTTCAACTACTTTTTAATCGGATAAGCCAGACTGCTCACCGGTAACGAGTAGACGGTTGTGTTGGAGCGCTAAGGTCGACAATAAGGTGGCAAGGCCATTGAGGCCGCTGAGTTTGGCAGAGTTGGGTTGAATAAATTATTCAAAGCTGCCATAACCCCTTACTAATAAAATGTGCCCTGTAGTCATTAGGTGGATTCTAGATTGGCAATCAGCTTACTGTATGAGACTTGGTGGCTGGGCGGTTAAACTGACCCAAGTGTGATTAAAGTCACGGTTCCCAGTGAGGGCCTCGTAGCTCAGTTGACTAGAGCGTTAGCTGTACTAAAGCTTTTCCCTTGCTGGCTTGGGTTCGAATCCAACCCAGGCCCGAGTCACCAGTTGGGAAGACAGAGCTAGAAAGACCGCCCTTACTACCATAACGAGTGTAGAAGCAGCTCGGCAGGCAACGGCAGCAGTCGTCCCACTACGCCATGTGCTATCCAATGCGGAGCTTAGCCAGGGTGCGAAGTGCGTGCATGCGCTGAGGCCATGTTTGCCTGCAGCCAATCAGCTTCAAGCTATAACCACGTCATCGCCTGAGTCACGCGCAGCAGTCATTGGGTTGCCATGAGGGTGGCATGGGAAAGCCGTAAAAGTGACAACTCTATGAGGCTGCGTGTTTTGTTTGCAGGCTGATGGTAGAACTGAATGCCGTCCGCTATCGTAAAGTAAAGGATTAGTTAATAGGGGCCTCAGTCAGGCCAGTAGCTATCCACAACTGTGACCCCCACACATAATCCGAAAAAACTTTGCAAAGCACAATTTGTATTCCCCCAGTCAGTGGGATACTGCTTGCCGCCTCCCTAGTCTTCAAAGAAACGACGAAATTATTTCTCTCCTGAATCCGAAAGCAAATATGGCTCGCAATCTCTTGCCTCCAGTGAAGCTCCTTCGACTAGCTTACACATATAGCTGATTTTAACTCTACACTCTCTTATGTACTGCTGTTAAAACTAACCTTTCGGATATGAATAGGCAGCTTAAGGGCGAAAGCCTTCTTTCTTTAATAAAGTGACTGAAAGGCGTTAACTGGACGAAGAACGTTCGCGATGAGCGGCTTCGCCTAAGCGTCACTCCCCATCGGCCGGGGTCAGTCTAAAGCGTGCAATCGATAACCACGCCGGCCCGCGGTATTTAAAAAAACGTTGCGCCACCAGTCAGCCTGCGTGTGCACCGGAAGTATCCTGCCTCTACATTCTGCTGAAGGACGATGGCGGAATCCGCCGCACCTGCTGAAAATGCGCCACCAGCAGAGGAAGCCGCTCCTGCAGAGGGAGCTGCGCCCGCTGAGGAGGGCCCGCCAGCCGGGGAAGAGACGCCTCCAGCCGAGGAGGCGGCAGCTGAGGGCGAGGGAGCCCCGCTGGAGTCCGAGGATCCGGGTGGCAAGGCGCCAGCTCCAACACCGGCCCCACCGGAAGAACAGGAGGAGGAGGAGGCAGCCGACCCTGCCGAAGTGGCGGCTGTCGGACCAGACCAGCTGAACGCAATGCTAGCTAGTGCTACAGCTGCAGTTCAAGCCATGACCCCGGAAGATCTGATTAAGTACCTGGACTCTCCAGACGACATACACGCCCAGGCGGTGAAATCAGCGAAGAAAATTGCTCAAGATTTTGTCGAAAGAGCTGCTGACCTCGCGGCGGCCATGAAGTTGATTCTGCAATTCGATCAAGTGGTCCTCAAGAAACTTAATGCTTCAACCGTCTACGATTTTGGAAAGCCCAAAACAGATGAAGGTGCGTTCTGCAAAGTATTGATTATCGGTACAAAAAACTTTCCCAAGCAAGGCCCTGAATTATGTCTCTTAGGATCTGTTGAGTGGCTGGCTAGACGTCCACAGACCAGAAGAAGAGGCTGCGATCGCTAGGACAAGAAGTCTATTGGCTTGGCATTTCTGATTGTCACTCGAAACCTCCTTCAGAGAAGTTTGTAGATAAGGGTAGTGGAGGCTTAAGGAGTGCAGACTTTGTGCTATGTAGTTGGCGTGCGTCCGCAGATGTGCTATAATTAACAGCTCTCGCGAGCATTGTTGGAGTTTGTAACTGCTGCGATGATGGCTTAGCAGTCCACTTCAGAGGCGTCAACTACCGCGATTTCATCATCATCATCATCATCATCATCATCATCATCATCATCATCATCATCATCATCATCATCATCATCATCATCATCATCATCATCATCATCATCATCATCATCATCATCATCATCATCATCATCATCATCATCATCATCATCATCATCATCATCATC
>JAYGXS010000003.1:48098578-48146196 GCA_036362985.1 Ligula intestinalis
CATCATCATCATCATCATCATCATCATCACCATCATCATCATCATCATATACAGGTCGATTTGTTGACAGGGGATGGAATTTCTGTTCAGATTTTTGGTCTCTCAAAAGCAAGTACTCAGGATGGGCCCTCTCAGGTTCAGTCAAAAAATACATTTGTGTATTAGTCCTATGTTTCGCCTACTTCAGCGTCATACTCGTGAGGGGATAAATTAACAGAGGCATAACTTCCATTTACTAAGTATTCCAGTTGTACTCCAAACACCGATTTTCTTTTGCTATCTGATGACGCAACTTCGAGGAGTTCAACCCATTATTGAGTTCCCCTAATTTTCCTCGCCGGGCTGTGTCGTATGACATCTTCAGCCTACCCCTGCCAACCTTACGGCTCCATATGAAAATACTGAGGGAACTTGGAGCACGTTCCTCGAAACAAATATTGTCAGGTTCGTCACGAAAGTTGACGCAGTTGTATAAGGCGGCAGTAGGAAGACCGTGCAAAAGCTCTCTTGAGTGAAAAAACCTAATCGCAGAAGGATTATTTAGATTAACTGCACCGGGAGACTGGTGAAATGCGAAAAGTCAACACAACTTATTTGACATGTTGACTTGCAGTCGACCGTAGTCATTGCACGACGGAAAATTTTGTTTCGGGACGTCAACTCTGGAAGTGCACTCACCTTCTAAACAAAATCTCCTGCTGTTAAGTCACTTTAGTCGGCCCCAGACGTACAGAACTGTGGTCATCCAATTGGCTTTTGCGCGGAAACAGGTGTGGCCAGACGGTCACAACTGCCCGTGACCTAGTTTAACGCAAGCAATCTGGACCTAGTTTCGATGCAGATCCAAAGACGTGACCTGGTAGTTTGACCGGTGCTAACAAAGTCATCCACCTCTATCCCCCAAGGCGGGCAGGCTTAATATAGAGTTAACGATTAAGTCAAAATGGTCACTATTCGGACATTTTAATTATTGTTCGCAAATAATCGATCACTAAAATAAGCTGTTAGGGAACATAAATTAGACTTTCACCAAATAACTTAAACAGGGTTGTACGGTGGAGCCTAGGATGACGAACAGCTCCATCTACGAACATTTCAGGTAACGAGCGGACCACCCGTAGAAAACTTGTTTCGATTTATGGCTGCCGTTCAGTTAACGAGTTTTCAGTGCTTGTGGGTGTGTGTCTGTGTCCGCCGTTAAGTCTTAGCCCCCAGGGCATGGGTCCTCGGTCGCCTGCTGCCAATCAGTGAACTGATGCAGATTGATTGGTTAGGTTTCACAAGACGAGCGTTTCAGATAACGAGCTCGGTGCTGGAACGGATTGAACTCGTTAACCGAGGTTCCACTGTAAAATTAATTACCCAGCAGCCTAATACGAAGATATTTCAGTCATTCCAAGATGCCTGCCATTTAAGTAGTGTGCATTTTTCTCATTGGTTTTCGCTGCCCTTATAAATAGAAACATTTATTGAAAACGCGCCGGAAAATATAATTTCTTGTTCTCGTTTGCTAGCAAATATTATTTTTTCGAAAATGTACGCTTGAAGAAAAGGTATTTTTCGGTTTTAAATGATATTCTTTCACAAGGTTTTAAGTTGCTTTTATAAGGCAAAATAAGGGGATAATGTTTTCATCTGATCTTAGTTTCATTTTAATCTGATGTTTCGTACATGTAATAACAGTCAGATGACCGACTTGCTAGGCGAACATGCTCTATGTCAACAGTTTCAGCTATCACGGAGATTAGAAAAGCCTTTGGCACACCTAGATATGAGAAAAATGCTGGTTAAGAAGTAAATACACTTGAAAGCAAAGCAGTCTCCTTTCTAAAGGAGAATACATTACGAATTCACCCGGGCCGATGCATTTACGAGCACCTCGCATATAATAAAAAGGCCTCGAAAGGTAGTCCAACGCTCGATGTCAACGTCGTCATCCTCGCTACTTACGAACACATACAGGACATCCACATTTTCCCGTACTTCACACCCTCTTCTTCACAGAAGACGGGTTACAATTTAGCTGAAAGTTACCAGGCTGGGTTGGGCAGATATTGATGGGAAATCTAATTTCTATGCAATTCGTCCACTGTTATCTTCGGCTGAACAATTTGGGAATTCTCCACGTTCATCTCCGATGAAATTCTGCCCGACCTGCATGCGATAGTTTCATTCCTATCAACAATCCTGTCCGACCCCCTTGCTAAATCTCTTTTCCTTAACAATGCTGTCCCCCCTCGTTCCCCCAATAATGCTGTTCCTCTCCTGTTCAAAGCTTCATCTCTCAACGTCAAGTGACTTCACACAAGCAACGGTTTGGGACTCACTGATCTCAAGTCTCTTGACCTAATTCCATTCGAAAACACAAGCGTGTCCCAAAATAGCGGCTGCAAAAGGGCCACTTGAACACGCCACCACTCTTGTTCAAGGAAAACTGCTTCAATATGCAGATGTTGTGCCTGGTCGACCTGAACACTCTTGACCCAGTTCCCCTCGCTTGCAGGATAGCCACGGCTGCTCCGAGGGCAATTTGAACAACCCTCCTGGCCGATGTGTTATGGACCTCTGTAAACGACACCCCTCCTTGGCAATGTTTCACATCAATCGGATGCCACATAAACTTGCCCTAAAGTCGCCCAAAAGCAGCCGTCATCCCCTCTCCCACCATAAACGCACTCCCAGTCCTGGCTTCATCAGGGACACATGTGGCGCTGTAGTGGTGGCGTCTATCCGATGCCCTCCTAACCCTTGATGCCACAGACGAGGTCACTCAGCGCACAGGACCCTACGCGAAAGCAGTGTTCCCGCGTGTCTCGGGCCTATGCGCAAACGGACGCGCGCCCAGGCTAACCAGCCTTCGTCCATCTCAAGGTCGCGCCACGATCTCTTATCTAGAAATCAACCGCGTGATTGGCCGCCGTAACAAAGCATGCGCTGACATTGCGGCGATTCCTGAGTCTCTTGTCACTCCGAAATTGACGCCCTGGCAGCGGGACTGCGGTCATCCGAGAGTCAAAACTCTTTCCATCTATTCTCCTATCCCTCTGCAGAATACATTATTCCTAACGATCTGGCTTTCCCACTGTCTTCTCTCCTCACCTAAAGGAACCATGGGTCTGGACGATCGTAGCTGTTAGGGTTAGCCTTCTTAGCCTTAAAACCTCTGTCGATAGCATTAGTGGACGGGCGTCGCTCCTTCGTCTAGAGTCAGGTGATATAGGGCCGATTCCCTTGTTCTTGACTAAGTATATCCATTATCAGGCTTTATACCTAGTGTATTCTTCAATACTTGTTTAATAGTACTGCCCTACACTGATTTTTGTTACCATTGGGATTTGGTGTGCACGTTATTACTCAATAGGAAGTCAAAAGGATGCAAGATACCAGAAACATTCATATTTAAGACTACAGCGTTCTCCTACGCATCCTCATGAGACATGATAGCTCTAATCAAACCGTCTGCAGTTTTCACTGAGTTGATGATCGAGCTCATGCTTTCCCCCCTCCCTCTCTCACCCTTCCAGAAACCAGAGCCATGCTGATGGATCGAGCTCAGCGCCTCCTCTCTGTCGGGCAGAAACAGTACGAAGTCAGCCACAAGATCAGCGAGTCCGCCAAACCCCTGCTGGACCTCCGCTACGATGCCTGTGAGGTGGCCAAGACCACCCACGAGAAGATTGTCAGTGCCCTGGCGGCGGCCAAGGAGGCTCGGAAGGCGGAGGAGGAGGAGCGGCGTGCGGCGGAGGAAGCGGCCGCAGCAGCAGCAGCCGCGGCAGCAGAGGCCGGCGAAGGTGGCGAGGGGGAGGGCGGTGAGGGCACTGAACCGACCAATGCAGCAGCAACCTAATGCCACCCCTGTCTGTCCGTCTGCCAACCCCCTCCCGACTTTTGTCCATCAAATAAGTGTACAACTAAGAGACTGTCAGTTTCACTTTCAGTGTCCGTGCTCTTGTAGGGCTCTAAGTCGTGGTTGTGGCTAGATCACTACAAGCATCAGGTCGAATCCCAGGTTGGAAGTTAAAAGGCAAGAGTCACCAGAATGAGGGGTTTATTGTGCCCGGAAGTCCCAGTTGCAGTCTCAGGTGGCAGTGGCCACTGGCGATGCCAGGGCTAGTGTTGACTGCGTCCAGCCAGGCCTGATAGATTTGTGGTGGGTGATGATGGCTGCTTTTAGTAGGATTGCGGAGCAAGTTGAAGTGGATTACTATAGGTGTGTTGAAAGTTGCCCGATGAGATTCCGCCTGCAAAGGTCTTTGCTGCATCGGCCGAGAGATATATTAACCAAGTGGCTCTTAGGCAGGCGCGCTTATTTGGATGCACGTGTAAATGCGGGTGTGTGCGCACATGTGTACGGAGGTGAACTGTCAGATCCGCCGGCACGCCGAAGAACAGGGGACGTTGACGCAGCTGTTATCGGTAAGTCAGAAGCAGCTGCGAGCTCAAGCCTCGAGACGTTCTCGACGTGGGGTGCAGTAACCAAAATTCGGATCTCTTACGGCTTGGCCTCTTCTTAGCTTTTTTTTCATGAACCGATGGCATCCATCTTCCAGCAAAGTTGTGACACTTCGGTGTATTATTTCACCTTCACTTCAATCCGTCCCAACGCATCTGTTTTTCTGACTTACCGGTGTTGGTTTGGTGCTGGGTTCAGGGCCCGCGCTATATCAGTGATAGCAGTCAGTATGTAACTTTTAAGCAGAAGGAAAAAAATGCACCTTTTTGCGTGATTGAAAGCGATGCAAAAGGTGACCAAGGTGGAATTCGAACCTAGCCTCTCGCGCCAGAAATGGCATCTGCACGATATGCAGCGTGCCCCTGAGGTCTGGCACGAACAAAGTGCCCGCACCAGTCACATTCACACACACGAGGTCGTGTGTGCGCTTTGGCTCTCCCTCCAAAGTCCTGTCGGGCATGCAAGTTTGGCAAACTGGAGTACCGCTTTGCTGCAACCTGATACGATAAGAACACTGGGCTTGCCACCAGACCAATGCATTTGGCCGGTTGCCAGCACCAGCCACCTGGTCGATCAAAGGTAAAACCAACAGCATTGCGCAAATACTAATGGCGGAGGGGTGAAATGCGGTGGGACGAACAAAGAACCCGTGGCATGACAAGGACTTGGTTTCAGAAGGGCAGTTGGCGAGCCGACGATAACTTTCAAGGGATTCTCAACAAGCACTCGGGGGGGGAAGGGGAGGTAGGGGTCGATAAATGAAGGCTGGATACGCGGCGGGGAAGGTTGGGTGGAGTCGGTCCAGGTGGAGGAAGGGAGGGGGGGAGAGAAAGTGAGAGCACGGAAGAGTGTATGCAGTTAAGCGGCCATTAGCTATGCCAAGCGCGGAGCTTGCAAGAGGTTCTTTTGTGCACACAAGACCAGCTTCCTCAACCTGATAGCGGTCGCCTCTTTTGTTGCTAGCAGGCGCTGACCCAGGGACTTTGGATAGTTTGGTGGTACCTTATAAATCATCTGGAAGGCTTTACTGGGGTTCACTTGGTGTCCGGAATCAACAGTGTGTGCAAGAATAGCGGTGTTGATGCTCCTGACGTCCCTTTTTCTCAGCCATGCCGGGAGATGCTCCATTATCCTTTTGGATAAGCGCCGACTCGTGCGATTTATATGATATACTCTTAGGGAGCAAGTAAAGGAGTAGATGCATACGGAGATGGTCTGAATGTGCAATTTATACTTGCCTTCCCCGCGCAGGGCCAGGTTGTTTGATAATAGTACCCTGACTCCCGCTGCTGGAAAGATTCGTGACACGGTTTGGTCAACGCGCCTTCTTAAGAGTTCTTTTCTTGCATTCCATTGAAAGGAACTTTTAGGAATAGCGTTTTCTTTTCCACAGCGGGTATGGTGGGCTTTATTTGCCTTGCCATCATTCTTTGTGATCAATCTCTCAGGATACCCGTTGTCAAGACGCAGGTCCTGGATGTTCTAAAGCTCCATCTCAATACTTTCTACCGCGAATTTTCTTCTAGGCCTTCGCGTTAAGCAGCGGACTTGGTTTCAGTTGGAACTGAGTGAAATAATGGTTTATTGATAGTTTTAACGTTATTTTTGAAGGCATAATGGAATAAAAGTTTTGCCGGAAGCATTATCGTATGCCGAGGTACTTAGATATTGTTAGCTCCATCATTCTGCCTTACAGTAGAGGTGTTAACAGGTTTTTTTGTCTGGTTCCTATCATAGTAAAGAAAAAATGAATTAAAAAGGTGAGCGTATAAAAGCAGAAAATAATACGAAATAATGATTTAAATAACCAAACATTCGCGCGAGGTTTAAATTGGTATGTACAATCAGTAGGAAACAAGATCTGCGCAAAAGTATCTGCAAATAGGCTAAAAGCCAATATTGATTCTAGATTTAAATTTGGATATTAAAATAAAACCATGAACGATAATAAGCATATTATTATTATTATTCCCCATTTTTTAAAACTCTCAATAGCTTCACATGCATGTTGACAGATATTGTGGTAGGACAAACCGACAAACAACCGTAGATCGCTTAAAAAGCTAAATAAAATAAAAAAAGTAAGCAAACTATAACTAAAATTAAACTAATAAAGTAAACAATAAACTAAAAACGAAGCCAAAACGATGGAAGACCCATAACAATATTAGAACAACTTCTATTGGTTAACATAAATGGATAGGTGGAAATTAGACCTACTGAAAAGAGGAAAGTAGTGTTTTATTATAAGTTACAGACAAAAACTGCCTCAAAAGCATGCCCTACCGAAGCCCGGATGACGAAATATCAACCTAAAGCAAGGGCATGTTCCATGCTACTCACCAAGTTGAATATTTTAGGCCTTTTGATATATCATCAGTCTCAAACAAGGAAGTCGGCCTTTCTCTCTGTCTGTCTCTTGAACTGGGAACAACAATGATTTGCGCATGAATTGGACTATAGCATAACGAACTTATGATGCGTACCCCGATTCCTACTCTCCCAGAAAGCTTGCTGCAAAGCAAGACAGTAAAGAAGACCGGAACAGGACGCAGGCACACCGACTCATAGAACCAAAAAAGCTCGCTTGCAGGCGCCAGACAAGACCTGATCCCTGAATTCGTATGTGCAAGAGTTCATTTTTGGGAAGGAAGACCCTTGAGTTCCGTGACCAGGGCCGATATGCCTCATTCCTTGATAAATTTCGAAGCTGCAAATCATAGGGCATCGTGATAGATTCACGTGGTGCATACTGCTAATGGTGATCAATAAACCGAGTTCCTACGAAGTCGAACTCCGAGAGAACTCGGAACGAATTTGCGATAGAGCGTAAAATAAAAGTTTGAATTCCTCTCTGACTAGCTTCGAATAGATTGGTTGTGGGACTAAATCCAAAATAACAAAGGCAACGCACAAAAGAAGGAAAATCGTCTCGTCTGATCTTGCAAGATCTGCTGATTCCAATTCTGAGCAATATACCTTTTCAGAAGACCATAGTTGGAGAGAATTGGAGATATTGAAAAAATAGAAGATTATAGGGTCAGGTGGCATTGGACCCGTTTTCCCATAGAACTTCCCAGCAAAACTCTTAAGATTAGCTTTGAAATTTCATTTGAAACCGGAAAACTTGCAGCAAGGTGTGCGAGGGATGGCGACCTGCGCGTGGATTCTCTTGTAATGAGAGTAGCATTGCACTGCATCTACCGTACTCTCTCCCCTCTGACTCCACAATACACGGGCCGAGTTTCCCCTTCAGTTGACAGTCTTCCAAGCCACGGTTCTTAGAGCACCGTAATAGATTTCAGCGCGTCAGAGTGTTTAGAGTGGGGAAAATGCGCTGAGCCATCGGACTCACTCCCCATACCCATTTCCAGGGCCCGACCACTGTTCAAGCCAATCAGTAGACTGGTGTGTGGAATGAACGCGGCTGCCTTCTTACATAATGACCTTGTCTGCGCGTAATACGTATACGACCTGGCCTCCAAACACAAGGGGTAGTGGCTCATACTCACATGCGTAAGGGTGCCAGAGGTCACGTTAAGAAGGAGCCATTGCAGTCTAGCTCTCTGACAAGGAGCAGAGCACTCCACAGAAACACACACGGAGATGACTGCGACGCCTAATTGTAATTTTCAGTTGGCAACCCTGCAAGCCACGGCGCTAAAGGTGCCCTGATAGACTGAGGCTCAGATCACACATACAGCTGAGGAGCCAAATCGAGAAGAATCTCAGAATCATACTTCCTTCTCGTGTGAGAGGTACTGCATGCAAACACGTATTGGGTGTGGCCATGTGTAATGTAGATGCTGGCGAGGAGAGTTGTGGGAGAATAGTATAGCTGGCAGTGTTGTGCCACAGGTTTTAATGTAGGCGCATGCGAATTCCTAGGCTCACATGGTACATTAATGTGCTTGGTTAATGCAGATAGTTTAGGCGGATGTGGTGGGTGTGATTGTCGACAGTGAAAACCGTGGGAGGTGGCGTTTGTGGCATTTATATGTTGGTGCACCCGGCACTGGTTTGCCGGTCTCTGTACGATGGATTTGTTAATGCCCGACCAGACTGACGAGCGGTGTGAGCGTGTGGCAGGATAGGTTAGACTTTGTAAAGGTGGTTACAGCGGTGGAGGTACTACGGGTGGTGGCAACGAGGGATGGTGAACTGTAAGTGATAGAAATGATAAAATTGTCGGGTATAGTAGGTGTGTTCAGAAGTTCGGTAATGTGATAAGATCCGCTCTCTCGAATACACACGAGACTGACTAGACCCGTGCATGGAGTTAATGCACGAGAAGAGTGATGACAGGGGTCCCTGCTGTGTCTGGATGTTCGAGGTATTGGTTTGTCAGTCTAAGCGAAGGATTCACAAGTGGCTGACCGGGCCGATGCTTGACAGGTTAGAATCTGGTAGTGCTAGTGGGGGTGGTGGTAGTTGAAGTAGCAGTTATCAGGGCATCCAAGATGGCCCCATCGGTGATAAGAGTATGAAAAGTGGTGTCATTGGTGGTTGTCGCTGCGATTAAAACGTGAGTTGCAGCGAGGCCTGGATGGTTGTCGTCATGGATATCGTGGGGATCAAATGTGTTCGTGACTTTTAACTTGCAGTTTTGGCACTAGGAGCGACGATGCAGTTTGTTTCTTAGATTGCTGCGCCGGTGTTCACTGCTCATCTCCAAGACGATCGGTCCTCTGTGAGATTTTCTGGCGCCAGCATGATGCTTTACAGTTTTCTGTAAGGTTTCCTTAAAGCGTCGTTTTTGTCCACCATCTCGGCGAGCACCCATGGATATATCACCGCATAAAAGTAGTCCGGGTAGTTGATCGTCTTCCATCCTCATCAGATAGCCGCTCCATCACAGTTGCGCTTGCCTAAGCATATCGCGGGTGCTAAGAATTCGGTTGCGTTCCAGGAGTTCCGTGTCCATAATCCTGTCCTGCTGCTTCAGGTTCAGTATTTTTCGGAGGCAGCTGAGACGGAAATGGTCCAGCTTCCTGGATTGGTTGGAGTAGACAATCCAGGCCCCAGTTCCATACTGAAGTGTCGCCAAGAGGACCACCTTGTACATTTTAATTTTGGTGCTTAGGTGAAGGCCATGGCGATTCCAAACAGGGACTTGCAACGGACCGAACCCCCCGGCTCGCTTTTGAGATCCGGCGCGCAACCTCGCCATCGCGTTTGATATTATATGGCAGCATGCTTCGGAGGTAAGCTAAGTTACCCAAAATCTTGGGTTGGGTGCCATTTACATGTGTTCGTAAATCGTTGTATTCCGCGCTGCTTGGTGCACGATCACCATTTTGTTCATGTTGAAGTTGAACCTAAATGTGGCACTTCCGGTGCCAAAGAGGTCTGTACCCTCTGCAGTTGCGGTGTTGAGGGTGTATTCATTATTAAGTTGGTTTGGCAAATTTGCTTAATTTGAGTTGATCCAAGTGTTAAAAACTCTAGGCGTTTGGCGGGATTTGAACCCGTGCATCAGAGAAAGCCTTTGCCAGAGGCTAATGCCCTACCGCTAAGCTAGTCATGGAATATAGACGTAAGCACCTACGAGGGGAAGTTGCATGCGCAGACGACCGAGGAGGTGCTCGTCAGTCCTGCATGCGATTCGGATCCCAGGGTGCTCACCACTTTAGGCGTCCACCAGCATGACAGAGAACAGGACACTAAAGAGGATGGAATTGATTAAGCTGTTCTATTTAACGCTGTTCGTGAGTGGGAATGCTTCATGGTGCGTGCAACTGACGCACCATGTGCGTGAACGATTTTCATGTTCTTGCGATCCTGCAATTGCGTTTGAACTTTAGCATTCAGCCTCGCGTCACCGTATTCACTGGCCGCTTGTGGAAGCCTCCAAAGGTTCAGCGAAAAGCTCATCCTTCAGCAGACGAACGTGGGATCCTGCAGGACTTTGTTTTCAGACCAGCCTTGTTTGTTACAAACACAGGCTATTGTGAAAGGTAGTATGATTGCACAATAATTGTTTTCAGGCCTATAAATATTGCAGAAGCCACTCACCGTGAAGTCAATGACAATATTCTGCTGCAAGTAGGGTGATTTACATAATCTCGCCACTTTTGTTCTTCTTTAAACGTTTTCCTAGTTGGTGTTGGTGATACCACTGGAAAATGTCTGTCAGTTACCTCGCGCGAGGCTTGGGTACACTTAATCTCCATATACGCGCTCACCGTTGGTTGGGCGGGGAGTTAGCGATGATAATAAAGCTCATTCAGTGTCTTCTCCCAAGGTTTGAGTACGCGACCCAACTTACCCTTGTAACTTTATTATTTAACAAAAATATTGGGATCTAATTTGTTCCCTTACATGCCCCACCCGTGCTCTCCCCGGAAATCAGGCAAACGTTAGCCTGCGGGGCGCGCTTCACACTTTTCCCAGGCGACCCCACGATATAATTCAACCGTTTTTTCTACGTGTTGATTTACAGAAGGAACGCACCCACATTCTCTGGAATACAAATATGTAAGCCCCTTCATTGAGGGAACAAATCTTTCATCGTGGTTCACCTGTTGTGTGAAACTCCTAGGTAAACGTCCGCTCGGACGGGGCTGTAGCCTCGTCCATTTTATTTAGTTCGTGCCGTTGGGATAGTATCACGTGCCACCAGATTTAGAAAAACCGTTCATACTTGACGATTCTGCAGATTAAAGTCGTAGTGTGTGTACATTAATTTACAGATTCCGGCTGTACTTGCAGACCCCACCAATGACATGCCCCAGGTTCATAACCTGCCTGCTCCTCAACCGCCAGATCCACGGCAAAATCCGGATAGGCCTTGGTCCCGTGTGCACATCGATTTCGCTGGCCCACTCGACGGTGGCACGTACCTAGTCGTGGTTGACGCCTACTTAAAGTGACCCGAGATTGCACCACTAAACCCGGCAACTACCACTGCCCCGATCGCCTTCCTACGGCGTCTCTTCAGTCAACAGGGCTTACCGGATGTTCTAGTGTCGGATAATGGCTCGCACTTTACCGCACCCACCTTTGAGGATTTCTGCCGCCAACACCACATCCAGCATCTTCGTTCCCCGCCCGTAAGAGCGAGACAGAGGAAAGAACAGTCGGACAGGGAGAGAGTGCGTTTACTCAGACAAACAGGTTACAGTAAGCCAGCGCGAGTCAAGTAAGACACATGGTGCAGGTAATTTAAAGGGAACGCGAAAGACATTGTCCGACAATGGGCCAGCCAGGATTGAGCAGACAAGACTGGCTCATGGCAAGCGGCTCTCGTGACGCCATTGAGTGCATTATCTCATCGTGGGAATCGTGCCATTCCCAACAGAAACTATGTTAACGGCAACGGGTAGTGATGAGCATGCTCATTTAGGACTTTTGAAGCAGCTGACTGAGCATATATGTCACTTTTCCATGTTGGTTAGGGACAGTGTGATATTAACTTATTTAGCGATTGATGGTCTACCAGTATCTAAGAATAAGTGCCGTTTAGTAGGCACTTGCTGGTGATATTTTTTGAAATGTATACAAAACTGTATGGTAACAGAGAGATGGTTTACAATATTCACAGCATTGTACACCTACCGGACGATGTCGAACGATATGGTCCATCGGACCGTTCTTCTTCGTTTCCCCTCGAAATTTTCTTAGGTAAGATAAAACGTATGCTCACAAAACCGTCGCAACCACCGCAGTAGTCTGTGTGTCAGTTAGGCGAACTGCAGACCAAGTGGAGCCCTTTATCATGACATTTGGAAAGGAAGTTCAATTAAGAACACTGTAAAGGTCCACTATCACCAAGTGGTGGATCGTTTACGCAGTTTAAGTCTATAATGAAAGGTTGACTTATATTTGGCAAGATGCTTAATTTTTGTATGTGGTAAGTTGATTTTCGTGCAAAATATTGTCCGATGTCCATCCGGTGAAGTAGGTTTAGTGTACGTGGAATACCAGAATATTGAGGATTACATTGAATAGCCTGAGAACAATCATCTTCTCAAAGATTTTAAAGCTAGTATGGGGACTATAGTGAACAGCTGCATATTGCCATCCTCCTTCCGTAAGTATGCAAGTTTTGCAGTTGACGTTCATTACGTCCTAATTAAATCAATGGACGTTGGGATTGCGACGACTGACAAATATAAGTGCAAATGCAATACGTTGGACAATACATGCTTAAGGTATTCCAACTTCCCCCTCTTCGTCTTTCACAGTACGGCTCCCCTTGCGGGCACTATCCAAAAATCCTACATTCTACTAGCCCATAGATACTGATTGGTGGATAGTGAAGAGCTGCGATTGTATCTCATCAGTGACTGGGGATATCCCCCACCTCCGTCCTAATCCGTAAGCGACACATTGTCGTTATAAATGCCACCGTAGGAATCTTTCTCAGACTCCGGCAGTGCTATCACAATGCCTTCGGGGTCTTCCCCATTCCTAGGTAAGCACTCAAACTTATGCATATTTCTTCTTAGAGAAAAGTTGAAAACGCCCCCATAGAAGGTGGCGGGAGAAAGGCTTACGGAGAAAAATCAAAAAGTGTCTGAAGTGGATAGTTAAAACACTAGTCGACAAGATGCGCTATGCTGAAATTCAGGAGGAACGTCGGTTCCACAGGGAAAATATGTTGGAGCGGATCGTCAGTGGGCAAGTTCACGCCGCAACTAGGACATCTGCCACAAGTCAACGTAGGCTTATCCCAAAATTGACAACAGAGAATGCTTTAAGCGAATTTAATCAGGCGTTGTCCGATACAGACTATCGTAACTGTTATAGCCCAGTTTATTCGGACCCGACGTATAGGCAGAAAAAGCCAAGAGAGCGGTTCTGATAGGAAGGCTTCATTCCAGACGGTACAGAGACAACGGTATGAATAAGCGTGTTCAGTTAAGCCTTTTATAAGGCGCTGGTCCTTCTAGACTGTTCCTGGCCTATCGGACGAGAGGGGTAGTTCTGGCGTGGTTTCCCACGCTGCGGTACGCCTGGAACAATGCAGTGAACGTGGGGGTGGGCGTCACGTGAGCTCTCGGCGCACGCAAATGGCTTGCGGCCGTGACGCAGATAGACTGCACTTCTCGCCCCCATAACACGTCCCGCTTTTCAAAAGTGCAGCTCATATTTCCTCCTTGTCGGATCCAGGATTATTTTATGTGGCGTTGGTGTTTTTCTATGGTTCTTTGGGATGCCTGGGTCCCACATTTTCCTTCTTGGTTCGATCGTGAGGTGCTTCGTCAATAGTGCTCTTCGGCGACCCGTATTGTGTGTCGGGGCCTCAAATGTGTCATCTAGCACTTCGAGTGCCAGGTTTTCGTCCGTGTTCTTAGCAGCATCTGCCGGTTCTGTTTCTGCTGCCACTTTTGTCGTTGTTACTGCTCTTTCTGCTTCTGCTACAGCTGCCTCCGTCGCTTCAGTTGCAGTTGTCTCGGTTGCTGTTTCCTCTACGTCCATTGCAGCTTCCTCTGCTGCTTTTGCAGCTGATTCTTGTGCTGTACTTTCTGCTGCTGCTGCCTTTGTTGTTGCTTCTTCGGCCTCTGTTGCAGCTACATCTGTCGCTTCCGTTGCTGACCCTTGTACTGTTCTTCCTGCTGCTGCTGCTTCTTTTTCTGATTCTTTTGAAGCCGCCCCTGCTTCTGTTGTTAATGCCTGGGTTTCTGCTTCCCCTGCTCCTGTTGCAGCTGCTTCTGTCCCTTTTGCTACTGCTATCTCGTCTGCTGCTTCTTCTGATTCTGTGGCAGCTGTTCCTGCTTCTGTTGCATGGCCTCCGTTTCTTGCTCTACTTCTGTTGCCTCAGCTACTGCCTCTTCTGCCACTGTGGATGTGGTTGCAGCAGCTTCCTCTAATATTATTGCTGCTATCGCTTACGTTGTTGCCGATTCAAGCCTGTCCTCCAGCGTGTCCTCTAGCCACTTCGTTTCATCGCTAACACCTGCCGGATTCCAGTTGCAGCTCCGCATCTCTGCCAGGAGAGTCATGAAACTGGCATGCCGTGCCTCCAAAATTTTCAGGACATGTGCTGGGCTACACATATTGTGTTCGTTTGTGCTGCCAGTTGTTATATTCCGTACCAAACAACTGAATCTCACCTGCATCGCCACTTGTTATAGCCCAGTTTATTCGGACCCGACTATTAGGCAGAAGAAGCCAAGAGAGCGGTTCTGATAGGAAGACTTTATTCAAGACGGTACAGAGACAACGGTATGAATTAGCGCGTTCAGTATAGCCTGTTATAAGGCGCTGGTCCTTCTAGACTGTTCCTGGTCTATCGGACGAGAGGGGTAGTTCTGGCGTGGTTCGCACGCCGCAGCACGTTCTGGAACATTGCAGTGCACGCGGGGCGGGCGTCACGTGGGCTCACGACATGCGCGGCCGGTTTTCCGGCATGGCTTATCTGGGGTGCACTGCCAGCTCTGGGCCCTGAGTGCGTCACCGTTCGCATCTCCATAACAGACATATACTTCCGTGTTTTCATATAGGTGAAGTTTAGCTTACTGTCGGAATAATTCCATATAGAAGATATCGGAAAGTAGATTCAGGTATGCATTTTATGACGATGCATTGACTGCGATCAACTTAAGTGTTTAGTTATTCAGTTTTGTAGCCAATTCGTGTTGTCACTAACCTTGGATCCAAAGAAAACTGCCGTTGCAGAACTACCGCACTGTTCCTCATTTACGAAATTTTGACACGTATAGGACACCTCCTTCGGCAATGCGGAAATTACTGGGATTGCAAATTGACTCTACCCCTTCATACTGAGGCAGGATCTACTTTGATTTTGCGAGATGAAGTTGAACGATCATTTATTTTCTGTTTCGTGCGATTTGTTAGTTCGTCATTTCAACCATCTTCGGCCGTTGAAATCTTTTTGCTTTGCCCTTTTAGCGGTTACGGATAAACCTATGAACGTGCCAACTTTTTTCTCTATTGCTTGTTGCACCTGAAGACGCTATGGTTGCAAATTTTGTTTTGGCTTTTTCGGTGACTGTCAGCTGCAATTTCATATCTTGGAGTAAGGAACGTGAAAGTTTCTTTAACTTATCTATCTCCGTCTTAAGGCCATCTATATCCTTCTGCACACCCGAAAATATTTCGAGAAGTTTCATGCATGGCATGCAAACTTCGTCTTCATAATTGACGTCTACTAACCTTGGAAGGCTTGCATCTCTTTTAGTGGGAGGCTATTCCGTAGCACCAAATCGGGGAATAAAATCCTCGGTTTTGCGACTAGGGCTTGTAATCTCAAGTAAATCAGAGAACGATGCTTATTGTGATAGTCTAATTGTCCCACGCAACTTCTGCGATACATGGCATGCGGTTTTGCTTCTCTTTTATGGCAAACATTTTGCATGAGGCCCTTAACATTTATTTTCGAGTCCCAAACTAGATTAGAGTAAGGGTAACCGCTATTGGCAAACATTTTGCATGAGGCCCTAAACATTTATTTTCGAGTCCAGAACTAGATTAGAGTAAGGGTTACCGCTATTGAAGTTATATGCCGAAATATAAGGCAGACTAACTGTATGAAGAGAATATATAAACGATTCAGACGTTCGTAGATAACGGGAATCCCGGAGAACTGTAAACAGAGGGTGGTCACGGAGTAACGGTCTTTTTGACTATTGTCCTGTTGTAGACTGCTGAGGCTGGAGCTCTTGTGAAAGCGGATCCAAAAGCTTAAAACAAACGTCCGTCTGAGTTCTAAGTAGACCGAAATCTCGAAAATAGTATTTCCCACATAGGACGCGAACTAAAACCGCAATTTGAAGTGCCCTCTTTATGTGTCGGGCTCCACATTGCAGATGGAGTTCTCACCTTCTAAGTGCCGATACATATGCTTTGGTGTCGAAAAGCTGCCACAGCTTTTTATTTTTCAAGGTTTTTCAATGACTGAATTTTCTAACTTCAAGGACCTAGGTTAAGGCTACACCAAGAAATTAGATCATTCGTTTCACGCGGATAGAGTTACAGCCAAAGTTGCGCAGAATTACGGCTACATTTCTTATAATGCCCGCCTTCCTGAGCTTAAATTAAGACTTTGTTCTTTGTTTGTGCTTCCCTTTCTAGAATACTGTTGCCCATTCTTCAGTCTAATTAACGAATCGAGCCATTCAAAATTGAAAATGTCCCAAAAAATTTCACAGGAAAAGTCCTACATCCGACATTTTCCAATACTGCCTACTCATGTAGATTCCAGATAAAGAAACTGTAGTTTATTTAGGTCAAAGGATTGAAAGCAACTTCTGTATCATTTTTTGCTTTAATAATGGTTCAAATCTCCCGAAGATTTCTGTCACTACCCCCGTCAGCCCTCCCTACAACCTATGTATTTCCAAACTGATCATACCTCCTCAACATTTAAAAACTCTCTGTTCTTTGCTTCCATGTATAGCTTTCTTTGTGATAACCTGCCAATAGAAATCAGCCGTTAACCTGTGTATGTGCTTTCAAGCGGAGATTGCAAATTTATCTTCACACTGATTCTATTAACCTTTTAGGAGATCTTATTGAAAATATTATACTCTACATCGTGTCCCCAGGTACCACAATGTGTCCATAAACCACCAGTCATTCAAACAATGGAATTCATATGGACGTACCCAGTCTAAACGGTTCACGTTTCACTGGCTACTAACAATCACAAGAATTCCAGTATGGCTCCTGAGATGTCAAGGCCCCACGTCAACTGATGCTTTTTCGCTACATCTCATGTCATGCGCATTAGCGACGACGAGCTTATTATCCAATTCTGAGCGGCTATTGTAGTATAAGTTTACTCTACCCCTCCGTCTTATTTTCCTAGGCAGTTTTTTTCTCCTACGCTCTTTGTGAAATGGAGACCCGTTAAACTATGTGTTTGTTTTCAGCGTAGGATTTCTTTTCACTGCATGTTTTTAGTTCACTACTTATTTCTAAACATCGCTGACTATTGCCCCAAAAGGAAACTTCGGCTAACAGTGTTACATATTTGTAAATTTTATCCGCGCAAATTGTCAAAGCTTAGTTTGTTTAGATAGTGACTTCCTGGCACTAAAAAATATCAATTCAAAAGTGGCCACTGCTGTCCGGGATATTGACTAGGGTTCCTTTGTATAAAAAAGCCCTCACTGTCGTGCCTCATGTGTTTTCCAGTAACCCGGGATTTGATCGGATGATTTTAGTGTATTAGGCACAACAAGTACTAGACGCTTCACCTTCTTGCTTACCGTTACGCTACACACGCGTAAACATAATATAACCCTTTTGCCCTCATATACGTCCACGAGTTTCGTCTTCCAGTCAAAACTGTTTGTCCCATTCCGGTTCTTTGTGGTAATCAGTAGCATGCGTTCATATGATAAATACGCGACAGCCTCAATCGCACACATGCACTCCTCCGCACGTGTCTCATCATAGCTCACCAGTGACAGAAGGTAAAAATATTATCACCGTGCGTGTGGCGCGCCTTACCGGCCTGTCGAATAGGTCGATTGGTATTAGGATAGGCTGCCTAATGAATTATATAATGATCTGTAGACTCAATGGATAGGGCCTTTAGACGTCGTAGAAGTTCCTCTTGAGGCTCTGTGTATCATTGGAGCTGCTGCTGTCACCAACGGTCCCACTTCCGTGGCTCACTTCAACAAACATTAACAAAAGTTTTTGAATGATACCTCTGGCGGGTTCACCTGTACGAAGTAAGCTGTGTTTCCTATTACGGAGCTGTCGGACCTCCAAATTGAACCTCATCCACTGGCTGCATACCCATGTTCAGATAGCCTTCACTTCTCGCCCCGATAACAGCAACCAAGTGGTAAGTGACCCCGTACTAATAACCAAATTTATTCTAATTTTACCACTGGAAGTAGATGGATGTCACAATGGAGACGAATGCTGTAGTCAAGCGTTATTTCCAAATGATGCCAGCTTTCCTCGGTTTTGCAACTCTGACGGTGGTCTTTGAGGTCTCTGTTGATGATTATCGCGGGTTCTTATGTTTTCACCAACTACTCGGTCGAGTCTGCAGTCTGCTTGGTCGCATCGCCGGCATCTCGGTAATGTTCTCGTGACTTCTACTGTCCTCTCCTAGTTTCGACCCTGTTGTCCCCGATGAGCTCACCTTGTCTCATCCCCATGATGCTACATGATTTTTCCCACGACAAGGAGCGTTCCGAACGCTAAACAGCACGATTCCATCTCATTGCATCATATCATACCATATAAATATAACTGGTCATTTGAGCAGTTTTTCTCCTGTACTATTTTGGAAATCGGTGGCTCGCTGAACGCTGCCGCCAATTTCCTGTATAGTATTTTTCCCCTGCCTCTTTCTCAGTTCTCCATATTTACCTAAAATTATTGACTATTATCTTAAATGACGGTCTGTTGCAAATCAGATCTGACTTAATATGTACAACATACTACTCATTCCTATTGTTATAAAGTTGCTTACGGGCAGCTGTGATTACAAACTTTGTATTTAATTTAACCACAGCTCTAAGTTTGTAATAAAAGGACCCCTTAGGTCTTATATATGCAATTTATTATTTATAATAATAATAATGACAATAATAATAATAATAATTATTACTAGGCCACCTACTTTGCCACCATCGAGGAGGACGATGTGTTGCCATACGTTAAACGGCTCGTGCAGACCCACTTAGCCGACAGCATCACCAAAGGCGTGACATTGCATGGAAGACAGCAAGGAAAAAATCTTTATTCGGGACAGAAGCATACAACGTCATATTTCTTAATTTCCAATACCTTATTTTTAACACACCATCCTTCAGAGGCTTATACTATTGCCCGCGGATCCACCACAGTGGACCGCTGCAGCTACGTAGATGCCTTTAAGAATACTTTCCGAAAGACATACGACCGGAACCTTTAGCGGGCCTTAAAGGGAGCAGCTGAGAGGTCTATTACCGGTTAGTCAACGCTAACGATTACGAAGTCATTTATATCCTCCTTTGCACACTATAACCTATGTCTATTTTTGAATTCCAGTTTCCGAACCGAAACCCGGCCCGTCCATTTGGAGATAGTATACCCCAAGACAATAAGCCAGAAATACTTTTGTATAACAATTTTTATTATATTTTTTATTATAATCAAGTTTCTTAATGTGCAAAAGTGACTTTAGAATAATGCTACGGGATATATCATGCGAAGGAGGAGAGGGTTTCAAGAGAGATAGGCTTCCCGCAGTCAACATAAAAATTTGAGACACGAGTTTTCGTACAAACTGGCTTTTCAAAATCGTACGAAAGTTCGCGCGAAATATTCGTGTATTCGTATTAAATTCGTGGCCATTTTTCTATTAGTGATAGTTTTCGAAAATTTCCAATTTCAGTCCTATCTCGACAGTTATCCTGCGAGGTAAAGTTAAATATTTATTAAAAAAATGTTTTCAGTTAAGTTAGAAATGATAGCTATTACTTCAGAAAACCAAAATAACTTTCGGTTTTGCCCCGAGTTAATTTGTTTTAATATTTGAAGACGCCTCCGCTCTAGATGATTTGACGGACGGTCATCTCGTTTCCTGTTCGATCGCATGCGTTGTTGTTAATTTATACGTGCCTGTGTTACTGAAAGATTTTGGACGTCTTATAGTGTCCAAAGTATACCTTAAAATTTCTTCATATCGGATACTTGCATACTGCCATGATCCGTCGAGTGGTTGAAGCTGTTGAGTTGTCTTCTGCAGAACATGTTGACGCGGTCCCTTCTCCTTGCTTCTTCTCAGGATCCTATGAGGGCCTTTCAAGCCACTCTTTAGCCGCAGAAAAAACTACTGATATTGAGGAAGCTGAGTGCTATGATAGCCGTGCTGATTCTGCAAATGTGGTCTCTCTTTCCGAGCATTCCGCGCATTGTGTCGAAACTTCAGAATTGCCGTTGAGTTATGTCCTTCAACAGAGGACCGTCTGCCGTGGTCGGTCTTTGGAGGAAGGAACCGTCGAGGCATTTTGTGGAAACGCCTTTAGGAATTTTCGGCCTAGAAGTGGATCGGTTACGCTAAGATATCGGTCTCTTCCAAAGCTTTATTCGCAGTCCAATCGAAAAATCAAAACAAAACCCAAAAGGCACCTAGGTACAACCGAAACAAACATTGGAAGCGTGGGTACCTGTATGACGCATGCAGCTACTGAGAAGCAGGAGGTTAATGGAATATCATGTCAAACCACTGAGGAACTTATTGCGATGGAGGTTCTAGTAATGCCGATGGTTTCGGATCCATTACAGATTGAAGTCAGGGTTCCAGCTTCTTCTCTGTCTACTGAGTGTTATAAAATTTTAAAGAAGGTAAGCTTGAATTTCATTTTTAAGTAGAGACTAGAGCTTTACTGTTTACATGCAGTATATTGATTGTAAATTTGGATGTTGGAAGATGACGACTTACGGCCATTTTATTCTAAACATTTTATGTAGTGCTCTATTAACCTTAATGTTGGTTATAGTGTCCTCATGCGTGGCATGAAATAACAAATCAAAATTTATAGTGTAATGTGGGCAACCGGAATCAACTCGCAAAGTTTAGCCTTATTGTCAGGGATCTAAATGCAATAATTTTGGTCAGAGAACCCTGATGTGGGAGGGAATAAAACCCCTGGTGACTGCTTTTAAATACTCCCGTGGATTATTTTTTACCTAAACAAAATCAATGCTCATGTTATAGTATAATTCAAAGCTTGGTTACCGTTTTTTCGCAAATCGCATGCCAATTTTCCTGAAAATTCAAATGCAGCAAAGTATCTTCTTGTGCGATAATTGTGTCCAGCCTAAAAAAACCAGAAAGAATGAAACGTGGAAGCATATTTAATAAATTTCAACCTAAGAATTGCTTGCCTAACCAAATGCGCGACCGCTTCCTATGTTCCTGGTTCTTGTCACCATTTTAGAAAATAATAACACAAGTTTTTTGAAAGCATACCAATAAAAAAGTATGCGTGGAAACAGAAACTGGAGGACGATCTTTGATGAAAGTCCATGCAAATTGTCGTAAAATTTACTATCTGCTCTGATGGTTTCGTTAGACCAGTCAGAAACTCAACCACACACAACCAACAGGCCTTGCTGAAAAATCTTCGTATTTCCACCTAAGTGTAGTTGTCGTTTTTGCCCATCAGTTTATACCCAATGCAGGAATGGCATTTTTACAGTCGTAGTTATCGTTATGTTTGTAATTTTCTTCCGGGGCATTCCCTATGTATAGAGCGTTTAGGGAGGTTTGTTACTTCTCACAGATCGTTGCAGACAATGAACTGGTGCTTCTTAACATTGGCAAAGGAAAAGCTAGATACGTTGTTATCAGAAAGAAGGCAAGTTTACAACAACGACAGGCTTTAGAAATGGAGGCGGCCTTGAAAGCAGCCGAGGAAGCCCGTCTGCGGAGAGAGAAAGAAGAAAGAGAAGGACAGGCAGGTATGACTGTTCAGATTCTGTTATTATCTGTTGTCTTTCATATTTTTTAACCGAGTTTTTAGTCCGTTTATTTATGACCGCGTTTCGATTTGATTCCAGCAACAAGAGGTACCCAAAGATTAACATAAAATTAAGACAGTTAGAATGTCAATTTATGAGTGGATGACCGAGCAGGGTGTGGATATTAGAAATCAGTGGCTAAAATTGGCAAGTTTCGATGATAAGATTTATCCTGTTCATAATCCGCTGAGGAAGATGAAGAAGGAAAGATCCATTGTGGACCAAAGTGAATTTAGGCTGACGTTTTGTAAACTCGCGTTTCCACTCATCTATCCTCACACTTGAAATATTTGACCACGAGGAAATTTGAACAGATTAAACTCCCACTCGATAAGAATTTTAATTTGATCCGTTATTTGCCTGTTGGGTGCAAATTGTCTTTGAAAGACGCTAAAGGCTAGAAAACTTTAATCAGACAGGTAGCAAAAAACTGATTATAAAGGTGGTGTTTAAGTATGTTGATATCCATTTTCACAACCGCAGAACTAATAGCAACTTCCAATTAATGATACATAGAGCATAAAACATAACTGCCACGTGTCGTTGAGACCTCTAATTAGGAGCTGGTGGGTGGAAGAAGAGTGAAGAACTTCATATGCATGAGGTAATTATTACAGATTTAATTGAAGTAAGCTAGTTTTTACCCTTCAAAAATAGACCGCTTTAGTTGGATAGGTTCAGACTTTATAGTCTTTGCGCGAATAATATTGACAGCTATTGATTGACCTAAGCTCGTACACGAGAAGAACTTATTGTTGTAGTAATAAAGCTTCGTGAAGTAGGTCACAAGTGATAGGAAGTAGGGCAGATTTATCTGTGCTAGTTCGAAAAGGCATTTGCTCAAAAAAGACCTTTTTCAAAAAAAGGCAGTAGTCCGACTGGGAAGGATGCACTGAGTTCTGAAAAAAAATAGCAGAGCAAATGCGGAGCGGATAACTGTACACACATTGCCTAGATTCCAAAAATGAAGCTTTGGAGTACCAAAGTATCGGGTATGAAGCTAAGAAGTTAAATTTTGAGTTAGGAATAATTTGTTCTGCGACCTTCAGCGGAACTTATGAGCGTGTCGGCAAATAGTGAAATTGGTGACCGACATTGATATTTCTTCATAAATAACATTGATTGCAAAGAATGTGCAGATGTCGGACATTTTGGCTTCAGAATAGGTGCAATTAATGATATAAGTTACAAACGGTTAGAGCTACGTTGAAGCGAACTTGAAGAGTTGCGGAGCCAGGGATAAAGACTTTGACGGAACTACAATATCAACACTGGACGATATGTACCTACCGCTAGTTGTTGTTAATTTTAAAATACTCTGACCTAATCGACAGGAAAGGTTAATTACTGATATGGTCTTTAAAGGTGCCCTCTACTTGTCGAATGTAACCAATAAATCTGCCTAACTTTCTTGTATTTATTCCGAAATTGTTGAAGATGAGTGAACGATCAAATAAGCAAAGCGTATAGTATGGCCAAGAGTTAAGAAAAGGAGAATGGATCATATAAGGTCTAAGGACAGCAAGGGAAAAACTTTAAAGAAGATTCATATCTGAATGAACACCGAAAGTTTAAACGTTAGGACCGATATCTTTCAATTAAATACGTTTTTAAATGTTCGGCATCAGCAACAGTTTATGAGAGGATATGTGAATCCTATTGCAGAGTTACATATACCAACAGTTGTATCAATGTAATCCTGTTTAAAAGAAGGATAAGCTGCAGGCATTGTGAAAACCTCGTTAATCTAAGCTAAATTCTCAGTCTCGCAACTGCATGTTTTGCTTTTAATATGGAAACGGGAGGGAAAAATATGTGTTTTTAGTGTTCCCCTTTGAAGTAGTAAACTACCTGTCTAACAGAAGTTACCATTTTAAAATTGAAGAAATGGAACGACTGTCTGAACAGCCAACACACGTTACAATGGCCATTCAAACAATGACAGAAGAGGAAGAGGTTGCAGAACCACCAGCTAAGGTGAGCAGGCATTAGCTGTATATTTTCAAGTAATTATGTAAATATGCACATATTAATCTTTTAAAAAGTCAGTTTACTATGATTTAGAGTTAGAAATCTTTGGATTGGTGTATACTATTACTGACTGCTGGTCATAAGTTGTGATTTTTTAATTCATTCCTTATATAAATAAGTGAAAAAAGATTTTACGCTCCACCTAGCTGTTCAATCCTTTAAGATGACAATGTAGAACGCAAAAAACCTGCTGAATTGACACTTTGAAATATTGTGTAGTTAAAAACCCCAATTGGTTTTAAAACGTGTCTTCAGGCCCTATTGCTTATTACAGTGTTTATTCTCCTTCATAATTCTAGTCCTGAACTTTATTTACTCTATCACGATGCGCAAGCATATTTTACGAATGATAAGGTACAACTGGGGATAAAGTTCATGCCAAATGCCGAAATTTGCGAAAGATTGTTCCTTTGTGTGATACCTACACTCGAAAACCTTCTGATATAAAGCGTATCGTTAAACATGCTCAGGGTTGCTCCTATTTTCGTGATCCCAATGCACAAACTATGCCTTGTTATATATTAGAGCAATCGAAATCGTGAGTTTAAGCTTCACAAAGATGGATATTAATATATAATTTGAAGAGGTATTAACAAAGCTAGCAAATGAGATGGAGTTTGGGCCATACTTCATGCAAAAGGCCAAAGCTTGGCCAGGATTGAGAATCAGTCGCAGACCGGCATTAGTGCATCTACAAAGCTTTAAAATGAAATAGGCAATCTTAAAGTATTTAATAAATTAAAATAAATATAAAGCATACTAATTGTTTGTTTGCAAACAACAACTAATTTAGAGGATCCTCAAATTCAGAAAACGTGAAAAATAGCTTTTAATCCGACCGAGAAATATAAGCTTGATCGTCTGATGAACTCGTTACCAAACCATTTTTTATGGTAAAAGCAGTTTCTTTTGTTAACATTTCTTTATAGATGTTTCTGGTGCTGAATTACAATAAACTGATACTGAATTAGTTTCAGACCGTTCTTTAAGTTCCAGCATATTTATCATGATTTTCACTGTTTTCAAGCCTTCTTCCGTAAACTTAGACTCTGTTTGACATGTATATCAAAACCTGTAAAATGAGATATTTCTTAAAATAATTCACCAAAAAGTGGCTTTATGAGCAAAAGCTATTTTAACGATGACCGTATAGGCCCTATTTATAAATTCGTCGAAACACCAAAACACATTGTCGAACAAAAAGGAAATCCACAATAGATTAATTTAAAAAAAATAACTTTCCATAAAAGATTGACTGTTTAGGAAACACCTTAGGTAGACATTAAGCTTTTGAATATCTGTGTATATTAAATTTTTCCAAGGTAAGGTCAGAGTGAAAATGGAGAACTTTGACCAGTTTTTCAATTTATCTGAAAGTCAATGATAGAGTTTTGGCTGATAAGACAGGGACTTACTTTTCTTTTTTCTTAAAATTGGCTCCCAAGGGGTGGGGAAGGGGACAGAATAAAATGTTATCAAGCTTAACTTCTCAGGTGACGAATGCATATCTAAAGAAGAAATGCTTCGAAATGGCTTCATAAAAAACAAGAAAAGCCACTTATAAGGCAACGTCTTTCTGTCCTAATCATTCCACTTCCATAATGACCAGACTTATCACTAGTCTTATCAAAATTTTCAAATTTTTTTGTCAAAACTCATTTATACCAGTCGTGATACATTTCAGTTTGGTAATGATTGATGGGTCCCATCGCCAATCGGTTACGAGACTCACTCTAGAGCCCCAAAAGCAGCCGCTCAGCGGATAGTCTATTATAGGCAAGACAAAATTATCTACAAAGACAAGGAGCACTGGAATGATCATCGCCGACGTATCAACCGTCACCAGCCAGCCATACCAAACCCCATGTGTTCCAACACCTGAGACTTGAACCTCCGAACCGTTCCTTAGAGGTGCAAAGCTTTACCAATTCGCTCACGGGTATGGCTGGCTGACGACAGCCAATAAGCCAGAAATTACCATTCCAGCCTGCTTTGTCTTTGCCGGTAGTCTTTTTGCCTAAAAATTGCAGTTGCTCACGTAGTTTGCGCTTAATATAGCAGAAATGCGCGCCCCCCACCCTATGGACTCGAACTGCTCACCTTCACTGCAATACACATACGCCACATCTGTGTCTGATCCAGGGCCACGGCGGTCGCGGCAAAAAGAGCCAGCAACCTCAGCCCCCGCCCGCCCAGCCGCAGATGAACGCGGCAGCCCGTCGGCGTGCTCGTCGTCAGGCCGCGGCCAAGGCCGCGGCGAAGGCGGCAGCTGCAGCCACTCTCCGGAAGAACCGCATGGTGGAGACTGACATGCAGACCTGTCCGCCTGACTACAAAATCTGCCCCTGGTGCACCCTTGACATTGCCCCAGAGGCGCAGTGTGGCCACGAGGAGGTCTGTAGGGCAGGCTTCAAGCAACGCGAACGTCGGGCCAAGGCGGAGGCCCAGTTGGCTCAGCACAGGCTGGCGGTGGAGAACGCTCGGCGTCGGAAACAAGGCCTGGCGCCGAAGAAACCAACCGGTGGTCCTTCGACAATGACGGCTGCGACGCGGACCCGAAACCCTAGCCGAAGCCTTTCCAGGAACAGAAGCCGCTCGAGAACCCGATCAGTAAGTGGAAAAGAACTGATCCTAACGCGGATAGGGATGATTAGATAAGTTTTTGTTTCTATTCTTTTAGCCACTATGCCATAGTAAAGTTTCATTAAAGAATAGAAAAGAGTAAAGTAGCCGATGCTAGGCCGTTGCACCCGTGAAAAATAGTGGGAACCAGGCTATTCTTCACGTTCGTCCGGTCGATTAGTTTTCTACTGCCCAAGTGGCATATGCACAGCGCTCTTCAAACACAAGTTACTGAAGACAGTAAAGTTTTGCCTGTTGTTTGCACTTTTTGCTCCATTGTCCAGAAAAGATTAGAAGATCAGTAGGGAAGGATGTTTTATCATTTGAGAAGTTGACGCCTTTCGTAGAAAAATGTCCAAAGTGTGCTTCCCTTGCTGCTCCAATGCGAGGCTTTCCCAGACACCAGGATTGAGTTGCAGGTGTTTTATTGAGGTCTTCAATATGTATTTATCGATGCTGTCTGTGATTCCGCTTAGCGACCTCGTTGGTAATTAGTCCTTCGAGTAGACGCTCTTCTTCCACTCTTACGAGGTGGCAGTTCAGCCATCAGCGTATAAGGGATCACGGATACTAGTTTGGAAAAGTTTTGTAAATGTCTTTGTGTGTGGAAAGTAATGCCGGTGGGCGTTCGAGGTCAACATTGTTGCCCATTTGAAAGCTTGGTTGATGGCTTCTTGGAAGTCTGTGGACATTTGATGGAAGACAGTCCTGCTATACTCGATCAACGCATCAGCATCTGTGAAATCTCTGATGCGCCCTATCTCCTGAGAAGTGACGCAACCAAATTCTTCACCCTATCGTGGCCGACGTATTCTTGCATCACTTCACCTTTGCGAATTGTTTTTGTATTTCCTACACAGATAGGCCTCAGCATCGAAAGAATATGGCCTGTAATTGTCATAGGTCGTACGGGGACCCTTTTTGGAGATTAGTGGTCGGTGTTTGTGGTTATGCCCTCGAATCAGTCCTGGTTCTAACGATGTGCGTAGCAGCGGACTCCATAAGCATCCCTCCGTTCCTCCTGTTGGGTCTCACAGTGTCACTTGCTTCGGGTACTTGCGTTCTTTTCTTGTTGACGTTTCATGCAGTTGCTAAGATGTAATCGGCATTCGACTATATCCAATACTTCAGCGTTTTATTTTCCGATGGTTGCCTAACTTAAGCATGTCCGCGGTGACCCATCGACATGGTTCACCAAATATGGCTTTGATTGCTGGTTCATCGCGCTGGTCATTTGTTCAGCAGTTGCCAGCGGTGTATGCAAGGAAGAATTCACCTCATCTTGTCTAAGACTAGAATGCGGAGCTGTCTTTTGCGAAGCGAATCTTGTGTTCTTCAAATACCTGCAACAGAAGGAAGCCATCGTTGTTCTAGCTGTGGACCCTGGGGCAACCTAACACACCCTTACACGTAGCGTGAGCTGTGTCTTCGCCGATCTCGATGCCAGTAAGGATAATCAATTTGCTTTCTTGTTGTTAGAGGAGCTTGGGGCTGATGACGTGAATGAATTAGTTTCCAGCGGATGATTTCGCCCCTGTGGTACATAGGACAGCCGTCTTAGGGCATCGTTCTTGAGGGCAAGGACTGTTTCAACATCGCTTCATTCTGCCTTTGGACGTCCGCTCCAGAAGAAGGTGTATCTGACACTCACTTCCTCCTTTTATCCCAGTTTAGAGGAGCACATCTCACTAAGAGCTGCGATATTCGCATTACATCACATCAGTCCACGAACGGCAGGGCTGTCCTCTTTTTTTAGTCATTTGGCCATGGAACTGGCTAAAAGCGATTAACCATTCCGTGCTGCCAGATTGAGCAGTGTCACTTTTGTTGTGACGTAGGGACGTTGAGGTGACCGGCGTTTCTTGTTGCTTTTCAGCCGCATATGTTACTTCCACAAACCACAATCAAATAATCGACCGCGGGCTATCGCAGCGGCATTTTTAGGACGCCTTTCACAGCAGCATCGCCTCCTTCCCCGCGAAAGAATAAACACGCCTCCCCTAAGCACGACTGCTTAGTCGTCTTGGGTGGTTGTTCAAATCCACTGTCAAACAGGACTTCATTACAGCGGGAAGACAGCCCGAATGAGCGTAGGCCGCCCACTGTAGGCCGCCCTCTCTGTAGGGCTTTTGGTATGGGCTTAGGAATGAAGACTAGAAAAAGTGAGGCGACCACCAGGCATGGAGACGCACGTGCTGGTAACCCTCACCTGAATTAGCTTGCAGGCCAGGGACGATTACCGAGCTGTCGTTTCCGCTCTGTAACAGCTTGGTTGGATACTGGCGCTAGAACTGGAGGAAGGAGAACTATCCACCAGATCCATAGATGTATTTGGTGGGGACTGTCAGGATATTGCTGACAGGTAACTGTTATTACCGTGTTCGTACCCGCCATAATCGACTATGCTGCCCGCTCCATAGGTGATAAGTTGCGGCTGCGAACCTTGTTTAAGCTACTGTTGTGCAACCCTTATATCACCTCAATGTAGAGCCAGGAGCGGCCGTAGAACAGTTCCTGCCCACTTCATCGGTTCCAATCGGAAATGTATGCTGAATAGAGGAAAAGCCTTGTGGCAGCCCGCTCCTGCGATCAGCGCCGCCCTCGCTGACTCATGCTGTCTTCACCTGCCAAAGCTTGCGCGCGTGACAACCGCCGCCCACGCGCATGACTCAAGCTCAGGCGTGGACGCCGATCGATATTGTCCTCTTTCTCGATTGATCACAGCCATTCCCAATTCGCGTCCGGACGAACAATAAAACCCGGGGCTGGCAACGGCTGTCCGAAGAGCGAGCTTCTTGCAACTGTTTGTGGAGTCTTTCGTACGTTCTTGACGTCTGAGAAACCGCGTTGTCGAACATGCCGCTCCTACGATTGGTGATCCCGACGTGGTGTTAGTACACAATCTTCTCATTTTAGGAGGGATATGCTCGACAACGCAGTTTCCCTTATCAGAAGTCAGGAAAGACAGATAAGGTTAGCCCAGCTTTTATTGAGCGAAAGAGTGTGCAAGAGTTTCGGCGGGCAGTTGCCACAAGCTGGCGACTTCCATTACCAACCGCTTTGGCCTTTTTTGTCAGTCGTCCAGACGCGAAAGGTCGCTGGCTGCGAACGCCGACGAAGAGAAAAATATCGATCGGCGTCACGAGATTGGTTGACTAAGGTCAAGTCACGCGTGTAGGCGGGGGTTGTCACGCGTGCAAGGCTTGGCAGGCGAAGGCAACACCAGTGCTTTGATTACGCCTCAGACGTCCTCGATGTCGGTATGCTGGTATTCCGACAATGAAGATTTAGAATAATTGGGTTTGGGCGGACTAGATTAGGTATCAGTTGTTACATATATAAGACGTCTGTCGGGCCAGCAAACAGAATGGGGCTGAAGCTAGACCCAAGCAGACTCCATACAGCACGTCTGCAAACTACTCCTTATCGCTGATGCTTGATAAGTGGGTTTTAATTGAGAAGAAAAAGGCTTTGCAGAATGAGGAAGTTTTGGTTGCGTTGTCGTACAAATGACCGGTAATCATTAAGTGCGAGGGAGTTTAATAATGAAACTTGGCGTTTCGGTCGAATTCTAATTCAGCAGCTCCAGTCCCAAAAGCAGCGACAGATTAAGTGCAGTTGGGTGAGAGGAGAGCCATGCTGCAGGTCACAACATGCTCGCATAGACCTAAAACAATTTTAGGACCGTTTAACTTTCGTGTAAATCCTGTCTAACAGCGAGGACGCCTGTTTTAGCTTCGGCATTGAAGCACAAGCAACTTATAGACAGCTACTATCACCACCGTTACTGCCACCGGCACCGTTGGCCCCAACACGTGGCCACAACTTTGGAATCTCTAGAGCGACATGCGAAGGAAGGAACGAAGAAAAAAAACATTAGAGTCCCAAACTGCCTCGTACAATCAGCCAACTAAACCTCTGATCAAAAAAAGTTTGTAACCTGGTCGTCGACCTCCTTAAAAGGAACATTTGATCTTGCTATGGCTTTTCGGATCTGACGACGCGATGTGCACATGAAACACCATGAACAATGGCTAACAGCATACTCCTAGGCTGCCCAGCATGACCGACCCCTAGAAACCCACAGATAAATCAAAAGTAGGTGAACTAGATGGCAAGGCTGGTCGCATTATTGAAAACCAGTGGCGTCTCAAGAAACCGTCTACTGCGTCCCTGACAGAGGACGAAAAAGAGAACTCGTGGTCCACTTTACATGCAGACAGTGTCCTCATCTCAACGGCAGGCTTATCACGTGGGTATATAACGGGAGATTATGCTGATGGCTCCTCTGGAGACCTAAGATGCCAGGAATGAGTCCACCGTCCACGAAAAGCTACGCATTTCAGCGTTCTGCCGGAGCCAACCTCTTGCATTCAGTATCTATCAATCCGAACAACCACAGTCTCCCAAAAAGCGCTTGGCAATTCTCTAGTAGGACCAACCACCCGCAGACGAAAAACCTGAAAAAAACAAAACACCGAAAAGCAACTGAGCGGCGCACGCCTGCTCTCTCAATCACTTACAAAACATTGTTACCATTTGTACGGAAGGAGCTGCACTGCGTAGCGGTTGACGAGTGCACTTCTAATGTTTCTACTCTAGAAGGAAACGGAAAAAACGTGCAAAATAAGGTTGACCTGTAGTTATTTTATTAAGAATGGTTTCTTTTCGACAGACACTCTGGGCTGACACGTTCATGAGACACGAAGGAGGTCATGGAGGGATACAGAATGATCTCAGCAAGGTTAAATCTCTGTGATAACACATAACCATGTTCAAACTCAAATTTCATAGCTAAACTTGTAAAATATTAGCATTTCGGCGCATCGTGGAATCTCGTTATGGCTACTAGCAGCAGCCGATAGCTATCTTCTTTGTTAGCTTCGCTCCAATGTTTGAGTCCATTCACCAAAACCCTCGTCTCCAATCATGGACTTTGGTGTTGTCCCAACCGGTTCGCCTGCATTAGTTGATATCGCCAAACTGTCGTTCCGTACTATTCAATATTAGTCTTGGCGTTTGAAAAGGTTGCATTCTATCGTACATCAAGTTCAGTTACGTCCTTGAATGTATACCTGAAGGGTCTGTATGCGGTGTGGACGCTTCCAAACTTGCGCTTGTATCGGCTTTTCTCGTTAACGTCAGAGTAAATTCTTTGATCAAATAACCGGGTTCCATTCTTCCGACCGAACGAATTTTATGTTGTATCTTTGGCTTGGAGAAGGCACCATTCAGGATGGACGACCGTCAGATTGAAGAGATAGAGGGTCGAGGATCGCGAAGACAATTAGTGCATGCCTGACCTTTACGCCAGAATAAATGAGGATAGTTCGCACGCATTTGCAAGAATCTACAATCGAATTGCGGTTTCTTAGTCGGCACAGGCATCCAAGTGAACCAGCAGCGTGTCTGGTCTGTCTGTAAGGGTTGAGTTGTAAATGGCGAAAACGAGCGAAAACTGGATGCATTATGATCCCTCATTGCTCCTTGAAGTGAATTGTATGGACTCCGCATGGAACAGTACAGCTTGCATTCCTTACGTTCACATCGTGGAGATACTTCAAGGCATTCCTATTGTCCGCAGAGTATCTTATCAACTGAGTGCTACTGGCCTCAAAACCGGTATCATGACCTTACTGGAAACATACGAATTCTCTCGACTCCGTGCGTCACGATGAATATCAGTGTGAACTTTGCACGGGAGAAAAGAATCGACACATGTTACCAACTTTGTCGCCGCAGATCGTCGTGGATGTAGTGACACCGTGTGACCAATCTCTGAGCCAAATGGGGGTAACCTAGATAATTGTTATCAAAATATGAAGCTGACATCTATGTTCAGTGGATGCTTTTAATTTTAGTTCTCATTTTGCCTCTGGAAGTTCGCAAAAAAGGCTAAGCGAATTCAAAGTGTGATGATCTTTTATTAGCATTCATTACACATTCATTACTGCGTGCTGTACCATTACCTCCTTTCACAATAAAGTGATCAAAATAAAGGGAAGTTTCTGAGGTTTGCATATCACTGCGGATAAAATAGCAATGAAGTTTGCCCACATATAGATGTGGAAATCGGGCACTAAAACCCACCCTTCCTCTCACCGCCCTTTTACGCCTCACATCTCTCCATTCAGGTGGATGCGCAACTCTCCGCCGCACTCAAACGCCAGGCTCTGCTGAGCGCCCAGTTAGACCGGGTGCACCCCAACGACGTCGATGGCATGGTGCACGCTACGCACCGGGTTTGCTCCATGATTGACTGTCCCCGTCTACTTGGCAGCGGCGGGGGTCCCTGCGCGTACTGCAAGCTGCTCCTCTGCCCACAACACCGACCGCCGTACTCAGGCCATGACTGTAAACTGGCTCCACCACCGCCGCCGCCTGAACCGGAGCCAGTAAACGGCAAAGTTAGCATGGCCTGCGGCGAGGACTGCGAAGAGCGTAGGCTGGCTCTGCGCTCACGCCTTCGGGATAAGTTAAAAACGCTGGCCGACAAGCGGCAACGGTAGTTAGCAGTATGCAAAGGCCTCCTACCATTTTGTCTTCCACGACAGAAAGGGGTTCACGGGAGGCTTCTGTCCAACAGTCGGCCTCTCAATGTGTCTTCGTTTTTTTTAACTTTTAACTTTACTTTTACACTTATGGTTCACACACCCTTTTTTCACATGTCTTCCATCCTTTCATACTTTTTCACGCAGGTTCTGCATTAAAACCTTAGTTCATGTTATCAATGCTTGAAATATCCACGTATCTTCGGGAATAACTCGGAATTCGATCGTTTATCCAGTTATTATGCCTCGTTAAAAAATAGCTGCAGGGAACATTTTGTTGAGTCCAAGTATAGGGGTAGTAAATAATGCGAGTGGAATTGAAAACACCTTCAGAAATTTGGCAACAGGAGTTTATGTAGTGCACCTCATTAATCCCTAGTCCCAGCATTTATCCTACGAAAACGGTGGTTATGGAGTTTTATGGGTGAGGAATTAGAATAGACAGTACAATATACTTCGATAACTGCTGTATGCATTTTTATTTTATTTTATTTAGAAATGTTGTTGATTTGTAACTGTATATTTTCCTAATCTGTATTCTCGTTTAACTTATCACGGAAAAAACCGATTATCAAATTGCAGGTTTCGTAAAATTTCTGAGAAATAGAAATAGTGATTATGAGGTCGACTACTACGTCAACTTACCTGAGGTCCAACTTACCGTCCTGAAGTAAGATTGGTACAGTCCGCGGCGCGAAGCGCCGCGCACACCTTCAATTTACATGTGGACCAACTTACACCCAGCGGCCGCGGGACACAAATTTAACTACATTTTTTCACTTTACATTTCTAGAAAATTGCTTCCCTGTCTATCCTATTTCCCCATTCCCAAAAACCTGATAACCCCCGTTTCCGTAGGACAAAATGCTGGGCCTAGGGGTACATGAAGTGCACTACATAAACTACTTTTGCCAGAAATTTTAACGGGTTTTCTTATGACGACGGTTGTTTTGCGCATTTACAAAACATTTATTCCCAAAGAAATCGATAGGCGATTTTGTGCCAACTGAAGTTGCGGAAGAAAGCCAGGGGTTCGAGCGCATTGTCAGATGTCCGCACTCATCTGATTGCATACTACTTACGGGCCTACCATTGCGGCATTCCGACGGGTATTAACATAGTCATGATGAGGCAGATTTTGTGATCAGTTGACCGATTTGGCCGTCTACTTAGTAACTGAAAATTCGCATACGTCTTTATTTGACCAACCAGAAGGATTGGTGCAGAAAAGACTGACGCTTTTAGTTTTCCAAGGCATCCTTTACCATTCATCATTACGACTTTACGGACCTTAACTATCCAAAGTCAACGGTTTTCCTCATTTTGCTCCTGCTTCTCCTCCTTCTCATCTTCTTCTACTTTCTCTTCTTCTCTTATCCCATACGTTTCCCGTTCTCCTCATTATTTTCCCCTTCTAGATCTGTGTACAATTTATTTTAGTTTTTTCGCTTCACTCTTTTGACCGGCTGCTACTTACACAGGCCTTTTAAGTCCAAGTTTATCCGAAAGTTCGTGTGACGGGAAATAGGACGATGTCGGAGCTGTACTGTTATCCAGCAATATTGCAAATCTCCATTTCATGATAGTAGGCGAGTAGATGATAGTACTACTCGGTGTCGCGCCTCTCCAAGGAAGCGATGCTGGTGCATGCGAATGAGGACCGATGTCAGGGAGATTTTTGAATCACGAAATGCACTTGATTTTTCCATGGCATACGTTCAAGTGTTCCTAAATGCGGGAAGTGTTAGTTCCACAATCAGGAACACTAGTTTCTGACATCAGCCACTTGTCGGTGTGGATGGAGGGGTTGTGGGTTAGGTATTCACTCTATTGTACTTCACACCACAGGAAGGGCTAGAAGAAAGCGGATGCATTTACAAAGTAACAAAATTTCGCCGAAAGCATAAAATCGTTTGTTCTGTATTTGCTGTCTGTGGTGAGCCATACCCAAAACCGGATGGGGTAGCCTTGTTATTTAATCTCTGAAGGACAGGTTGGCCATCTAGTGCACTGCCCCTGGTTTATGGGTCTGCGCCTTGTATGTTTCACTCAGCAACTAGGTGAGATGGGAGCTTGCGACTGTGTTGAGTTCGGGCTCACAGCCAGCTTCCCTCTTCAACCGGGAGCTCTCTAAACTGTCCAACCTAGTTAACTTTGCACTGCAAACTCACCTACTCAGGAGCATCACACAGAAGTACTTTTATGACTCCGGTGATGCTGAATAACTGACAGTCCTTCTCGTAGCTCGCGAACATCGGGCATAAGTCCAAACTGGTACCTTAGACGGCTCTGAGTGCAAGTGAGACGCGAATTTGTGTCAATCAGGACACTCTAGGTTGCTTTTGTTTGTTTCCGGCTCTTAAAACCGTCCGTTTTCTTGGAGTCTCATTTTCTGGGCTTTTGCCAAAGACCTAATCTACTGTCCAACCAAAGTCTTAGTATAATCTGTCATTGTACGCACCCGTACGCCCGGAAGAATTAGAAAGTCATCTAAGATTTACAAAAGCAAGCATTTTAAAGCAATTTAGTTTAAACAATTTAATGGGGGAACTAAAACGGAAAATAAAATTGTTTGAAAAGCCAATGTAATGACGTGGGCTTCTTGACAGGAAGGATTGAGACCAGCAGTTCGGGAAGTGACTCGTGCGGACCGAACTGTCGCCGACTGCAGAAAGAAGTTGTGTGATACCAATCGATTGAAGGTTCAAGGCAGAGCCGATCTGAATGTCAATGTTGAATGAGTTTTTATGAAGGAAAATAAAAAGCGTTGTCTCTAGAAATTTTCGCTGTACATGCTTTTCTGTCCATGCCTTCATCTCATTAGCAGGTTCGCGCGCGCACTTTCAGCCCCGTGAACGACTTGAGACGCGTGATTGTTTGGATGGACCGCTTTCAAGGTTGCCCAGGGCCCTGCTGTTTGCTGCTCCCGACATTGTGTTGATATCCACACCGATTTCCGTGTCGTGGGCCCATTCACCGACCAACTTACATTGGTCCGGTTTCTTGACACTGAGATGGCGGCCAGGTGCCATATCGTTTGTCCATGTGTCCCAAGGCACAATGATCTGTTTCGGTGGAACTAAGAGTTTTGGTTTGTCGCTGGGATTGTTGGGATACCAAATGAGAGACTGGGCGGCATTACAGTGAGGTGGGCTGAGGGCCGAGAGTGGTAAAGGATGGTTGCTGTCTAGAATGACTGGTTGCTCCTCTTGAGTGTCGTAGATGCGTTGAAGACGTTTCCCGATCGGCTGCGTAGGATCAAAAGTCATATGCAGGTTGTAGCGCCACCGCATTGTCTTGAGGATGTAAATTTCATCGTTTTTAGCGTTGAAAACATCACTGGTAGCTGATCGTGAGCTAGCACGTTTAATAGCCACTAGCCACACCCAAAAGTCCTGCTTTCGAATTACGTCTGTAAGTTTGGCTCCTCCATAATAGGGGAGTTCCCATGCAACAGTTGGGTAGAAATGATCTTCATATGTCAGAGATATTAAGCTGTCGGAAATGACGCCTCGCCGCACCTCAAATTTACTGCTGGTCAAGCTGTAAAAGGGGTATTGACGACCGTCACTGTCATTAACCATTTTGTGTCGCCCACTCTTCAGGGGATGAAATTCCCAGAACGAGCTTCCACTTTGTCCGTAACGATTCTCCAAGTACATTCGGTCACAGGCCTGCACTAGGCCAATGCTCCAACATCGGTCCGCAATACACTCCGGAAGCTCCAACTGCACCTTGCATCGGAAGTGTTGGCTCTCGTATTTTAGGAGGTTGGCCATTTCTGTCGTGTTTGTGGCTGTTTTGCTGTCATAGTAGGCCCTAACAGACAGCACATTAATGTCTTCCGGAGATAATTTGGACATGGTGGAGCCTGGGGAAGGAAAATAAAATACGAGACACCTCCGACTGTCACGGCTCCAGCCGCATAAGCTGTTTATGATCGATTGCTTCAAATTTACTCCTCGATCGATTCCCGCAGATGGTTTGTGGTGTACAACGTACGCGTGACACGGCATGCCTGTCGCGGATCTGAAACCCGGACGTTTGATAATACATCGAAATAATCAGTAATGCACTGGAAAACACTTTTACGCGTTTCAGGCGCAGTCGTACCAATTATTTGTAGGTAAGTTTGATTAATATGAATGCAACTGAGTTTGGGCTCCAGAAAAAATGAATGCACCGGTAGGTATTGTCCAGATTGGACCTTCATTGAGGCTCACTGCTTAAGGAAGCGTGCTCAGTCCCTCTATCATGCCAATATTTCCGAAAGATTCAGGTTGAACAACTTCCTGGCTAGGTTTCACACGCTACGAAAAATACTGATCGTCATTAAAATCATGTTACAGAAGCACACACTCTGTAAGTGCGAGACTGGGGACTAATCGAAGTGTAAAAGCTTTGTGGCCGACCTCTGTCAAACGATTAATGATTGAGACTATTTACTGGTAGACAGCTGTACTTACGGGCCAAAAAAACCTCAAGAAGTAGAAATGATTCTCAGAAAAACTTTAGCAAACAAACACAGCCGAACCCCAATTTGACAGCTTCCTCGAGTGATTATGAAATTGATTGTTCGGTTTCCCAGTCATTCGATTTCGGGTATAGCATTTATTTCAAAAGGAATTTCGAAATGTTTTCCCCAAGTTATTTTGGATCGAATAACTCCTCCAAAACCTTGGATACATATGCAGTTTATCTTAGAATAAGGCAAAAAGTATTCTAAGGCTTCTGCATTATTGGAAGATTTAGTTGCTCTTTTCCAGCCTGTACTTTGATCCTAGATTCAATTTATCAGCAAAGTCTTCAGATATTTTTCTAAAGCAAGAAACGTTTCTGTTCACATAGTTCTTCCTCTAAAACATTAGGGTTATTTAAATTTGACCAGGGTGGTCAACCAAATTATGGAAGAACATCACAGAGCGTATCTTCCGATTTCTTTATTTAGAACCAGCCCTAGATATTAAAAGGAATTAACTTCCGATGAGACACCAGTAAAGGCAGTTTAATTGAGCTAATAGCTGTTAGACCTTGAAAAGTTCTCACTGTTTTGTTCCTGACATACAATACAGCGCACCAAGATATCTCTTTCTTAACTTATGATATGACGAAGAAAAGTCTCTAAATGATACTCATAGGAGTGTACGAACCAGAAGAAAAGGAATTAATTTCTTCCATCCAAAATGCAGCATTTAATTTTATTCTACAAACAGTTCCAAGATCGACTCACAGACGTCCATTTGTGTTAAGATTAAATGGTACCACTGATCTTAAAGTTCAACCCCTTAGAAAACATGTAGAAAGAAAAGCAACTAAAATTCGTTCGGTGCATCGACCACGAAACAATCAAGCCCAGGTGCCATTCTGATGGTGTCATTCTTGTGTTGTAGTAGATCAATGCGACCCACCTTTCTGCGCTGTTTTCCGTCCCGAAATCCATGCCGGTGTTGAGAAGAACGGCTCAGAACCTATCAACAAAAGTACAGTCACAGGAGTCCAAGCTTTCTCAGCAGGACCTTCAAGAAGGTGGCGTTTCCCGAAGCTGACAGTTATCGCCATCAGCTCACATGAACTTTTGCGAATCAGTTCCGTGTTGCAGCCGAAAATGTTAAAGAAGAAATAACAGTCCGTTCTCAATCAAGGTGAGTGGCATAAACGGGTGGTGAGAAAAACTAAACTAACCTGATCAATCAAGTTTTGAGACTCCGTCAATTGCCCAACCGCTCACCATTCGATATTATGTAACATAAGTGCCACAGCAAGCCAACCAGAACCCATCACAGAGAAAAGCATATGAACAAAACTTGAGTTGATATAGATAGTGTATGCAGGCCCACCTAGACTTTGTTCTTAAAACATACCTTCTTTTTCATCATCAGACATTTAAAATAATCTGAGGGAGGGAAGAGTAACAAAAGTTTAAACATCCAAGGTGGGGCAGACAGCTGAAGATGTTTAGAAAGGAGGTGTCTGGCAATTATTTCATACCTTTGCGTCGTTACGGAAACGCGACGTCGTAGGTGTGAATACGCATATTAAGTTTTTCTTCGGCTAGGGGAGCCTTAGGATCGGTGTAACCGCCTTCTGCGTGCACAAAGTTGGGTTTGGCAGCCGTATTGCCACTGCCACTACCGTCTTAAGTATCCGCTGATGCAGGAACTTGGAGCATTTCGTCATCACTCTATAGACGACTCGGAATGCTTAGTGGGCGTCTACCCGGCGAACCGTTGATGAATAATCGAAAACATACGTTCGTCAAACATGCCTACTTAAGTGCTTACATGGGTCTTATCGTTGAGCGTACCTAATTATTTCATTCGCGTAGGCATTGTATGTTAGAGTCACGGTTTCAGTTAAGCATAAAACAGTTTGACAGTTAGAACTAAAGTTGGCGTCAAATTTAAGGTTAGGGTCAGGTTTAAGATAAGAATTAGTGTTAATAGTGGATTTAGGAATAAGGTCAGGATTGGGGTTATGTCTGCCTGTCGCATACTGTCTTACCCAATCCAACCATACCTAACGGGTGAACGCGGATGACCTGTTTTCCACCGTTTGCGCAGCCTGCTTTGGCACCAACCTGGAGTTGTGGCGGTCCTAAGATCAGCCCCTGTACTGACTCGTCTTCTTCGATGTCAAGTATTGCGCCGACGCCCTTGGCCGACTAGCTGCAGGCTGCGCATGACTCACACCGCGCAGGCAAGCATGTACCAAGTCTTACCGCTGCCGACAAGTGCACATGCACCGATCATCTACGCCCGTCTCAACGTCGAGCCTATCGCAGGGGGTTAAGTAAGCTAAACCCTAGCAACTGCGATCTTCAGACCATGTTTACTTATTACAGAGAAGTCAGTAGAGGCCAGAGTAGTAGGAACAGTATTTCGTGTACACAGAGGAACGGAGAATAGATGGAAAGAGATTTTACTTGGAGAACATACGATCAGCCAAGAGGCCGGGCCGGTCTAAATGTTGGTATGACAGCAGTCAGGCCAGTGGGCAGAGAAAGAATTTCACGCACTAGTCACAACACCTGCCCCCTTCCGAGGCCGAAATTCGATTGATTAAAGGAATCGAATGGAGGAAAAATAGTTAAGTTTAGTAAGGAAATACGTTCCAAGGTAGGATTGCAAAGCAGAGTGGGCAGCTGTGGCTGGAATGAGCCAGCATGCAGGAGGCGACCGAAGAAAGCCGGTGCTCCAGTAAAACGTCAACAGTAATGTAGTATGCCATGTCAGTATGAGTTGAACCAAAAGGTATCGTTGGCAGTGGAAGTAGTAGCACTTGTTGAGCAGAAGAAGATCTGGGGTATTGGTACCCGTGAAGGGACATCTCTGTTCGATTGGGAAGTAACCATGGCCAGGGCTGAATTGGCTATGAGCAGTAAGTCGCGAGTGCCGATCACCAAATACGCAGGGAAAATAACCAATTACGTAGGGACAGGTCGGAAAGTCAACAAGTACGCAGGGACAACGGGCCACATCAGAAGTTGTGTGTTCATATCACGTCGGAATATCACCAATATCGCAGGGGGTTCAGTAAGTTAAAACCTAGCAACTGCGATCTTCAGACCATGGTTACTTAGTAGAGAAGAAGTCAGTAGAGGCCAGAGTAGTAGGAATAGTATATTGTGTACACAGAGGAATGAAGAATAATAGGGAAGGAGATTGACTACGGAGGGCACAACCCTCCGCTGGGGTGGCGTGATCCGAAATGCGGCTTTGTTGCAGGAACCTCCGCGACCCAGAGAGACAGCGTTTACGTGTGCAGGCTTTCTATTCGTCGCCTTGCCAGAACGCAGGTTTGCGGAAACTGTGATTGGCTGATTCCAGACGTCGAGAACCGCAGTAGTGAGATTTTAGTGGAGTTCACTTCGATGCAAGCTAGTCACAACAAGCCACTACCACAAGTCCCCGTGAGAACTCGATCCAATCAGTGAGCGCCATTTCCTGAGTTACTGGAGGACGTTTCCAGATCCCGTAACCTGTGCACCGAGGCACAGAGAACACACACACATCAACTGACTCACTTACTAGGAGCAGCCTCTTTCTGCAGAGCCTTTTGCCAGTTCCTGTTCCACAGTTCACATTTTGCAGTCGACAGTCACTCCTTTCGACAGACTACTAAGAAAAAATACACATGAATAGTAGTTTTCACAATGCCTTCCGTAGATTCTGTTTATTATCTTTATTATTGCAGATATGAAACCCCTAATAAGCATTCCTACAGGAAGCCTTGTGCTCAATTTTTCTGGCGAAAAGAAATATGCTACTGTTGGCATTATCTAGTTAAGTAAGGGTTATGGGGAATATAATTGAAGGATATGTATGAGTGGGTCAGAAATCATTAATGTCTACCAGAAAAGTCGCGCCAACTTGTTTGAGACAGGTTGAATTCGTTTTAGTGACCCAAACATCAGTGAGTCTACTATGGGCCCTGCGGACCGACTACTCCTTGTATGGCGGATGGAAGCTCATGCAAGGACGACCCTTTACAGAGACTGACATCCAGCCTGCAAATCTTAGTGGCAAGCGTGTTTGTAGACAGTGTGCAAATGCAATAGCTTCCAAAAAGTCTAAAGCAGAAGAAATATTGACTTCAAGTTGGGACTTGCAGTTTCAAAGTGTTTAATTTAGCAGGGAATCCGCGGCTGAGCACTAACAGTCTTCTGCTGCCCAGATATCCGAAAACAAGATCATGGGTTGCCTTTTCAATTCGAAGTGAGGGTCTGCAAAACATGACATTTCTCTTATGAAGGACCGGCTGTTTGGCAGTAACGGCATCCTGCCAGCGCTAGCTGCCAGTCACCGACAGTTCGGTCATTGATCCTGACAAGGTCATCGTGTGCTCCCCCAATGGGGTGGTGCAGGGACAGTGACTTACGCGTCGATTAATTCTAATTAGCAGTAGACTTGTGTTGCAGTTAGCTAGTCACCTACTACACTACCAGTAAGCGGAATGACTGCTTAATCCATGCCTATACAACATTATGCATAATCTGCTACGAGGTATTTGTTTGCAAACGAATTCCTCAGGCGTCCTCCTGAGTCCTCAGGAGTCAATAGTTCGCTTCAACTTCTTCACACATAGGGTAACAGAACTCTGGTTAAACTCTGGAGGTGACGTCTCCGCAGCTCTTCAAGAATCGTTTAAAAATTTATATCTGTCGTCTTCTTGACTTCTCTGGCTTTGTAATCAGCAGTCACGCGTACGTAAAACCCGATAATAACAATTATCAAGGCAGTACGGTACTATGCAGCAAAATATTTAAGGATTAACCTTGTTCCAACCTCAACAATGGATACAAAAAGTCAAGAAGGGAGGGAGTCGGCGAAATTACCTGACTCTACACAAGGGAATAACACACGTTCGATAGCAATGCCACTCAGGACAAGACCAATATTTGGGGAGCGTGCATGTGTTCATGGGAGACACGGAGACTGTTAATTTCATGTGATTTTAGGCGGCAGTTCCCGTGGGCTCCCTTGGTCTGAAAGACCAGCGTGAAAGGGGGTGGACGTTTACAGAGGCGATACTGCGCTGACAAGCGGCGGGTTTGGCGACCGCTAATTGTAAGCGTTTTGAGAGCAGCGAGGTGACGACAGCTGCAATCGAACCAGACGGGGAGGGAGAAGCAATATCAATGGTCAGCAGTCTTGCGGTTATTTGGGCCACATACGGTGCGCCGACTGGGGGGGGGGGGGGTAGGAAGTGAGAGAGGGGAGAACTGGCGTTTGAAATGGCTCTTGATGCAGTGGGGGACTGGAGGCATTGAAGGAAAATACAAGGGAGGCGAACACGAAGAAGAATAGTGCTATATTGAGGGTTTTAAAACCCTGAACTTTCAGCAAAAAAGGCCCCATTCACGGAGGGCAAAGGATAAGGTAAATAAGGGTCATGTAATACTCACAATTCAAGTTTTACACGATATTCAAATCAACTATACAGACTGGCTAGCTTTCAACTTCTCAATTTCCGCTACTTCACAGGTTAGGTAGCGTGCTAGGAATGGGAGTACCGAGTGCTGATATGCTGATGCGCGGGAAGACATATGACGGAAACCTCGACGCATGGGATGGGAAGACTTCGCAGTCATTAGTTCAGAGTGGAAAGGGTGAGCGACTTCATTAAGTATGCGATCAGCGAATTACTTGACCGTTTTAAAGTGGCGCTGTATTATAATGTCAGCTAAAAAACATAGGAAATATCGGCAGCTGAAGAGAGCATTCGGAGGCTCCGTTTAAGAATGACTAGGTCTTTTTTAAGTAAGGCTGGAGAAACAACTGGAGAGCAGTAAAGAATAAAGGGGAGAATACAGGTATTCAAAAAACGCCAGATTATGGCTTGCGGTGTGTTATATGAAAGAAAGCGGCGGATATACTATACAAGTTTGCGGATTTTGATAAAAAGGCCTTCTATATGAAGAGCAAATACAAGGTTGGATGCTTGTGTAACACAAAGGTATCGGAAAGAGGCTACGTCGGTGGGCAGTGGGGACAGTATTTAAGTCCGTCACGGCCGGGGCGTTAATTTTAGCAGAAGTGTGTATTCGACTGGAAACAAAAGGTCAAAAAGGTTAGCATTCTTGGAGAAAGGAGGGCGTGGGCACATGATTCAGAGGACGAGGGGATGGACTTTCATAAGAGGGAAACAATTGTAGTCGGGCTAGCAAAAAGTCACTAGCAAGGGCCGTGGAGAAGTTCAAACGTATTCAGTTGGAAATAAAATTATCTGTGTTTCTTGTTTTCCCTCTGAGTCCGAAACAATACCATGCAAACTCAAGACAGACGTTATTTACAAAACGCCAGCTGCTTACATTTTATAGATGCTATTCTAACATTTAAAATGCTCAAAAATGCGTGTGTCAATGTGTAGACCGCACCAGCGTGTAAACAATGGCGCTTTCAAAAGCATTGCCTATTACCCTCCCCCCCCACCGAATAAAACCGAACTGAATGGGATCTTGTCTAGTGTAATACCAATCTTTATATAATCGCCTCTGAACGATAGCCCTTCCATCGAGAAACCATTGAGTATTTGTGCGGGTTTTACTTACGCTGTGGCGGGCCTGAGATCAACGCCAATACGACTGACTCACCTTTTATTTCCTTTGCTTTGTCGCCTTTGCTTAGTCGCACGTAACAATCGTGTCCTATGCGAACTCCTGCCCGTGACGCGTTGTTGGCCGACTAGTTTCAGGCTGCACATGACTCATCCTACCTTCGCCTGTGGAACCTTGCGCACACACTGTCGCCTCTCATGGTCAGGCCCCCTGCTACGCGTCATGGCATTAGATTCTCGCGAATCCCGTCGAATCGGTGAACGCCAGTTCCTGATTGGCTGCAGGACATGTCCTGGATCCTGTAAGCCGCGCACACAGGCACAGAGCACACACCCATCAACTGGCCTGTTTACTGTGAGCAGTTTATTTCTGCTGAGCCCTTTGTTAGCTCCTTTTTACAGTACACTGTTCAATCTGGTTGGTCTTACCTGATATCCGATCTGGGGGAACCTTCTTTAGTAGACGATCACTTCTTTCGACAACGTCATCGCGTAGGTAGACATGAGCGCGCCGATTAACCCAGCTTAACGTCCGATCATCGCCTCCCCCCATTCCACTTCAACAAAATTGGGGAAGTAGCAGTCGGGAGTGCACTTTTATTCCCCGAGAGACCAAAATGCCCCTTCTACTTATATTCGTTGATATCATTGGTAAGAAGTAGTAGAGTGCAAAGTTTTGTATTTATAAAACCCAGCTTACAGTGCATGTTTGAACTAGAAAATAACATTTCACAATTTAGCCAGTGTTATATTGATAAACAGAAGACACAGACTTGGGTATTGGGAATGCATGTTACCTAAATGTTGTCAGGGCTAATGACGATTGTCTTCAGTTGCTAATAAAAGGCCAGGTTTTGTAGGGGTTCATGATACCCTTGGGATCCCAGGCCTTCTTGAGGGCCAGTTGTAACTCTCGTGCGGGGTTACTTTGCTGTCCGTACTCGTCGATATCGAGTCGATGAATCCCGCGGGTCTCCGTTCCCTCAGAATTCCTACAGAAACCCAAAAATTTACCACAGCGTCCCATGGCCAACCACTTGGCGAGGATCGACTCGATACGCACCACGCAAGTGGGGATAATCCTCTGCCGCAATTCCATGCTGCTGGCTTTTCTAAAAAAATTAACAATGCGAAAACTGCTGCACGAAAGTGGATAAATAAGGGAAATAATTTGAGCACTGTCTTCATGGAAATTTCGCTATTGACGATGCTCATCCAAGATATACCATCACTTTTGAATTAATTAACGTATTAATAAGTCTTCTTGGTATGTTATATAGGCTGTCTCATAAAATTTGAATCGAAGTGCTGAATTCTGTTTTTGGTGAGGTTTTCATGTTGATTAGCTTGAAGCATACTTCTAAGGTACTTCAATTACGTCAGAGTTTCGGCTTTTAAACAAGTTTATTTCCGGGCGCCTTCACACACTTCACCCTGTAAAAAAAGGCAACTGTAGGACTCAAAGTGTGTTCAATGATTTTCTTTATCCTTATAAGTTAAAACACAGTTATTAGAAAACATGCATAAAATATCCTTTCTTAAAATTAATTAATAGCAAATTAAATCTTTGTCGAATTTTATGCCTGATTTAATGATATCTTTCGTGTTCAAAAAAACTTTGCAACTCCCACACAAGTTCAAACCCTACTTGCCGTTTCAATTCTCTTGGGGACTTCGAAAGTACATGCTGTATATATCCCGTCTAAAGAAGATCACACAATTATCTGTACTCTGCTCAAGATGTCACATAGTGCTCATTTAATCATGCAACATACATGAAAAAGAAAAATTTAAACCTGAACAGGTAGGGCGCTTTAGTAATGGCTACTTCGTAATTTTAATAAGAAGGTGAATTAGAAAATAAGTTGAAATCGAAAGGTACACTTGCGTTAGCACAAAATTCCAAAAAAACGTGAGTTTCTACAAGAAATAATATCTCGTAAATGCTTTCTATAAGACATATTTGAATTTATACAGGCATCGCAAATAGATGGGGAAAATTAAATCTAGTATGTAGTTAATTGAGCTCCAATGGTGCTTTTGAAAGTAAAAATAAGGAAGCCCATTCAAAAGCTGGCAATCTGAAATAAAAGAAATGTGTTGGGATAAGGCTCAGTTAATATTAGAACCTTATAGGAGTAGTAATTAAGTAGTTCGCTTAAAGTTTCATGCATAGCATCTCTGTTGTACGTTGTCGCTTTGGTTAAAAAACACGAAGGATTCAGATGGATGTCAAACAGATTCGCTCTGAATTGCTAAATTTGTTTGCGTTGACGCTGTAGATAGTAATGAATACACTTCTGACACTAGCTTTAGTAGCAGATAGCGCGAAAAGGGACGTACCTGCTATGAAACAGGCCCGCTTAGCCTACTTTATAGAATCTACAAAATAGCGTGACGTGGTGTGAATAGAAAAATATCCGTCCGTGTTTGAGATTGTAACCCAAGGTAAATGCATATACTTTTACTCAGACAATCCCATTACCACTTAACGCAATGGACGTTAGGCTGCCTGAAATTTTTCACGAGCCCTAGCTACCGCTTTCTCAGTTTGACTAAAAAGTGAGATAATGGGCGTAAAATGTAACGGAAATTAAAGTTTTTTTTAAAGAAGGCATACTCACTTAGAACGTTTGTCCGGATCTACTGTGACGACGATATTGACCCTTCCTGCAAAAAAAGAGATACGTTTCGTTTCTGTATTGGTTTGGAAATGGAAACAACTGGATTATAAAACATTTATTTAAGAAATTCTATAAGATTCATTCATGCGTCTGCTAATATTTTCTAATTTAATTTCATAATGTGACATACATATATAAATATATGACCTGCATCTCACATTAGGAGCTACTCAGCTGTCCTAACTCATTAAATTAGTCACTTTACCGTACTCGGTGTCAAAAAATCAACTTTTTTGATTTCTGAGGCCAGTGGAGGAGGAAGGGAAATCTTTTGCTTTGATCAAAGTTGATTATCAAATATGTCGTCCCACTCCGAAAACAAGATCAAACGTCTTCTGGAATACGGGAATGTTGATAAATGGGTTTTACTGGGCAAGATAAACCAAACTAACAGGGTCTGTTTTCTAAATCAAACGTTAAAAATGACATCGATATCATTATCTTGTTTAAATACAGTAATAAAACATGAAAGGCGAGTGCGCATTAAATCTATCGCTAAACCTGACCCTAACCTCGACCTTGAGCTCTAACCGTAAACCTTATTCTAGCCGTAAATTCTGAGGGGGTAGGCGTGAGGGAAATGAGCAAAAGGGAATGGGATTGAAATTTGGCCTGCCTGAATTATCTAAAATTTAAATTCAAGTAAAGTCTATGAGGGTCGCAGGTTCGATTGCAACCGCTTTACCAACACGGTTTACTCCTGGCAGTGTGTATCGCCGGTCAAATGGTCTTCCGGTATGGAGTGCAGGGAAAAGCATAACATCTTTTTAATGCAGCCCC
>JAYGXS010000003.1:48149484-48199580 GCA_036362985.1 Ligula intestinalis
GACGTGTTTAGCCGCATCAAAGATGGACAATATACTGGCAATCGGAGTCTGTGTAAATGCGAGTAAGTAATAAGATTAGGTGATGATTACTGCAGGTAGCCTAAATTCTCTTTTGAATCGAAATAATCTTTAGTACAAAAGAATGAGAAAGACAATTTTATTACGAGTTCGGCGGCCATCGGCGTCGCCTTGCGTCCCAGTCGTGGGTCTACGGCTGACATGCCGGATGAGACTTTCACTGCAGCAGCAACCACCACGACCACGTGAATTTTGAAGTTCCATTTACCAGGAAGCACTGTTACCTTCTAATTACATGTAAGATGTATGGTTAAGTATACCACCGTGTTTAAAGAAATAATGCTCGGTGACTGGGAAGGCATCCGCAAGGCCTGCATTCTGCGTCAAATACAAAGGTCCCTCTACTGACACCTATTTTTGTTTGTTAAAACAAAGTCAAGGTCATCGGAGAGTAATTTTGTGCGGTAATCCGCTTGGTGTTGATTTCAGTCTAAGCACATCAGAACATTCAATGTATTATCTCCTCAAGTAGATGATAGGTCTTCTATCCGAATGTATCTAGTGGTAAGAGTTCGTATAAAAGTCGACTAAAATGACTGCTGCTACCCAGATCATGGTTTCAAGAAGCACTGCATTTCTTTCTTTCCGTTTCCGCCACCTCTGAAGGATAGAATCAATTCAAGCCGACCGATGATGCCATAGCCTGCAATAGGTCAATGAAAAGAGTACACAAGTAGTTCACGCATCAACAGGCAACTGGTTTAATTCCACGAATAAGTATTTATTGACCGTGACACTTGACCAAACCAGAATTTGGAGTTGGTCGTAGGCCTAAAACACCAGCGTTGAATTTGCGGCACTCGAATGCTCTACCTCACTACTCTATATCTCTTTCCTTACGTGGAATTCTGTATTTTTTTTAAACGAAAAAAGCACCCACCTGATGAAACTCTTACCTCAGTTTGTCTTTGATTTACAGAAACCACTCCTGTATGGCAGAGGTCGGTGTTCTTGGCTTTTGCCGTGAAAGCGTTCATCAGCTTCGCTGCATAACCTTCGTTAATGGAAGAGGCTTCGACCAACACAGCGTGGGCTTTGCGTTTCGAACAGAGCGAGTCATCGTTTGGAAGTGTAATGGGTAGATCTAGTTTGAGTTCTCTTTGGACTACACGGAGTGCGTCGTGGTCTGTTTGAAGCAAAACATGGGAAATAAAAATCTGGAATCTAGACAGCCAATTTATTCTACATCCTATACAAATGTTGACTCAGATGTAAATCTGGTGAGTTTTACAACAGCATATATCTTTACGGGAAAATAATGGTGGTGGTGTATATTGAATCTGTTCTCCAGTATAGGAATGGGAAGAGAGAAAATGGTGATCCCATAGGGGGATTTGTAAAGCAAGGACATTAAAACGAGACAAGAGCATTAAACCCAAAAGACAACAGTATTTGGTCTACCTCCCGAAATGTTAAACCAAATTCTGAAATGTATTTTCGATCGCAAAGGATTACGTAGACGGAGTTTTTAACACTGATTATAATGCAGCATAATCTTAATCTTTTCGCTTACCATGGGATACCTGCTGTTGAATGTTTCTTGCCAGCCAGCTGTAAAATGATATTCTATCATAATGCATGACAACTTAAGGAATATGCATTGGTTCACTGATCTTAAATGCCACCAAAAATGCAAATATACTTTCTTCAAAAATCATATATTCAGATATTCTCTTCGGCTACTTTGATAGCAACTTTCCTCTTCCTCAAGTTAAATACTCTAAGAAAAGGTATCTTTTGGAAAAGGAAGTTTGTCAATAAAAGCGAGCATGCGTGTCCAAGGGAGAAATTGAGAGGAAGAAGAAGACTCGATCGCTGGGACGATTTGTTTATTCGTCTGACGTTTCGACATCCGTCGCGGATTCATCATCAGAGACATGAGTAGCAGAAACAGGCAAAGCATGCACAGAAGTTTGCAGTAATTATAGGTTACAGTCATTACTACAAACAAACAGCGACAATTAACGTTAATTGCCTTCTTGCGCGTGGATTGCTTGTTGGACGGCACGCGGGCTCTGACCTGTTGAACTTTCTTCACGGGCGGTGGGCTCGGGCGTGATGATTGCTCGGCCGTCTGGCTCCCAGGTGTTTGCGTACGATGAGGCGGTGGCCTGCCCGTTCCTCAAGTGGCGACTTGCTTTGGCCAAATTGAATCTCAGCATTGAATATAGATTGGGCAAATCGTTGCACTTATTTATGGATTGGTGGCCTGTGAATCATGACTCAAGTAGTTCTCGGCTCACCCGATTGACACTTCTTGCGAGAATTTGGGCCTCATCAAATTTGAAGGTGTGGCCGAGTCTCGTCGAATGAGCCGCAACTTGAGAATTGGCATCATTTCGCCGCACTGTTGCCGCGTGTTCGGCAATTAGCGTCTTGAGAAGTCTGCCAGTTTCTCTGACATAATTGCTTGGACCGCAACTGCACCAGATCCTGTAGACGACCCCAGATGTTTCTTGCCATGGCAGTGGGTATTTCGGCTTCATTATCTGACGCCTTATGGTTGCCTCCGGCTTGTGTGCGACTCCAACTCCAAGTGGTGCGAGAAGGCGGCCGACGGCTTCCGATACGTTTTTGATGTACGGGATCGAACACCAAATCTTGCGGTCGGTGCGCTTTTGTTGGCCATCTCGTTTGCGCAAGCACCGGTTGACGAAGTTGCGCTGGTAGCCATTCTCTCTGCACACCCGTCGACGGTATTCTACTTCGGCAACTTTATCCTCTTCTTCACTGCAGTGCGTCTCAACACGCCGATAGAGCGTCTTTACGAACTGCGTTTGTGGCTGATTGAGTGGTTGCTGTTGTAATTCAGTACTTGCATAGTGTTTGTCGCTTTCCTGAATACTGTAGTCGTTAGACCATCACAATCTTTGCGACAGACGAGGACATCAAGAAAGCCAGCTGGTTGTTCTCTTCTTCCTCCATCTTAAATTGGATGTCCGGGAAGACGCTGTTGAGACGTTCCTGGAACGTGAGCGCCTGATCCTGTTAGATGACGCGAAGGTGTCATCCACATACCACGCCCAGAATTTCAATCTGTGGTGTCGGAAAACCAGTGACTCCATCCGTTGCAGGACCACCTCGGCTATGAGTCCCGAAATCGGTGAACCCATCGGTGTCCCTTTCACCTGCTTGTAGATTGATCCGTCAAACGTAAAGTACGTCCTGAGACAGTACTTTGGACATGCGCAAATCCTACAGCTCCTAAAATTCTGTCTCAGGACGTTCTTCACGTTTGACGGAACAATCTACGAGCAGGTGAAGGGGACACCGATGGGTTCACCGATTTCGGGACTCATAGCCGAGGTGGTCCTGCAACGGATGGAGTCACTGGTTTTCCGACACCACAGATTGAAATTCTGGGCGTGGTATGTGGATGACACCTTCGCGTCATCTAACAGGATCAGGCGCTCACGTTCCAGGAACGTCTCAACAGCGTCTTCCCGGACATCCAATTTAAGATGGAGGAAGAAGAGAACAACCAGCTGGCTTTCTTGATGTCCTCGTCTGTCGCAAAGATTGTGATGGTCTAACGACTACAGTATTCAGGAAAGCGACAAACACTATGCAAGTACTGAATTACAACAGCAACCACTCAATCAGCCACAAACGCAGTTCGTAAAGACGCTCTATCGGCGTGTTGAGACGCACTGCAGTGAAGAAGAGGATAAAGTTGCCGAAGTAGAATACCGTCGACGGGTGTGCAGAGAGAATGGCTACCAGCGCAACTTCGTCAACCGGTGCTTGCGCAAACGAGATGGCCAACAAAAGCGCACCGACCGCAAGATTTGGTGTTCGATCCCGTACATCAAAAACGTATCGGAAGCCGTCGGCCGCCTTCTCGCACCACTTGGAGTTGGAGTCGCACACAAGCCGGAGGCAACCATAAGGCGTCAGATAATGAAGCCGAAATACCCACTGCCATGGCAAGAAACATCTGGGGTCGTCTACAGGATCTGGTGCAGTTGCGGTCCAAGCAATTATGTCAGAGAAACTGGCAGACTTCTCAAGACGCTAATTGCCGAACACGCGGCAACAGTGCGGCGAAATGATGCCAATTCTCAAGTTGCGGCTCATTCGACGAGACTCGGCCACACCTTCAAATTTGATGAGGCCCAAATTCTCGCAAGAAGTGTCAATCGGGTGAGCCGAGAACTACTTGAGTCATGATTCACAGGCCACCAATCCATAAATAAGTGCAACGATTTGCCCAATCTATATTCAATGCTGAGATTCAATTTGGCCAAAGCAAGTCGCCACTTGAGGAACGGGCAGGCCACCGCCTCATCGTACGCAAACACCTGGGAGCCAGACGGCCGAGCAATCATCACGCCCGAGCCCACCGCCCGTGAAGAAAGTTCAACAGGTCAGAGCCCGCGTGCCGTCCAACAAGCAATCCACGCGCAAGAAGGCAATTAACGTTAATTGTCGCTGTTTGTTTGTAGTAATGACTGTAACCTATAATTACTGCAAACTTCTGTGCATGCTTTGCCTGTTTCTGCTACTCATGTCTCTGATGATGAATCCGCGACGGATGTCGAAACGCCAGGCGAATAAACAAATTATCCCAGCGATCGAGTCTTCTTCTTCTCAAAGGAAGTTTGTGATAATGAAATATTTCAGAATTTGAGTGGTTTATAAACCATCGGTTTTTGAATGTTACTTATGAATTGTATTGAATGGTCTACATTAATGGCAAAACGTTTAATTCTGAATGACATTTTCCTGGCAGCCTGATGAAAGATATGTTTTCCTCTTTACATAAATTATACAGCACAAAGTTTGGAAATTTAGGCTTATCTTTAACTGCAGGTCCGTGTTCTAAAATCTTTAGTAGTACATTTTAAAGCTATATCTACCTATTTTTAATCTTAGGTCTTGGAGACGAAATAATGAATTACCGATCACGTACATGAAAGTATGCTCGTGCCTTTTTTGCACTGTATTTGAACTTATGAGCGCATCGAAAATTAACGGCAAAGTTTTGTCATGACGAGGCGCGGCTTTTTCGGCAGCATAAAATACGTTTAGTTAAAAGCCAATTCAGAAGGGGAAAAAGGAAGCGATCACTGGAACAAGAGTTATATTGTCTTGATGTTTTGGATTTCCGACGGAATCGCATATTCAATTCTATTAATAAAAGCCAATTACCTGCTGTGAATGAAGGAATTTAGCATTATATTGCAATAAAACATGTAAACTAAACCTTCAGAATCGAAAAAAATACTTTAAAAGTTTGGTTAACAGCTCATGTGGTAGGCCAGATGCCTTGAAAGGATCCAGGGCTGTAAAAATAAGGTCTGAATCAGAAAGAAAGCCAACACCTCCCTAATCAAGATTGTGCACATAATTAAGATCAGTCAGAAGCAGAACCCAATGCGAAATATTTGAAGAATTGACACAGAAGCTCAAGACTAGTGAGTATATTGTCCAAAATGCCATCAGCAATGGAATAAGGATGCTCCCTTTAGTTAGAACTAAAGTGCGTCTGCCTACTCGTACGTTTTCTGTTGAGGCTGACCTAACGAAAATAATGATGATAAAAGGTTTAGCAGCAAGGTGACTGTCATCCTCGTCAAGGACAAGAAGTATTGGATTACCAACGCAGTCTCTAACAGCATGGTTGCCGTACACAGTTCAGACTTCAGAGCAAAGAATGGTCGAAAAAATATCTGAGCTCGTGAAACTACTTAGCGCCACGTTCTTATATTCTTGCCGGTACTTCTAAAAAAGAAACGGGAGATGGGTGCATCTGGATCCGCTCTTTCAGCCTCAATCCCCTCTGCGCTCAGGGTAAACTTTTGAGCCTGGGAGGAATGATTGCCCTGTAGGATTAACTTCCCTGATGACGTACTCAGAGTGGTTTTTGCAGTGACTGCCAGAAATTCTATATTTGTGGCTGAGGGAGATTCTGCCGTCCACCGCTCTCCCCCTTTTGTATACACTTTGAAACTATTTATGTTCAGTTAAAAGCTAATGAATCCCAGTGCCAGTTAGGCGCAAAAATATGAATACGCCAACATTACAGTCACATTCTCCAACCTGTGGTACAGACTGGAGCCAATGACCGAGCCCGATTAAGCATATGCCTTCATGTTTGTTTTCGTTTTCCTGAGCACTTGGTGGTAAGTTGAAAGTTCTTTTTTAAATACATGCCATTTTACAGTTATTTGCAGAGATTCTGTCAGACGAATAGTCTTTTTAGTTTACACAGATCTCCCGTTTTAGCGTTTTCAATGCAATCAACATCAGCAATGCATCCTGATTATTAATGCCATAAATCCAAACTACTGCAACTTTATAAGTATGCATACGATTGAAATATAAGTGTCTATTGACAGTCGTGCGTTTAACAATACTCATCTGCCACTTGCGAGAGGCTGATGAGTTGTGTAGACCAAGTATAGTCCTTGACCCTGATGTTATCTGTTTCCAGTGTTTGAAATTATCCGTACGGTAAAAGTCAGACCAATAACTTTCAGTCAACCACACTTGCACTGTGCTTCATTTTTGCTTATCTTTGGCACTTGCAGCATTGACTCTAGTCCAAATTCTAAAATTTAATTTATTTAGCCTCTTACTTCTGACAGCTGTCCAAATCAATAAAAAGAGTAGCTGAAAAGGAAGAGTATCGGTCACATGGATGAACATTGCTTTTTTACAACTTACAGAAATGTTTGACTAAACATAACGATTCAGTGAAATCCAAAATAAGTTTAAAACTAAGTTGCAAACTAAGTTTAAAACTAAGTTGCTTCAGTTAATTGTTCGAAGCTCAAATATGGTTATCTTGATTTAAGGCCACGTGGTGTTTTGAGTTTTGAGAATTGATATCCTATGCCAGCACGTTTATATGAAACAAATATGAGCGAGAGTTTTATTTTTGGGAGAATTACAAAAGTCAACTCACTTAAGTATTCAAAAGCGGACAGAGTTTCCGCGAGCTCGTATTTTGCAAGTCTCATTAGTTCCACGATTGATTCACAGTCTTCACAGACTGAAAAGTGCACACAGATAAAACATCATAAGTATGACTTTTCAGAAAACCAACTTAATTCCTGAAAAACTGTAGTTGTCAAAAAGTAAAAGGAATAATATGCTCGTCGCATCGTCTTGCGATTGAAATCAATTATAGTATGAAACCTATATTTTTGCCTGTTTTCAGTAAAAATTACACACTTTTTAAACAAATTGATACTTCTTCCTCATCCTTGGGCTGGGAGACAGTTAACTTTCAAAATTTCCCAAATTTCGGCAAGATACACCTTATATAAAAAATCTGAAAATTTTGCGTTTGCTTCATTTGAAGAAGAGTAGCCATGTGAGGTTTCGGAGTGGGTTGAAAAAGAAAACATCCGATCTTTTCGCGTACAACCCAATGCCTGTTTAACGTTAGCATTTTTCCCGTCGCCTGGTTGAATCAGACCTTTGGATAAATCACCAAGTAGATAGTATGCATATTTTGCATATACTTTCTCCGTTCGCATAAACTCAATCCCCTTTCCTGGAAAACTTATGAAGAATTATACCTGTAATTATCGATATAAAGTTCTGTTGTCTTCAAGTGACTTATGTGAAATAAGCTGGGTTGCAATCGTAGACCCATAGTTACACATGGTCTGTACGTTTTTAAAGTAATTTTTGCTTATTTTCTTTAAAATAAATTTGTCTTATCCTTTCTGTTTTTTCGAAGACTTTTTTTTGGATATTCTTAGCATACGGTAGTACCTGTGGTCCATATCTTATACATGGTGAGTAACCTTAAGGAACTTTCAGGTAGTCGGCTACATGTATTATTGCATCAAAATATAAAACTTCCTCCAATTTACTCTTTTGAATAGTTACTGTAATCCTCCCAAATAAAGGCTCGCACAAGATGAAAAAACTTCCTAAATAAATGCCAGAAGGGACATTTATGTTCCTCTTAGAGAGCATAAAACTGACTTGATGCAATCGTATAAAAGTCCCAAAATATGCTACTCATACACTTTTGTTTTGCTAAACGCAATTAAAACAAAAATTAATAAAAACGTTGACATGTTACAGTTTATTCATTAGTCTGTTAATTTTAAAACTTCAACTTTATAACATTTTGCTATTTTAAGCATGCCTTCACATTCTTTCAACGTACAGGAGTCTGAGCGTGCATTGGATGTTGCTGTAGAGTTAATTAGAAGCTCTAACAGGCCTGAACATATTCTGGACTGTCATATGATGGTCCTTGAACTAATCATCCACATTGAAAGGCTCTCATGGTACCTTGAAGACAAACTGGTGTCCCACGACCTACTAACCGATATTAAGGAATCATAAAGCCAACACCTTTTCGCCCTATGCTCTCGTGTATTAAACACATTTGAGATATATTTTTCCGCAGATCAAAGCATCTTTCTGACAGACTAATGAAAGGCAATTGCGTTTGAAGTGAACATATGACTTACAGATCGTCCCTATGCAAGGATCAACAAGTCTTGCAATGGGATGGGTGTGTCCATGCGAGCAAATTTGTGTTTTATATTGAAGTAAGATAAGTAAATGAAAACGCTAAGCAAATTACAAGTCCGTTTGGGCGTTTGCGATACGGTGCTCAGAAGAACCAAGCCGTTACCGCCCAAACACGCAGTATTCTGGCAGTCCATGCAAAACGCTTCGAAGACGCAACTCAGAAAGCGTGTTTCGATTAGCTTTCCTTTCATGCCAAAATATTCAGTGAGCTTGCATTGTTTATTTTGAACAGACGAAGGGCAGGAAGGAATAACATCTTCAATAAAAAAAGTAGATAGTACGTATATGCGTATTTCAACTGTCATCTTGCGCCTTAATTAATACCTTAAATTCTTTATTTTTTTTTCCCCGAAACTCGCTTTTACAAATGCCTACAACATCCAATAAAACAGATTTTGCAGAGTGAACCGGGCTTTTTCGACGAGCAAGTTCCGTATCCGTCCCCAGCTCCACTGTGATCATAAATTAGCTAATTGGTTGGCAAACAAGATGCCAAGCAGACGATCGTAAACACGAGAAAAAGGAAACGATTATTCAACTTGAGAATAAAAAAATCGTCGAGAGGAGGGAAAAGGCGGTGCCTTAACAAATATGACCAAGCAGACTGAGCCTAGGACTACTGAGTCACAGGAAAAGCTTAATTTCTATCATTGTTTCGCGTTTATAAAATTCCCCATGTGCTTCATTATCAACGAGTGCCGGGTGCTCCTCTGAGTTCTTTTCTTCTGTAAAAAAGACTTCAAAGTAGTGTTTTGAAGGACAGGGAGCTTTAGTAATGCTTAGAAAACTTATATTGTAATCCGATCATATTATGATGCCCCTCAAACATTAGGATGCCGCCGAAATCGGCCGAAGACCAATTCACATCTGTCAGCACACTTCCTACCACACCATGATGCGGCGAGGTGACAGTGACGGCAGGTCTCCGCATGCCGCGAAACGGCGATAATGTAGCGAGAGAAAAACATTTCCAGGCCACCCACGCCGTCACGAGACGATGACAGCTTGCGTCCTCACGCCTCCCAACAAAACGCAAGACAAGGACGGTGGGGCGACATGAACTAATTATCGGTCACCTTCCATCCTTTCCCCTATCTGGTCCCTAATTATGACTAAAATCTGATCCCCTTTGATCCCTTAACGCTTCTTCCCCTAATTACTACGAATTGGTTACTTAAATGTTTGATAACTCTACCCTCCCTTATATTATTGCATTTACCTGATGATTAATTAAAACTTACAGTATCTTTTGGAGCATTGATGAATTAGCAAGATATTTAATGATGAAATATTGTTAAGACAAGGAACAAGGCGTGCCGAGAACCGGATCAATTGGCTTACTGTCCAGAGCTTTCGAAATCTTACAGGAGTCCATTGTCAGAGATGAGAAGTAGCAACAATATGAGGATAATTATACTGGCCGTAAGCCAATCTACTATTAAAAGTCATCAGGTTATCACGGGGTTAGAAACCCCAGTAAACTTTGCAAATTGAGTATTTGAGCTAATGAGACCATATGCTGGAATTTATGCAAGTTCAGTAAATTGACAAAAGGATACATGCTGATGTCTTAGGTATTTTATACACACAGGTATAAATGTCTGTTCTTCAACCGGCCAGAACGTCGTTGTACTTGACGTCGCGTGAGAAAACCCTGTAAGGGTGAATTCTGTACAAGCAGTAAGTTGGGCGGATAAAATCAATCCAAGACTGATTTATAATTTCATGGCGCACAGTGAGCCTCGTAGCTCACTGGAAAAGCTTTGGCTGCGCAAAAGCCTTCCCTGCTGTGTGGGTTCGACTCCCACTGAGGCCCCAAATTTTTCACCACTGGTTCAACTGAAAATCCTATTAGTTTGATGACATTGCATTTTTATTCACGTAATAGTTTTAATGGAGATATATCGGTAAAATTCTAAAATGTCCCGCCTATGTTGTACAATGAGCGCAAATAATGATCCGTATTGAATAGCAGTCTCACTACATTGCCAAAAGCGGTATCTGTTGTTGTTTATGCTTACCTCACTGACTGATTAAACTTACTAGGAAACCCATCATGGGACCAATTCTGATTCTTGAAGCTTCAGAATGTATTTGATTTAAAGCTTCTGGGGGTCGGAAATAATTCCTTTAAGTAATCCCGTGTGTTCTTGGAACTGAAAAATGTCTTTATAGAACAAGCGTCTGCAAATACTTAAAGCAGGAATATAATTCAATCTAGGATATTGACTTAAATTTGTATGGCGTTTTAGATGGAATAAGCACAGACTGTATACACTGACGAACATGTTTTGACTGCTAAGACAAATTACGTTCGAAAATAACAGACAGTCAAATTGAATTGAAGTGTGTTTTCAGGAAATAATCGTCGATCTTCGGAAACTGCATTCCACGATTGGTTGCAAGTTTATTTGTTCTGATGAAAATTGTTCACATGAGGTGAGTTCGAGAAAACGTAATTAAAATAAACTGGCGAAAATTCTCACCGAAGAAGGCTACCTCTGTTGATTTAGGCCTCTGCGGACAACAAAATGCCAACTTGGAGATAATTCCAAATGTTCCTTCAGTACCAATAAGACATTGTTTCAAGTCGACGCCCACAAGGTTCTTCCTAGTATCTCCAAGGAATTTAAGCGTTTCACCACTTGCATTAACCTTTAAAGAAAAAAAGCGAGCAAAATACCGTCAGGTGAATTTCAAGTAAAGCAGTATGTGATCCTATTTGTTATTAAATATCAGGTTTCCAAGAGATATATACATTTCGATATTGATCCTGGTTGGCAAGCGATCAGACTTCGCATATATTTTATTTATGCATAAACAGGAAACGCTGCAATTTCGACTTACTGCTTCAATGCCTGTAATTGCTGACCGGAAATCCGGATATTTGAGAGTCCTGATACCCCTTGCGTTAGTGGCTGCATTTCCTCCTAAACTACAGATTTCCCAGGAGCCAAGATCTATTGGGGGTATGAGATTGTACTGCGGGTCAGCAAGTATTTTATCCAGATCCGCAGGTATCACGCCGGCCTCGCATACAACGACACCTTTATGGAAAGGTCCAGTCGAGTCAGTGAATTTCAAATGATAGCATTTAAGCGCAAAATGTTTTTTAAAATACTTATAATTAATCTATCTCATTAACTTTATACAAGCAAATAAACTTTTGGTGGCCTGTGATCGTTTTAACGAACTTTTAAAATTAAGATCTTCATCTCAATATACAAGTTAACCGACATCAGACAAAGTAGTAAGGCCGCAGTATTTAAGCAAATCCGAAATACGAGCTCCTTAAAAATCTCAAGATATTTGTCTATGGTTTTGAAGAAACAAATGCTAAAAACGTTTAAGAACACTACTACAGATACTAAGAATGTGTCCAGCGGAGATAACGGACAGTGTAATTGCACATTTCAAGTACTATTTTGGACTTGGGACAGCCCCACATATCTTAAACCTATAACCAGACCTATGAATGGCCTACAGAGGAGATATAAATAGAATTCCTTGCTGTTAACCTTTTAGATATCCGTCCCTTACCCGAGGCGTGATCAACGGAGTAAAACTCAAGTCTCGACTGCGAGTTTAGTGAATTCCACATCACTATAACTGAAGCGCTTTTTAAAAGCAGAATAGACCAACAATTTTAAGATTTATTAATTCTGAAAGGTCAACTCTGACAAAGACTTTGCTTTCTAGTGACTTATCCTGATCTAATACCGAAAAGACTGCGAGTTCGTAGCTCAATGGTTAGGACGTTTGCCTCTGACCGGAGAGACGCGAGTTCTTAACTCGAGTGTGGCAGCAATTTCAGCGGCAACACTGGAGTTAGGTTTCACTAGCTAACGACGGCTAATGAGCAAGAAATGGTTATTCTAGTGTCCCATGTCGTTGTCGATAATGTCCTTCTGCATATACACTAATATATCCCAACAGTTAATAATTGTAGCATGTAAAGTGAACGTTAAGTGATTGGAATTACACACAAGGAACACAAGTAAATGTAAAAGCACCACACACGCTCGTACACAGCGCTTGACATCCTCATTAAAGTGTCTGCATCGTCTCAGTTACGTGCACTCTACCTTAAATTCCACATTTAGCGCTAAGGCGTACGAGCCTTAGAGATTGGACAACAGTTAAAATGTTAAAAAAATGGACTGACATAAGTATGGCTAGATCGAACACTATGTTGCATATGTACCTATGACTGAAAGCCAACACTGCTGCCCGGCATCTTGCTCACTGCTCACTGCCTCAAGGTCATGCAACTTCACAGCGAGCGATTTCCGACTTGCTGACCTACAGACACCCGACTGACTTCCACTTGCATAGGCAGGTGCGTCCATATGGTGGCGGCTGTCTCGGATCCATGTAAACATGACGCTCCTTAGCGGACGCAGCAGGAGCCATTGTACACGACACCTCTTCCGGGTAATGCAAGACATCAGCTGAACATTCTGTGAACTTACTCCACAAACATGCAAGAGCAGCTGCTGCCGCTGGTTTAGTCTCTCTCTTAGGCACGACTGGACGCAGTCAACGCCAGCTCTGGCTTCGCCAGTAACCACCGCTGCCTAGGGCAGCAACTGAGAGTTCTGTGCACAATAAATTTGTCCCACAGGTGCCTTCTTCCCTTCCTAAAAACTGGTATTTGTTTCGATTATTATATTGATCTGACTACAACCACTGCCCAGATGATACCTATCCACAAGTTTATTGTCCACACAAATTTGAATTGCCCGATTCAATTATTTTTCTCTGGTGCTGAAATATAACGCCGGCAAAATTTATTAGCCTTGATAATATCCTTATCAGTAAATGCAAGTTTTCCCATATATATTGTAGCCGACTGTGAGATGAGGATATGTAAAAACGCGATGACTACAAGGAGAATTTAACGCAGCCTACCGGAATCTGCGTCAATATCCAAAATTCTGTTCATTCTCCGAGTAGACACAATAACCTCGTCGAAGACGGGGACGCCGCTGCCATAAATGCTGGTATTTCCACCCTGTGGGACAACGCCCAAGTTCCAGTTTGAGCAGAGTTTAAGTGCATCAGACAGCTGTTCTGTGTCCGAGGGCAGCAAAACCAAACGCGAAGCACCTTTGAAGAAGGAGCAAATCACTTTGGTGATTTTCGAAGTTATTAACGAAATTCAAGTATGCAGTTTTGTTTTGCAAGATTACGATATTCTGATTTAAAAATATGTCCGAGCAAGTATTTAGCATAGGCGTATTTAAGTACCCCATTTTCTGGCAATCGATTTATCATTTTAAGCCAGGAGGCGTTAACGGACAACCTAATTTATTCGCTAGAATTGTTAATCGATTAGCATTCGTTATCCAATAAGGTCCTCAGCGCTCATCCAACGCAGCCATGAATCGATCACCAGAATTTATTCACAAGACAGGTGGGTGCCTACTGTGAACCGTGATTAGGCCTTAACCGTTTGTAACCATGAACATATTTTCCGCTCCACAGCACTGAGCTGTCTATAAAAGCTGCTCAATGTTCCCCATTATCATATTTAATCGAGATTACAGCTTTCCAGATTTAATGTTTTCTTGTGAGACTTTGTTTTGCCCCGACGTGGGACCAATGTCCGAAGCCCTGATTTTTATAGCGGAAAATGTATAAGGGAAATCGACAGAAGGTACATGTCAATATGGCTAAAGAATTTCCAGATTCGCGGCTACTAGTAAGTTCTCCGTAGAAGGTAAGATTTGTATAAGTAATTAATATTCAGTTCGGATTTATTCAAAATTACGATAAGCGCTTCTCTGTCAAAAGTCTTTCTTTGCCAGAACTGCGACTCAAAGTAAGCATTCTACGATTTAAAGTAAATCCCAGTTTTTTGGCGGACCTCGGATCCAAAGAGAACAATCCCATGGTTTGAATAGATTTTTGTTGATTTTTCCGAATGATATATCGGACACATAATTAATTTGTTTAAACAGAGATATCCTACCAAATCCTTTCGTCAATAAATATGTTTGCTAAGAAGGTTGATCTTGGCTTTCTCGTTCTAAGCAGGCTTTTTAACATAATCTAATCCCTTGACTTGGAAAAAATGTCCTGTGGCATTTCAAGTCTAAATATAATCAAGCTGATTTATTTAATAATCGAGTAAGTTATAAACTAAATTAAAGTTTATCTACGATTTCCTCGTATTAGGATTTCAAGAAAGTTATTTGCATACAAAGCTTCGTTAGCTATCTGTCATCACTCAATGCTAAAAAATAGGTCAAAAATGCTCCCTGCACCAGAAAACCTGAGAACCTTTAATATTTCCGGCGTAATCCACGTTGTACGACTCCACTTCATCTTCTGATGTTAAAACCGATTTCCGTTGCTCAAGTTGTGTGTCCAAAATGCGCTCAAAGTGGGAAACCTCGAAGTCTCCTATGACACCAAAGTCCGGCCTTCGATGTGTTAGGGATTCTTGTGTTAAGGTGAAGATCTTCAAAATCGGAGTCTTCGAAAGACTAGAGAAGGTCGATTTCAATACCTGACAAAACATCTACAGGAAAAAGAACATTGCAGTGTTGAGTCTATCTCAGCTTGACTACCACAAACCGTTTGACGTCTACGCTTGCGCTAAGTGCAGAATCAGTAGGTCCAAATTTTCTGATTCCTGTTGAAGCTAAGACGTCATTTTGACTCTTATAATTATGCGTTTAACTAGAAAAAAACTACGTTGGTACAAGGACACAAGTATAGAACCTTTTGAAAGAACCACTCGTAAAATTACTGGATGGTGTTGGGTAGAGGAATTGCGATCGGTGCAAAGCAGATATGAGAAGCCGAAGATATTCTTAACATGCATGAATGCTGGAAGTGATGGATGAGGGACGCCAGACGGCCAAAGACCTCAAATGCATGCATATAGAAAAAAATCTGACTCTAAAGCGTCATGTTTTGCACTGGCCTTTTCGTGTTTACGTAGACAGCCATCAAGGCGTCGGCCCATGTGCATGCGTGGTATGATAAGCTGCATTACACTGTTTAAAAATGTTTTTCTTGTCTCGGCAATGAAGATACAAAAAATGCATTGCAAATTTTCGACGCTGGTACACCAGGTCATCTTCGGACGTGAGGGAAATGTGTGAAGGGCAGTGTGCATTTGTAAACGTGCCAATCACTTTTCTATCAAATTATATTTCTTGGGATGCCTATTTTTAAATGCAAAACTGCCTTAATGGCAGAATGACAAATTTAAAGGTTGTTACTGTAATCTGGGTTCTTTGTACGTTCATGAATAGTTCTTTTTGCACAGGTTTTTGAATATAAATTTAAATTTAGTGGCCCACAAAGGTGATCCAAATAAGTCGTAACTGCTATATACAAGGATTTTACGAAGGATATATTTGTTGAAGTTGCCTTCGTGAGCGGCTGAAGCGTTGCTTATAGAGTTGTTGACTGTATGCATCTTTTAGCCTGCACTAAAGCCATCCCAGCTGACAATTTTGAAATTTATTGAGGAGGAGCAAGTCACCTGGTAAGACTTTTACAAGATGCCTCTATTAATGAGAAAGTAATGGTAAAAACATGGAAGCGATTTTAGGGTCTATCTGCCTCTGACACCAAAATGCTATTAATCAAGATAAGCACTTCCTCTGTAGAGCATCCACTAGATACTTTCAAACGAATAAAAATCTTTTCAAGTTTATATTACGTTTTTCCTGATGAGCAAAATTCGAATAATATTGAATCTATGGTCAGGTAGGCGCATTAATCAATGCGTATATATATCATACACACAAGCGCTGAACTATGAATTAAGTCATTAAAAAGGCGATATTGAAAACAATGCGTCGAGGCTTCCGTCATATGTCTTGCCGCACATAAGCATATCAGCATTCGGTAATCCCATTTTTAGCACGCTACCTCACATTTGAAGAAGCGGAAATTGAGAAGTTTAAATCTGATCTGTCTCCATTGTAGTCGTGGATACCGTTAAAAACTTGACTTGTGAGTATTACATGACCTTTTACCTCTTAACATGACTCATTTCTTAACCTCCGTGAATGTAGCTATTTTTTTCGCTAAAAATTTATGATATTTATTCGTATATAAAGCAAGATTCTCTTCTCTCTTCTCTTCTCTTCAACAATATGATTAATTAGTAAACCGAGAGAATGTAACTACCCATAATAATTACTCAACAATTCATGGCACGATAAAAGCGTGAGGGAATCTGAATACATCCTTTTGATATTGATCGTCAATAATCTGATAAACAGAACTATGGGCTTTATTAATAAACAGAATTTTCAAATTATGAATAACGGTTTGAGTGTTCGACGCTTGATCATTAGGACAGAAATTCAGCTTTCAATAAATGGGGTATATTGATATGCCAACTTGCTCGCTCAAACGTTTTAAAAATGCGTACCTTGCTTTCGTAGCCTTCATAACTTTCCTTGTCTAACACTACCTCCCATCACTGTCTATTGCAATCCCTCCCAATGCGTTTATTTTGCTCATCTCAGTAATGTTTAAACAGTTGGTGAATCTCTCTTATTAAGGAGTATTTGAGTGCGTATATCTGTGACAATGAATACAAAACTGCTAGTTTTTAACTATCGAGATCAGAAATATTGAGGTCTGAAGTATGCAAATGGAACCACTAGTTTAGTTCATTTACCTTGCAATTCTCGTAAATAAAGCTATTCAAAAAGCTAATGCAAGATTGAAGCTATGTTTGCTTTAACTTATTTGGACTATTTTTATTAGACACTACGCTTAAAAAAACCAAAGCACATATGAACCAATTAATAGGTAATCATAATAGTGACTGTAAAGTGCATTGGTCAAAAGATCCACTCGCTCCAGATAAGGACTAATGAACTAACAGGTAAAATTCCCATGCAGTTTTTTTTACAGTTTTACAAAGGAGCAAAAGACAACATATTTCTTAGGTCTCTTATATGAAAGACAATTTTAAAGCCAAAATTTGTCCACGAATGTCTTTAATTTTGCAAAGAATAAAAAAGTAACGCTAGCTTGTCAGTACACTGAACGAAGTAAAAACCAATTTGTACTAGGATATAACAATCGCAAGCAGAATATTAACACATGTGTTAATTTAAAGCTGTTTCGTAAGAATACCTATCAAGCAAACCTAATTATATTGCACTCTACCAACATGCTACAGCCCATTATCTTTCTAAAAAGACATCTTGATATGAACTAAAAAATAAATTACTATCTATGAAGAGCGTCTTCCACTTGGTTTTGCATAGTTATGGGAAATTAATAATGCATTACCCTACAAGGCTTCTTAATTGATAATTAAATGAGTTTACTTATATACTTATCAAACGGTCATTACATAGGCCGATAATTGTGCTGAGATACTGAGGTAATGGTCTCATTGCGCAAAATTTAGTGGAATTACTGGTGCATCTGGGTTCTTTGTGAATAATGAAACACAGGAAAACGAATGTTTCGTTTAGTTTGAAATTCACGACGAATAATCTGTCATCAAAATGGTAAGCACATGCAAATTCAAAACCTCAGAACTTGGGTTTCTCCATCCTTCTAAAACCTCATTATTTTGAATCTTATATTTTATTTATCTTTTCCATACATCTAAAATAGCTGGAGAACACTCCAAGTATATTGAAAAGTTCCAATGTTGAATTCATGTACTTAAAATTCCCAAACCTGGCATTAAATATCAGAATGGTAGTAAGCATATTACCAAGCGAAAAGTTGACTCTGAAAATGTATACTGTATGTTACCAGGGATCATACTTCCTACATTTCTTTTGCTGAAGAATGTGTAATGTGGGAATTCGGATTGCTGCTAATTAATTATAAGTATAGTTTGGCAAGAAGCCTTACCTTATCGTCTTTTTCCACATTGCTTTCTGTCAGAATATACCCAAATGTGAGAATATACCCAAATGAATCGTTTACATAAATGTATGTTACACTAGCGTAACTTTTATAAATATATTTTTTCTATACATGATACCAAAATGACAAAGCGAATCAAGAAAAAAGTTAGTCAACTGAAAATTTCTTGCGATATAAGGAATTTACATGTTTTAGACTAATATCTTGACAATAAAACAATAATTATAGGTACATGGGAATTCATATGTTATCGTTGGACTGCGCAAATCGTAAATCCGCAAACTTTCTTGTTTAAATTTACAAGGGCAATGTCGGTTAACATTACTGGTGGACTTTAAAATCATCGACTAACAGTGCAAATGCCACATTAATAAATTAATGTGCGTGGATTAATGATTAATATTGAGTGCCGAAATCCTTAAGCCATCTGCGAGAGCGTTAGACTTCAGCCTGACATCAGGGAGTTGGAAATCGTGCAAAGGACGGTCACTCCTAGTCCAGCCGGATAGAGAAATTTGAAAAACTGACGCAGCTTAAAGGAATTAATAAGGGCATCAGGTTTCGTAAAATTCGAATTTAAAAACAATGAGGATTCCTGGATTTGCAATTGTAAAATTGTGTATGAAAGTCAATAATTCCAAATTAAGGCTCTTAAGACTCTTAAGGCTGTCTGTGGGAACAATTTAGAAACCACCGTGATATTAGCGTAAAATGGCTCCATCTGCCTTGCGCAGCTGGAGAAGGTGTGGGGTATGATATAATCCGGCCAGATAATATACGATCGAACGTACCCCAACAGTTAAAAGCTAGTAGATATCATAATAAAAATGGTGATAATGTTCATTGGTAAGTCACCTCTCGGGCACCGTCATGAAATCCCAGATTGTTATAATAATTAAATGAAGTCTTGACTGAGTAGAGTATAAGAAATGAGTAAGTGACTTCCAGACGAGTGCACTTCAGCCATGAGTGGTCTGGAGTCCAGAGTCACATTCTGGTCGATGTGATTGCCGGGTCTGGAGTTCTGCAACTGAACAGTAGATCGCGGTTCTGGGAGTGAACTTGAATGTAGGTTTTGACAAACTGGGGCGCACACGAGAGCCAGACACGCGGGGCATGTGAGCAAAGCATGGCTAGGAAATACAAATTCGCTATAAAGGCTCCGCATATAGGTCATTACTGGTATCAAGCTCTCACCTGCGGCTCCTCAAATATAGTTTTGCCAAGCGTCCAAACCCCTACTTAACACACATACCGGTGGACTTAAGCAGGTGAGAGCATCCAGGGATGGTTATGTCCATGCACTCGGTAGCCCTGCTTCCCAACCACCTCCCTCCGGCCTATATTTTCAAAAGTTCTTAGAAGAGGATGACATGCAATCCATTAGGCATTCCAAGATAATTCAGATCGCTCTCCACTAAGCTAAACTCTGACGCACTGTACAGTCCGTCTACACTGGTTGTACAGAGAAATAGGTTAGAAAAAGTGTCCTTAACAACTACTAGGATCACCTTTTCTGGAGCTTGCAAACCTGCCATCGAAACACATAAACGAACAAACGGAGGCGTCTCACAGTACATCCTATGGTACCCTTTTGACTCCTAGGGTGAGTGTGCGTAAGTTAGCAGCCTGTAATTTTCGTTCTTTTTGCGCGATCTGGTACGTTTCTAGGTAGAAATTACCGTCCTCAGTTAAGTCTTATTTTCTTATCAGTTTCAGCTGGTGGAGATGCATGCCAACTATGCCAGTGTTTGGAGCATCCGCCCAAGGCGGAGTAATGCGACATAAGCGTAAACTTTGCCATTAGGAATCCTATTTTGGACGATTGCTCTGCCTATACAAAGGCATCAAAGATCTTAACCTATGCTTGCTTCTTCGGGACCTATATATGCCAAAATTATCAGCACGTAAATGACGAAATCTGACAAGGCGAAGAACCAGTTCCACAAGAAACAGGATAGGCAGATAAGCAAGGTGATCCGCGACGTCGATGGCTGAGACAATCGCGGCATTTTCATCTCCAACATACAGCTGGAAAGTAAGCGCTGTGGAAGGCCAGAAAGTAAGCTACAACCAGGTTAATTGGATTTTATTTTGTCGATTTGTCTGCCTGCTGTTTTTAGTTCAATAACTAATTAGACAAAAACTGGTGCACCAGCAATTTTCAACAAATAACGTTATCGTATATATTTTATGACGTCAAATTTGGCACGTCATCCACTGCATCTGCGGTTCCCCGATGTGTACGCCATCAACAGCCAGAATGGTTCGACAATAATGACACCAACATAAGCAAACTACTCGCCGAGACGAACCACCCACACAGAATCTGCAGAGACTACCAGACTGGCGCAAGCGAAACGACCTTCACTTGATGCCACAACCCCATGCAGAAACTACTGCAGGGGATACAAATAGCCGGATCGTCCCAAAATACCGGGGACATCAAAGGGTCCACGGAATGCATCGGCCGACATATCTTCCAATATACCTAGGGCAACAGCGGACAGCCCATCAAGGTTATGCGTACCTGCTCGGCTCTGATGACATAAAACCTCTCCTGGAGAAATCACAAAGGCTCGAGTGTTTAGTTGAATATATCAGGGTTGTATTCAATCGCTCATTTATCATCTGCAAATGGATCCTTGGATGTCCCGAAAGAAATATATGAACACAATGTCTCCCGGCTTGTGTTGGAACAAACAACGAGATTCCAGAAGACGTGCTGCCAACTACACTTTCCTCAGGACCATTGTTTATCTCTACGTGCTGAAAGGGAGCCGGAACCTCTATTATAATCACAGGCATATTTCTACTCAACACCTCCCAGATGATCTTCGCTTGGATTGTTCGTCATCGTCCTACCTATCCCCTGGAGCGGAGACTCCGCCAGAAAATCCAATATGGCTTTCGATATAACCGCAGAGCAGCCGAAGCGACCTTTGCCGACTGTCAACTACAGGCAAAAGTGAGGGTTATGCTACCACGCATAATATGTGAACTGATATAACAGGACAGGATACCAGAAAGGGAATTCTTAGAGCAAACCAGAACGCTCAGCATTCCCACCGTGTCGAGTCAAATACAACTGCGATGGGACGACCATCTGGAAAAGAGTGACGACGAGTGAACACCCCAGCAAAATTTCTGTGGAGACATCGCTACGTGTAATCGCTGATAGTAAGGACACAATGACAATACTGCTCTCTGACTTTGTCTCTGATGACGAATCCAGGACGAATCTCGAAACGTCAGGCGAATAAAGTTATTGTCCCAGCGATCGAGTCGTCTTCTTCTCAAATGCAGTGACAGCTGAAATAACTTTCTAAAACGGTTGCAACTCGACCCGGCGGCCTGAGAAAACCTCGCCATAGACCGGTCAGACTTAAGAATGGAGCAAATACCTACGAAGTCATTTAGATTACCGTTGTTAAGTTCAAGCCTGTGACTCACAAGTGCCTAGAATCAACATCGCCAAAGCTCAAGCCTTTTCTATAAATCCCACGTAGTCAACGCGCATTCCGTGCGCGAATCGGTTTCGTAGCACATTTTTGGGGCTAGTGTGTAAACAACCCATCAAACCTAACCTCTATTTACAAAAAACACTCTCATTATTACCTCTATTCCAAACACCATGGATCCATGAAAACGACCAGCATAACGGCCGTTGATTCCACTGCTAAGGTACCACCTCCTTTGATCACCGGCATCACCTTGCCTGAGAAGAAGATTTGATCGCTGAGACAGGGCTTTTATTCGCCTGACGTTTCGAAATTCATCGCGGTTCAGGGGAATCAGCCGAAAGCATTAGTAGAAAAGTGTAGAACATGCGTAGTAAGTGCTATACATTTATTCCCCGCTTCTGCTACTGTTTTCTGCTGATGACTCTGATGAATAATCCGCGACTGATATCGAAACGTCAGGTGAATAAACATCTTGTCCCGTCGGTCGCAATAACTACATAGGATTCGCGTGTTCGCTGGTATTGGCAATACAGTCACTATTTTACTGCAAACTTATGACTACTAACGATTCCCTTATCAAGAATTATTGTCCGCTTGTGCAATAATAGGTCGATGGCCGGTACGAGGGCCGTAAACTGCTGAAATTTCATCATGCGTGGTTGAATTGGGCGTTTTGATTGCTCGGCCATCTGGCTCTCCGGCGTTGCGTCTGTGCGTTCTCCAAGCGGCGACTTATGCTAGCCAAATTGAGCCTTAGCACTGAATATGGATAGGGCGGGTCGTTACACTTTTTTATAAATTGGGGATCTGCGAAACCTGACTCAATTAATTCGTGATTCACATGATAAAAACCCCTCGCAAGAATGCCGACTTCATCAAATTTTAAGGTGTGGCCGGGTCGCGTCCAATGGCCACAACTAGAGAATTGGTGTCATTTCTCCACGCTGCTGCCACGTGTCCGAAAATTAGTGTCGAGAGGAGACTTTCAGAGTCACCGATGGAGTTGCTTTGTCCGGAGCTAAATCAGAGTCCTCAAGATGTTTCTTGCCGTTGCAGCGGGCCTTTTGATTGTATTATCTGACGCTTTATAGTTGCCTCCGGCCTATGTGACAATCCAAATTAAAGTGGCGGTGAATGGCATCCGTAAGGTTTCCGTCGTATGGAATCGTTCGTCAAAATTTGCGATCGGTGCGATTTTTTCGCCCATCCCGTTTGTGCATGCACCGATTGACGAAGTTGCACAGGTAGTCATTCTTTCCGCAACTTTGTCTTCCGGGTAACTGCAGTGTGTACCAACAAACCAATAAACCATCCTTACAAAGCTGCCTTTGTGGCTGAGTCGAGGCAATTACACAGGTGTGACCATTAGGCCGAGCCCGACTTCCTAAGACTGCAGATGAGATTTAGGCACCAACTGACAGCCGTCTGGAGTTAGCACCTTAACAACGAAAGAGCTGCGACCTTATATTACTCACACGCCAAGTTCTACACTATACATTCCTACATCCGTTAATTATAGCCGTATGAAGCACTATTTCGACATATAAGCACAACCTCCCACTTTGGTACGACAACCAGACAAAATAAAAATGTAAAAAACATTTTGAGAAAAGGTGGCTACTGAGGTAGCTTTTGACAGGTAGGCAGTAGTTGAGTGTGCTTTTCGGTCACGTAGAGCAAAGAGAGGGACATTGCCATAAATCTCGCAATGGAGCTTTCAATTCACGTACACATACGCACTTGAAAGCAAATCGGCAGAGAGATGGAGGAGGAGGACAAACAAAAGACAATAAGGACCATAGCGCAGAGCTATAGGTTGTTACAGAGCCATGCTTTGAAAATGATGATAATGGAGCGGAAGTGCCAGGAAAATTAAACGGGAGGCAGGGCCAGCAACGGCAGAGAATTACGATGATTATCAGGCTGGTATAGGTCAGGAGAAATGTTCGCCGACAGAGTGAGTGAGCAATTACAATGGCGGGAACAGATTCTGCGTATACATACGCTATACCTTTGTACCTTTCAAGTCCGTTTTTTTCACTTAAAACGAACTCCTTATTTCGCACACTATTGACCAAGCATAAGACCAAAACAAAGACAATAGTGACTGCAAAAGAAGGGGCTTTTTTTAGGTTTTCCTGCCTTCCGGGGTTTTGACGGCACCGAAGATGTGCTTTACAAATAAACCTTATTATTATTACTATACAGGCACGCGATTAGGTCCACGGGGAATATGGGGGGGGAGATTGAAAGACTAACAGAGATGCAAAGGCTGATGCCGTACAGGTTCATTAACTTACCCCTACCCCTGATATGTCTCGGCCTCTGCAGATGAACACACAAAAGCCCGCACATTGGATGCAACAGGTGTGCCCAACGGAAGTGTTTGCACAACCGTGGACGTATGCGTGCGCATAAATACAGAAGTTCTTACGTCGTGCTCGACGCCAACTAGCAACTCACATGAATTGAACTTCATGAAGGGCATGGTGTAACATTTCGAGAATGTGGACGAACTGAGCGCAGTAGGGTTAATTACTTTTTTCGGTACTCCGTTCTTGGGCATATTGAACAAGTAACGTTTCTGTTGTGCGCAGAAAGTAGTCGTACTTGACTTTTAATGAGTACGTATACTTGAACTATCCTATCGACAAAAAATTGCTCATGTTCGGCCACTCTGTAGTTGCATATTATAAAAGTATGTGCGTGACTGAGATTTACCGTAAGGTTTTCGATAAAAAAAGTCAGAGAAGGAATTTGAGTTATATGGCATGAGTACCAGTGGTTCTTGAACCTCACTCGTAACCTCCATTTAGACGCAATCAATTCTGCTGTTGGTCTGACCAAAAAGCAGTGGCGGGTGGTTGCAGCGGCGATAGCTTCAAGCATGGCCTGATGCCGATTTGATAAAATGATTACTTATTTATAAAGATTGCAAGGAGTTATGTTACTACTACGGTGAATGTTTCTGTTAGGATGGCCTGGCACGCGAGGCATCATTCGGGACGTCCTGAGGGCAAGGGAACAAATGAAGCTCATATGTCAGCGGAGGCAGGCAGAACGGGACAAGAAAGTAACCTTCAAAGGGCCTGACACGCGAGGATGCCGGAACAGCGGCCGACAGGGTTCTGAGGCCACGAAAGGATGCATGCACATGCGCGCGTCACTGAAGGCTCGACGTGTCATCCTGACGACACCCCATGATGGCTGCCTGCAGAAGGGCCAATAGGTAACAAGGGCCGTTGGCTCTTAAATACGCTGTCACCGACACGAGGCGGCATTCAGCTGCTGGGAACACGAGATTTTGCTGCCGAGACATCGACGACGACACGCTGCTGACGGAAACACAGAAGATAGTGTTGATGCACAAGCAGAAACAGTGACAGTAAACTATTATCTGCTCTGCTGTCTGTCTTCTCTTTCCAAACGCGCAACTGGGCGATAGGAGAAGTCTTGGGAAGGCCAGAGTAGAAGGAATAGTTTATTGGGTACACAAAGGAATGGAGAATAGATGGAACGAGAGTGACTTCAGAGCACACGCCATTCCGCTGGAGCACCGTGGTCCTAAGTGATGCCTGGCGGCCGAGGGTAGAGAAAAAGGGACTTGTTTGAGTGGTGCTTGGGCGGCACGTGTGTGTGTCCGAGTGGAAGTAGGTCAAGTCTCTGCTGGTCAGCGCGTCTGTAAGCGCTGACTGAGGTATTGAATGGCCTTGAGGCAGCTAGCTGGCCTTGAACAATGACGCCGGACTAAACAATGGAGGGCGTTGGCCGGCAGCGTCCACTATAGATCTAATAACCCGTAGACGCAACGTCGGGTAATAAGAACGGATGAGATAAATTCCCAGATCAGGTCATTTAACCTCAGGTGAGCCTTTTGATATATGCAGTCTAGGGGTTATAATGCTCCGGGATAACAGCTCTTCAGCTATCCAATTCCGTATGCTGTGAGCAAAAATTCGACTCAAATGCTGCTCTTCTTAACAATAGATTTCCGCTGTGACCTTTTGTCCTGGTTCTACCATCCAAATGTTATGTCAAATGCTATAAGTGGAAGTTTGGCATAAGGGGAATTTCTGTAAAACGCCGAGTTCACAAGACCCAGTAGGAGTTCGGAAAACCACCTTCTTTACTGTAGCGTAGGAAGACTTGTAAGGAGTACTTATACAGAAAACATTAGTTCAAACACCATCTAAAAGCCGTCGTTACGATGGTCAGCCATTCGTAGAGGGAATACTGCCCAAACACTAAAGGTGCGTACTGAGACTTTCATCTCCCAGTTTACCATGTACACGAAAACACAGCACAACAGTTATGCCCGTCGAGCCACAACCTGATGGGAATTTTGGGCGACATAGGGGACATGCTTCGCGAGTTCTAAGTAAGCACACTAAAGGCCTTTGGAGTTGCGGGAAAATCTCTTTAGTGACGACCACGGATATATTGTTACCCGACGATCGACACCGAGCACGCAATGCCGAAACCGGCCTCCTTCGAGAATATTGTTACTACTTCTGTGCATTCAGGTGAAATGCTAACGGAATAATCTGTAAAGCTAGGCTATTTAAAAGCGAAATTTTGTTCGGCCTGAAACTTGAGCAGCAAAAGTGGCTATGCATAGGAAGGGGGGAAGGGAAGGTTGTAGAATGAAAATAGCACGCATTTAACGTATGTTTATATCGCACTTTCGAATAAAGAAGACAGATGATCGAACACCGAAAGGATTCGTATTTTATGCTGAGCTTTCGGACTTTCGAATGAATGGCTGGGAATTATAAAGGCGTACTCATCGAAAACCCACGTGCACACACCCAAAAGTTTGGCTATCGTTTCCTACGAGGTCAACTGTGTACCCCAGAAGAATGATGGGGTCGTGACGGCAGCTTGCGCATGAATTAGGTTACTGCGAGAGTAAAATTGTGCCGCATCTACCATCCAGTCTCTCGCTTCCTAATTTGAGCGTGCTGTTATAACCTAGTCAAGAAGACCGGAGACGGGAAATATCACAGGTGGCTGGCGTTGTCGGAGCCGACCCTAGGCGTGCCGTCACACCTGTCTCGGATTGCATTGAGTGATAGTGCCATAGAGACCACAGCGAGGAGCCATTGCAGCCTGACTTTCAGTCTTCCAGTCAGTCGCGAAGTGCATACACGCACTCGGCTGACCGCGCGGCAACCTTTTAAGCTACGACTTTAAGCGAACCGTGATAACTTCAAGTCTTCGGGTTATTCATAGTAAGTAAAATATACTGAACTGTCAACTTTATTCTCTATTCCTACTGCTCGATTCGACCATTTTTCTGGTGTGGGGAATGGACGCAGTGGCTGACAAAGCTACTAACCTTTTCTGTGCGTGCTACATCCATGACCTTGACCCTGCTCCCGAGACATTAAAACATCAGGATTTCACACAAAACAGGATGAACGGCCCGGATTGCACAGGTGTGAACTAGCCAGAGGTCACTTATAGAAGGAGCCATTGCAGCTGCACTCTAATTCTACCAATTGGCCATTCCACACTACCATACATTGGGTTGACTGCGAGGTCTGAGTGCGCTCATCAGGCAGCAAGCTTCCAAACCACGGTGCTTTGTGTACCAGGATAGGCTCAGGCTGAGGAGCCGCATGAAGCAGCAGTCGAAGAAAGTATACCTCATTGTCGTGAAATACGCCGACTGCGTGCTTGTGTTGTGTGTTGTTCGGCGACATCATGTTTGATATAGGTGCTGGTGAGGAACAATGTTACGATGTGGTAAGGCTAGCAGTGTTCTACCGCAGGTTATCATAGAGGCGCGTGTGGCCTAGTAGACCTCTAGTGATCTCACATGTACGCCCCGCATAAGGTCACTTGACTGCAAGACTCGACCTACCTTTTGGACAGTCGCACCCTCCGCGACAACGCCTGCCATGCACTGCCATCCAGCATATGCGGACACGTGATAACGCCTGTCGACCTACCTCTGTCTGGCGCGACCCAATATCACGCTCAGTCACGGCTGCGCCCACGCCAGTGCGTAACCTCTCCCGGTCTGACCAATAACTTTCAAAGCTAACTAAGACAAAGACGGCTTTCGGTGGCCGCTGGAATGAATGCGTTAAGGCGAGGACTTCGGACACCAGCCACGCTCGTCCGACAGAAGATTTCCTCTTATCTATTCTCCACTTTCTCTGTACAGAATAAGCTATTGCTACCATTCTGGCCTCCAAGGACTTCTCATCTCCTAAGGAACCGTGTCCGAAGATCGTAGTGATAAGGGCTTTCTCTATTAGCCTTAATTCCTTCCACAGGCCCATCTGGCGAGTGAATGCGCGTTGGCGGCGTGAACCGTTGAGCCGGTAGCGGGAAGTGCATGTCCGTACTTCTGGCAAACCACGGTCCCTGCGGCCTAGTATGCGCTGGCGCTTTCTGTCGGTTCTGATTCCCTGTCGGTGCATGCGTTCGCAGTCCCACTGGGTTTCAGACCCCACCTCAGTTGTCCAAGCAGCTAGGCTGTCGCTAGATGATGGGGGAGAGGGTGAGGTCGACTCTCAGCGCGCTGCTGCGCACATGGGAGCCTTCCAAACGAGTTGGCTGAGCCAAGTGAAAGCGTGTTGAGCGACTATCGCGCCAGCCATCTACACCCTCCATCATCCCCGGTCTTATTGGCTTTGTCATCACACCGTAAACGGAGGTGAGAGTGGCGAGCGAGTGGGCAGGTTCCCCGCGAGTTTGCTTAAACTAGTGCTTTCGTTCGCGTTAGTTTGCTGCGTTATTTCTGCTTGCTGCAGCTTTCGTGCAGCTGCCCAGCTTTCCTCAGTGTCTGCCTCAGCTTGCTTCAGCGCTTCCTGCGGCTTGTTGAAGCACGCGGTGCCCATCGTCGAAGTCGACGGGATAACTGTCGGTGTACCGATCGCAGTGCAATGGCTGGCTAGGCTAATGCGTGAAGTGAATGCGCGATTGCAATGAGAACAGGTTGGGATCAAGTCCCCGTTGTTGGTGATGGGAGTAGGTTATATTGATGTTGTAACTTTTCATAATAACATCCGATGTACTAGCTAAAAGGCCCAAACACGTTTCGCCGGCATTTCGCAGTGGTTGATGAGTTTTAACCCAAATATACACTTACAAGCTTGGTCTATACCTATAAACCTTAAATGTACTGATGTATATCGCGAACAGAAATTTAATTCTAATGAAACTAAAAAGCCAAACATGCAAAACCAATTTATCAACCAGAAAGCAAACAGGGAATGCTGGGGGACCCAACGATGAGCCGGAGCCCTCGCAGCTGTGTCAAGCAGCGGCAGAATGCCGGCAAAACACGCCAATGAACCTTTAACTAGTAAATGGGATGCTAGTAAGGTAAGCTACAACATCAGTATATACAAATACAGTTTGTCCGTTGGCAGCAGATGTATATTACGCAGCTGTTGACGGGTTTCAGTCCAAATGTGCACGTAAAATTTCGGTCTATGCCTGTAGACCTTAAATATAGTGATTTATACCACGAACAGAAATGAGTTTCAAAGGCAATAAAAAGCTGATAAGAGTAGTAATTGACGGGACGTCGGCAATACTCTCCGCGGCTGCAGGAGTGGGATAAATGGTAGTATTCGTCTCCGTCGTTGACGCGTGGTTTTGTCAGGGAAGATGGCGTCGGCAGGGCACCGGAAACGTGAATACCGGTGCTGGGAGTGGTTGTCGCCAGGAAACCATTGGGTTTTGCGGCGGGGGTGACGGTAGGGGTGCTTGTAGATGCACCAGTTTAAATGTTCGCCATCTCAGTGAGGTTATCTGAAAGCAAGACGTATCGCGTGGTGTCTCAGTAAGTTACGCTCCGGCCACTACGGTCTTCCAGGCCAGTTCAGTAGGAGAAGTGGGAAGCTAGAGTGGGAGGAAGAGGTTATTCTCTACTGAAAAATTGGAGAATAGATAGGAGGAAATTGACTCTCGGATGAGCACAGTCAGTTCTGTAGTGGGGCAGCATCCGAAGTGATGTCTGTTCGGCAGCCGTCAACTGAGGTCCTTTGTGAGTCAGCATTAAAAGGTGATTGGCCTGCACGGGAAGGCAGACCATTGCAGCGCATATCAGTGGGCCGTATCAGACTAGCGTTTGCGTGGAGCATGCGGCTGTCCAAAACGTAGAATGAGTCTTGCAATCACGTGACCTTATGCGTGGCGTGCATGGGAGGTTTTTAACAAATCTTCGCAGTTTGAAACTACGTGAAATTGTATTTATTTTATCTGTTTCGTCTCTTGCCTTCTCCGAATGTATGCAGGAGCCACGCGTACGTCAAAACCAGTGACAACAACTGTCGAGGGGGTATGGGACTATTAAGCAAAAATAGCAAAGGGTAAATGGCGTACAAACCTCAACAATGGATATACCAAGTCAAGAGCGAAGGGAGCCTATACAAGAGAATGACACCAGTTCAAGAATAACGCCACGCAGGCCGAAACTAACCTTGATAAACCTTGTGTGTGTTAGTGGGAGAGGGAGGTGGCTGCACTTTTATATAATTTTACGGGACAATTCACGTAGCATCAACAACATAGGGAGTTTGTTTTCGAATGCGAGAAAATACTCGTATTCCAGGAATTTCTATTGGTAAAGGAGACATATGGTCGAACACTGGAACAAAATTTATTTTTGCCTGAGCTTTCGAGCTCTTACAAGAGCCCATCGTCAGAGGTGGAGAAACAGCAACAAATGTGGAGCTACTTGGGGTGTGTGTACAATAACTAAAATTTTGAACATGTAGAAAATCAATAATTGTGTGTGCTGCCGACTTGCAACTGAGGGCTGTGCTAGCCAGTGCCAGTAGGCAAGACCGACAAGTTGTGTGGAAATATTTACAGAAATAGAATCGTCAACAAAACAAGTAATAGTTATGGTGGGAGGGATGAGAAATTAAAAAGTCATAGGAGAAGGGAAGGAGGATGAGAAGCGAGGGATTATGTAGGCTTGGGCGCCAAATGGCCACGTCAGCATCGAAAGTGGGATGATTATGGAGGATTTTGGGCCAATTGATTACGGCGGGCGTCTGGATGTGATCGTTTGCAGTAGCGTAAGGCCCTGTACGCTGGCGCCAATTCGACACATCTGTTGACCGAATTCTCATCCGTGGACCAGGCTTCGATAAATTCTCTGCTCGTCTTGTTTCCCGCGTGGGCGAGTACCTTGACGGCAGCGAAGTTGAACTCATGGCCTGTTTCGTAGGTGTGAGTTGCAACTTGTGATGATTCGTCGCCTAGTCGTACGGCCTGCTTGTGTTCACGTATACGCGATCCGAGCATGTGTTCCGTTTGACCTGTATAATTACAGGGACAGTTTAGGCATGGGATGCGATATACTACACCAGATTGTTCATTCTGCGTAAGCCGGTCTTTTATTTTCATCACTCTGCTGCGCATTGTAGCTTTGGGTCTGTGTGCAATTCCAACACCTAGCCCCGCAGCGATGCGCTCAGTCGCTTCTGAGACGTCTTTTATGTATGGCAGAGCGTGCCATATCTTCGGTGGTTCTTCTGTTTGGGTCCTCCGGGGCCGAACGCGTAGGCATCGGTTTATAAATGCTTTTGGATAACCGTTCCGCATGAACTGGTCACGGAGATATCTGGCCTCGCGTGCCTTTTCCTCTGGTTTACTGCAGTGGGTCTGGATCCGTTTGAAGAGTGTTTTTACACAGCTCCGTTTGTGAGCAACTGGATGGTTACTGTGAAAACTTAGGAGTTGTGTGTTGGAAGGCGCCCAAGAGGCGCATTACCAACTCTTTACCATTGCCTGTAAACTAACATAATAAAACATATTATTATCAGGATTGCTGTGAAACACCAGCGTGAACAGAGGCCATATGAAAGCGTCAGTCGCGGAAGGTGGCTGGCCGAGGGGTTCTCGGGGTAGCTGGGGCAAGAAGGCAGGAGGGGGGAATGGACAGCTGGCATGTCACTTCGCGGTGGTCTCCATGTGAAAGGTGACAATGTGAAATGTGCAAGTGTCAAATGTGCAAATCGAAAGAAAGAGCCAATGGGGGGGGGTATTCAGTCATGTGCAGTCAGTCAGTCGTGGGCGGCCAGCATTCCGGGGCAGCCTTCGAAAGAGGTAAACAATCATTTTGCAGGTCGGATGGAAGTTTAGTTGGCGAAGAGATATGGAGAATTCCGAACTTGTCCAGCCGGAAATAAAATTATCTCTAGAGCAACGGAATGACACGGTAAGAAGTGTCAAAGCCTACTGGTAAGTTGACTGGTTCCATTTCTGCTGGCAGGTCTGCTTCGAAGTGCTATCTACTGAAAGGAAGGAAAAGCTGAAGACACAATACAATTGTTGTCATTTCATTTGGATTTATTTTTCACAATGTAAATGACCTATTTTAATGCTGATTCTGATTTATTACCAGTACCTATGAGTGTAGGAATCACGCTGTGGTGGTATCCCATGTTCCGTCCATCCATGTCAGCAATGAAACTTAGTTTATTAGCTAACCGACCGAGCCAGCGGTATGTGCATTTCGGTTTCACTGGAGAAGGAACTACCATTTGTATGCAACAATCTACGAAAAAATGGTCTCGTCGATAAAGTTCTCATAAACTGCATGGAAGAATGCCCGCCCAATAATGGACCTGCCGGCAACAGAAAAGGAAGGACTAATTCTCACCCTGCTATTTCCTTGCGGACCCTACCAGCGAAATTCTAGAACATCACTTAAAACCCGCTGTTATTGCGCACAATTACGCAGTAACCAGGAAGGGAGGACTACTTCTTGCAAGCAATGCGATTCTATGTCTTGACTGCCCGTTCAGAGTTTTTAACTACACATCTTCGCCTTCACTTGTTCCTGTGGGGCAAGTTACATTGGTCGAATAACTAGACTCCTATCCAAGCGGATGCAAAAGCATCATCCTGCCTGGCTAAACCAAGTGTAGTTCTTGTGCAGCTTTGGCTCACTTACAGTAGATTGTTTATCTGATGAAATGTGAAGATAAATATTTGAGTGGGTGATTCAACACACATTTGAGGTAATCTGGTTGTACGGATATAAGGCTTACACAGTTAGCGACTAACGTTTCTCAGGCTTTACAGCATGAGTGTATTTTAGCAATATTTCGCGTCTATAGGGCAACACATTGACAATCACCATGTCTCGGTTAAGGTGTCAGGTTTTCTCCGAATAGGCCACTCTTTCTTTACTGTTCCTGCAGCCTCTCAGAATGGGTAAATCTGCCCTCTAGGAGACTACTTACACATATACCTGTGTCCCTAAATGTTTACTACGGCAGATGAGGGTATGCGTTACTTTGTTTTTAAATGCACAATTAATCTTATTTGGATGTATGCTGATCAGATGCATGAAAGCAGCTCCTGTCTGAACGACTGCATGATCCTGTTGTACTGGGGAAGGCATGTTTTCAACATGCCAACATTAATAGACTTACAGAAGCGGAAAATAATATTTCCAGTTCTCATCGGAGTTCCAGTTAACCAACTGAGACGGCCTTACTTCCGCATTGTTGACGCCTATCCAAGGGAGTGCAAAAGAATCATTCTGTCTGGCGAAATCAAGATATACAATAGTCCACTCCTAGTGCAATTCTGGCTGACTTGGTTGACAATGGCCACCGGGTAGACGTCAACCAAGCATTCGGCGTCATGTTTGGGGCGCCGGTGGTACGCTCTAATTTCCCGCACTAGCAGATACTTGCAAAGGCAGATGGAGTAACCACAGAGCTAGCCAGCCCAGCTTTGTGTTAGCGGAAAGCGTTTATAAAGGATCTCAAGTTCTCCTGGTTCAAGCTAAGCCGAATACGTTCTTTTTCGCGTCCTGCCACGTCGTACTTAAGTGACGGCACAATCCACTATCAAACTCCTCGATCTTATCCGCTTCTCCATGCCGCTAACAATTATCCCCACTCTCTCTATGTCAGAACTCCCTCAACCCTCTCCCCCACGCCTACTGTTCATTGGCTGTTTTAACGCTCGCCGTTTTGCTGTAAATGGCTTAGGGATGGATAATCGAAAACTTCCGTCCATCGAACTTTATGTGATCAACGCAGAACTAGAGTTTAGGAAGCCCGGCAAAAATATCATTGATAGCGCAGCTTATGGCAACACTAGCTTGTGTATGCCCACTCATTAATCCCTACTCCCTGCATGTTTTCCTACGAAAACGGTGTTTATAGGGCTTATGTGTGGGAAATTTGGACATGCAGTGGAATATACTTACATAAATGCTAAATGAATTTTTATTTTACTGTATTTCGAAGTGTTTTTGACTTATATTTGTAGATTTTCCTACTCTGTATTATCGTCTAACTTATTGCAGAAAAACCCGATTATTAAATTGTAGGTTCCTTGAATTTCCCGAAACATTAAAATAGTGGTTAGGAGGTCTTCTACTTCAACTTACCTTAGGTCCAACTTACCGTTCTGGAGTTCGATTAGTATAGTCGGTGGTGCGAAACGCCGCGCACACCTTCAATTTACATGCGGAACAACTTACTCCCAGCGGCCGCGGGAAGCAACTTCGACCACATTTTTTTCACTTTACACTTACTTCTAAAAATTTCTTCCTCTGCCTATCCTATTTCCCCACCTCCCAAAACTCTATAACTGTAGTGGCCCTAGCAGCCGCTTGGAACCCAAGATCTGATGGATAGCGCCTTTGCCTTGCACGCTAATGCTGCCTGCGGTCAGGTGCAAAGTCTCGGCACCCCCTGTCCGTTCTCGCTCAATGGTCTGAGCCATTTACGAACAAACCCAGTCTCGCCTTGCCAGCCTTGCGCCAAGACAACCAATCACAGGCCAACCTTGCCATTGAACGCGCTCTGCCTCTGTCTTCTGGCGTGATGCCCGCGAGGACTGTGGTGAGAGGACACTTGGAATTCCGGTCTCGCGCATCGCGGCGGCCGGCGACACCGCCCTGTCCTATGGGCCTCGCGGGCGTACGCCCTGCAAGACCTATTGGCAACCTTCCCCTTATCCCTTTTGTAAACAGTACACTGCTCCGTCTACTCTCGCCTTTCCACCGTCTTCTCACCAATCTCCTAAGGAACCAGGGTCTGGAAGATTGTAGGTGTTAAGGCCATAACCGTCGTAGCCTTACCACCTATATAACCACCGTTTTTGCAGGACAAAAAGCTGGGAGTAGGGGTATATGATTGGGCCTACATAAGCTACTTTTGCTCAGCTTATATAAGCTTTGTAGGAGGATGCGTTGTACGGTTAGTTCCAGGGTTATGTATAAATAAATAATTCAGTTATGTATAATAAACTACATGCTCGCGATTAGTCTTCTATGATAGTTTCATAGCATTTAATTTTAGGTAGGCCCATCTGAGCTGCCATTCTTAAGTTTTCCGTACTTACGAGCAGTCTTTTGCCAATTTTCCCCACCCATGAAACCCTTTTCACACCGGTCCCGTGAGAAACACGTCTGGGGCTAAGCGTATATAGGGTGCGCTACCAATGATGCCTCTGTCGGAAGCCCTTGTAGGTAATCTTTTGGCTATACATTTTCCTAGAACGAGCATTCAAGTCAAGTCAAGTTTGTTGAAGGAAATATAGACAAATGCCTTTGAACTCCCTATTGGTACATAGTATTTAAGAAATGCACTGGCACAGCCGAACATTTCAAAGAAGTCTTTGATACAATTTTAGGCGACTACTCGCTTGTTTCAAGTAATACACGCATATGTGGTGATGTCAGTTAACACGAGCCAGCAGTGTAACTGAGCAATCAGAGCAGACAGTGAAAAAAATCCTAAGGCATGGCTCATAATTCAAAATGGAATGTCATTTGTGGTTTTTAGGAGAAAATATCGCTCGTGGGGGAAAGTATGTGAATGATAGGACCAGGATGCTTCTGTGAATGCTGGTGGCAGCCATTGGGTCCATGGCGAGTGATATCTACAGCCGAGGGGCCATACGAGGAGGAGACCTCGGAGACACGAGAACGTCCCCAAGAAACGGAGATGTGACCATGATAGGCCCTTGCTGTGTCAAGAACAGAGGAAGCCGCCACGGTGTCAGCAGTCAGTTTTTAGGTCGATACGAGAAAGGGCGTAGCAGGGCCGCGTAGCCTAGGACCATAGGTGCGGTAGATGCGACTGCAGACGCGACCAGCGCAGTTCGCATAGTGGGAAGAGGAGTCGGATATGGCTAAGTATGTTTAACAGATATTTGGATTAAAAATAATAGTAATACTACTTAAAAATTACTATTAGTCTATATTTATAGCATTTCGGTGTTTGGATTAGGAGAACTCAGTTCCGGCGGTACTCAGTAAGGCGGTACTGGTCAAGCTTTGCCTTACAAGTTTCCACGGATGGGGGCATGACAATGTCCGCAGGAAGGACATTCCATGCCTGGATTACCCTCTTAGAGAAAAAGAATTTTCTTGGGTCAAGTCTTGCCCCAGCCACACGTAATTTGAGAGTGTGTCCTCGCAGCCTAGAGGTGGTGGCCTTCTCAAAGAAGATATGCGTTTGGAGGCAACAATCCTGACCACGCAGCATGTGAAATGCTTGGATTAGGTTCCCGCGTAGCTGCCTGTAATGTAGAGGAAACAAGTCAAGATTTAACAAGCGGGTCTCATAAGGGAGGTTCCGTTGGCCTCGTACTAATTTTTTTGCACGTCTTTGTACCCTTTCGAGGGTTTTTCGGTCTTTGGCTGTCCAAGGTCTCCAGGCTTGGATAGCAAATTCCAGTTGGGGTCGCACGAACGTGCCGAAGACCTTGCCAAATACAACTTTATCAAACTTAGCAAAGGCGCGCTTGATTAGATACAAGCTCGACATTGCGGATTTAGCCACCTTCAGGCAGTGAAGTGATGGCTTCAGTGAAGGCGTGAACCAAACCCCGAGGTAATTCTGAGCCTCTACCTCTGGCAGCGGCGTGTGATTCAGGTAGTACACCCTCTGAGGCGCATGCAACATGATTATGAGCATCGTCTCATATGGGGAGGTGGTCGCCACGGCTAATATAAAACAGGCACGAGAATTTCTCAAGGCTTGGCAATCCGGCATACAGTGCATCAACAGGCACGCGGTTTAAGATTCACATTACGCCAGTTTTTGCGCATTGTCCACGAACTTGCGCCCAGCCTGGGACAAGTCTATCCGTGCTCGGCCAAGTGGAACTTCACTGATTCTGCTTCCCCCTATGCACGTGGCCCACAATCTAAACGTTCACACCCCCCCGCACTTGCAGCACCTATCGCAGCAGGATTCGCGTCACACTAACCCCCCCGCACCCTTGTCCGATGTAACCTCTGCCCCCAAACCCTCTAGTGCAACAAACCCAGCCCTCACTTTTCATTCAGTCTGACGAAGAGATAGTGTCACCATCTCGAAAATTCACGAGCAAAACTCCACTTTCCGACGAGTCTTCTTTCTTTTCTAAACTGAAACCCAGGACCAGTGTGTGTTTGAACGTCTGTTTACTCGTGTGCGTGGGGACCTCTTAGAAAGTAATTTTCATACAATCACATAGCGACGGACTTGTCAGTGAAAAATGTAGTATACTTCGCAAATGCCATCACAAACATACTAGCTCCGGCGTAAAACTTTTCCTTTATACAATTAATTTCGCAGTCAAACTGTAAGGTGTCCTTTAAATGTGACTGAATGCATCGAGATTTATAATATCCATAGTCGCTTGTATCAAAATATACTGTACACAGTATATACTGATTAAGACATCCAATGCGGGCAAGTTGCGGAAAGCATTTCCTAGCACCAGGAGTTCTGGACATCCTAATTCCCGCAAACCGCTGTTTAGGGTATACTCTAAGGATCGCCTAGATTGGGAGTACAAGCATCATTAAAAATGGACAAATACGACGCCGGTCAGCGATTAATTTGACTCTTGATCAAATAAAACCCTGTCACAGCAGGAACCTCACCTCTTAACTTCCGATATTCGCGCGCAGTGCTGGTGAGTAAGACGGGCCGAGGCCATGGAACACAGTCATCGAAATCATGGCTTTGCAGGTCCCAGGCCCAGCAAGCGGCATTGCTATTTGGCAGACAGCAGTTTCGCATAAGGGTGGATGTCGAGGCGGAGCCCGAAAGAGTTTTATCAGACGGCACAGTAATAGCATAGTTAGGAGAGAGAGAGGCAGATGAGCACTATGAGACCGGACTCCGTAGTCAGTAAATCGCGCGCCCCGCACGATGTGCCGGCACACGTGACCACAGACGACGCATGGGGGGGGGCAAGTAGGTGTGATCGATTATCTGTTGAAGCGCTGCGTTGCCCCAGCAACCACCCGTAGTGGTAGCAAATGTAATGGTGGCTAAAATGCGTTATTACAGCAATACTGAGGATGTTTTACCAGGGCCAACTGGAACGTGTGACCACAATGCGGGCAAGTCTGGAAACGATTACTTGTATGACTGCTTAAACAGAACAAGGTAAAAAAAAACTGCCCGCTACACATATGGCTTTGCGGCGAATGCCGGGGAAATTAGGTTAAGGATTAAGGGGAAAGTTAAGTTTACGGTCAGAGTTGAGGTAAGGGTCAGCATTATGTTAATATTCAGGGTTTGGGTTAACTGTAGGCTTAAAGGTAAGGCCTGTATTACGTGTTATGGCGAAGACAGAAATCTGCAACCCGCCTGAAATTTATAGCAATACCACCTATCCAGAGTTAGTGGGGCCTTCCTGTCACCGTGTCATTTTTAGTCGGCCACACGCTCTGCTTCCGGCGCGATAGCGGCATTGCCTTCCGGATTCAAGACATAATGCCAGTGGACAGTGGGACCAGACATGTCGATTGATTATAGGCAGATAGTATTGCCGGAAAAGACAAGGTAGACTGCCTCTCTTCATCAACCAGTGCCGATAGATTGAGTGTCTACCTTTGCCCTCAACGTTCTTTTTACCTCCTGGTCGCTTTACTAAAACCAATCGCACCCCCACTTCAGCTTATGCAGAATACAAGTCCTGATGCAACGCGGCTACTCCCTTCTATTTCGCTGTTTGAATTCAAGTTAAGAAAGTAACTAACTCAATACAAATATAATACACAACATAGGAGTTGGGTTTAGCCATTACCTAAGCGCTTATTTATCTGCCTCTTCGACCCTGAGAAAAGATCAGACAAAGTATGCACGAACCGCCGCATCGAATACAACTGAATTTGAGGCTTTACGCCCCAGCCTCGAAACCGATGCAGTTAGAGGCCTGGGAAAGAGCTCAGCCTTTGAAGAAAACAAAACGAAGCAGCAGCAGAAATGTTACATTATGCAAAAAAGAAGGGGCATGATAAGGTAGATCACGAGGGGCTGAGGGGGGGGGGGTGATAAGGAACAGGGCCGGACTAATGTGAGTGTCCGACGGATATGAGCACGGGGATGCAGCTGCCCAGCACGAAGGCCAGTGTCTCCAGAGGCTTCACGGTGTGCCCCGCAGCAGGTGACCGGGAGCCTGCTGATGGACAGGCGGAGGATGAGGATGGACAGGCAGAAGAGGCAGCAGCGGCAGACTCGGAGGCCAGCTGGGGCAGGATGTGCGCGGCAGCCACGTAAAGAAAGGTGCCGCCGGAAACCAGGAGGACAAAACCCGTGCCTGTGGTGGAGGGCACCGCGGTCGCGACAATGGCTCCGGAGGCAGACTAGTGCACAGGCGGGGAGTAAACGAAAAAAAACGAGCAGCATTAGTAAAGACGGCGGGGGAGGATACGGTGTGTCCGTTTTCCACTAAAGTTGTTTCACGCAGGGCGCTTGATCCGCACTGAATCGAGCTCTTTCGCCTCTTTGTCTCTCCTATCTGCCAACCGCTCGTCCGAATCAAATTGAATATAGGTAGGAATGGGCGCAGTGGTTGACGTAGCTGTAAGTGGTCTCTAACGGCTGCGGAATCCAGGCTCATGAGCGTCACGACGATTAGAATAAAAAACGTCACTACGTTGCGAATCTCAAAGACCGAATTATCCCATCAACTGGCAACCTTTCGGACCACGACGTTCAGCTCGTCATTATAATTTCAGGAAAATCAAGTCTACTATATTGTGAAGTACTCTAAATACTTCAATCTCTTCCCTCTCTCAGAATCAACGAACTGTCCAAGCCCATCGGCTGACTGGTGATGAGATTTGGGATTACTCATCTCGTATGAACCTGGGTTACACGCCTGACACATGCACAGTAGATGCGCTATGTTACGAAAGTTCAATGAAAATTCTGAAAATGTTTTTTTTTCGATTTGAAAATAGTGCTTAAGTAGGGCTTTCATATTAATTACCATGCAACAAAATCCCAAAGTATTGCAGCCATGTCAGGATGCCGTCTTTTGAACGAGCTTTCTCTGAGCAAACCGGTTAAGCTACACTGTAAACATTGACTACTTAAGTAGTGTGTATTATGCTGCTTTATTTTTGATACTCAGAAGAAGATACTTTCATAAATTCAAATATATTTTATGGAGAACTTGCAGAAGGTTATTCTCTTTTGTACACGCTGGGTATAAAATTGCGCATTTTCATTTTTTCCCTGAAAAAGGCATCTTTCGGTATAAAATGCATAACTATTAATTTTTTAAGATCGTGAAATGCCCATTCATAAGGCACCGTATTGGTGCATTTATTTATGCTGCTTTTAAGGAATACATGGTCCCCATCAATTGCAAAATTATATGAGCAAGATGTGGCGTCTTCCTAATAGTGTAGAGAAATGTGATTTTCGTTAAATGGAATTTATATAACTTGTAATTTGGAAATCCTGAATGCCTGTATAATTGTAGGTCGCGTTCAAAACGGCTCAAGACCTAAAGAACTCTTCTAAAAATGAGATATCCCTTCTTCAAACAGTAACCTTGAAGAAGAGATAATCTGTCACTAGAAGAGTATTTTCGAGCATATGTCTAATCCAATATACTTGCATTCATAAAGGCGTCAAAATTCAGTAAAATTCATACTACAGAAGTAGTCATTTTTACTGGGCCATTTTTGCAGGCCGCTGGGAAGACGTCTGCTTGAAAGCTGCTATGCTGACTTAACTCAATGGATATTTCTGGTTTATCTCAAAGTATCAGCCATTCCTAACTTAAGGTGGAGAGAAAACTGGGCTTTGAATCTAAGTTCAATCGGTTATTGAGTTAGAAGTTAGACAAGTATGGCGTAAGCTACAATAAATGGTCAAGAGGGAGTGGCGTTCAAACATCCGATCGCACTGCATGATGAAGTAAGAGCGCACCGTTTTGTGTTCGAGCTCAGATCCGTAGCTCTCACATCGATACGAGGGAGCATAATTTAGCAACGACTATCAATCTTGGCATAGTAAACCGGGAGAGAATCTCCTGATTTATTCGCCATGGTAAGCTGTTCATAACTACCTTGCACCAGGTTCAATTATGCCTGTCAGTGGACGCCAGAAAACTAGCATTTAGACCGTAGCATTAGAACTCTTAAAGTCAAATCGTCCAACTGGCATTTAGTGGAATATAGGCCCGGCTTTCGGAGAGTTATTACATAGTCGTACTGTCGCTATCAAACTGCTAAAACACCCGCAATTTCGGGAGGACAGATGGATCACCCCTTGTCTTACTTTAATGAAGGCAACATCCAAACGAGCACCCCAGATTCTTCGAATTTTCAGAGCCTGCCGACTTATCTATTCACATCAGTAATCAGGATCCTCCGAATTTAATTGGTTGTTTACTGAATGCCGCAGAAAGTCCTTTCAGCAGGCGTTTTGAACAGATGTGCACTAACTTCCTTGTTGATTTCCCTGTAGGGTTGCGCCTTAAGTCGTTTACCCGCCTCTTTTTTGTCGAATTTCGCTCTTACAGGATATGCATAACTAACGCCTTTTCAACCCAACTACGTCCAGTAACAGGTTGATTTACTTCCACCTACCAGGAGGTTTACGCACACAGCATACACTCATACAGTGCTTGGACCAGATTAAGTGCACACGTCCCTAGCTCCTGGCCTCCGCCTGATTCATCGCGTCTGATAATTATCAGATCAATAACGGAATTACTGCAGACTACTACGGTCGACAAGAAAACGGGAGAAACAAGCCGAAAATTGCAGACCCGCCTACACGAACACGGACTGGCGGCTCGTAGACTAGACCCAAACTCACAGCTTGCAGCACACATTAGAGACTGGCCACGACTTCGATATTTGAGAAGTAACTATCTTAGACCGAGGAAACTCAAAAGCCGAAAGGTTGACGCTTGAGGCATGGTACTCAGATGGCAACTCCGTCAACAGGCATCTAGACCTCCCCGCGGCCTACAAAGTCTTAGGCCATTATGTAAGGAAAGGACAGAACAAGACCCAACCTAACGTCAGAATGGCAAACGAAGAGGACCCCACGACGAACTAGCCAGAAGAGGAAACAGTATCACTGGGACCTTCTACCATGGGGAAAAGGCATTACACTAATTACTGTTTATGACCCCGAACGACCGCTAACTCGCTGACAGTTAATTAGCGTATACCATTATAATGGCCCCCCGCCACCTCCATCCTTTTTTGGTTGACGTGTCTTACCCCTTGACGCTCTGATGAATGCTGAAAGTTGATTGGCCTGTGGCTACAATAATTACCCTCCTTTTGTTAGCTGCTTCTTATCTCTGAAGATGGACTCCTGCAAGAGATCGAAAGCTCAGGACAATCAATCAATTAATCCGGTGCTCGACACGTCTTCTTCCCTATGCATGCAGATAGCTGGAATGTGAATTTTTCATTCATTCAGAAAACCTATCTATAAACACCAAGATGCACCAAGATGCGAGTATGTCTGACAATAGTAACGCTCAGAGGGCGAAAATACGATCGTTGGAAAAAGAAGTTTGCTCGCCTGAAGATTCGGATTCTTGATTGAGTCCATAATTAAGGAAAAGCGTACATAGGGATATGCGATTGCCTCTGACTATGAGAATCCGAAACTTCAGACCAATAAAAGTTCTGTTCTAGTAATTGCAATTTTTCCTCCTGCTTCCTGGAACTAGCTTGTTCAGGCCCCTCAGTAGAAACACTCTCAAAATGGTATCAACAGAGGTCGCTGATGAAGAGCGAGACCGTCAGCGTTAATGTAAGGAAATGTACCAAACATAGCGAACGTAGTGTGGTTTTAAGAGAGTATAAATCACGCGTCTGAAGAAGGTGAATGTTCCAAAGCTCAACTGAAGTCTAAAAAGTGGCATTAAGTGTTCTTATCAGAAGGGTTTCAAACGAAACGACCGATTCATTTTTGTTTTGAAGCTCGGAAATCCCTTCCAAAAAAGGCATTAATGGGCAATTAGGGGGAATAGAACAGTAGTTAACGTAAGAATCGTTTCAGTGTATCAGGTAAATACGGAACATTCTGTGCTCCAGACCATTGGACTGCGTTTGTTGATTCAAACAAAATGGCGACTTCGGGGAGAAAATTGTAACATGAAGTAGGCAAAAAAATGAGTTCCGCAAATATTCCCATGGTTAATATTAGAAGTCAGTTTTTGGCAAACAATTGTTTTCAGCAACTCTTTATCAGACCAAACATTTGCAAGGGAAATTAACGCTGTACATAACAATAACACGGGCACTGATTGGCCAACACGGACTATGTCAGTTTGCGCATGTAGGCCATGTCAGTGTGTTGGTTGAGGGATTTTCGCTAGTCGGTAGGGGTGAAATCCTATCGCCACCTGGCGTCGGTTTAGACCATGGAAGTAACAGAGCTTGTGTCAGAGTCTTCTGACAACACAGCACTGGATTTGCTAGCTTTATAGCCACTGCTTCGGCTGTTGCAAGCATCCGTTGACGTAGGCCTTTGGAAAAATTAGACGGTGTCCTGTAGACCACCTAAAAGGCTTCGTCAGTATCGACTCGATGGTTCGTATCGACTAGATGTGCGAGAATAGCACTCGAGATCGATCTAGTTTCACCTTTACTTAGCCAGGTCGGTATGTGCTCACGTACCCTCTTTTCGAGACGCCTCGTTGTACGGCCGATGTATCCCGCTCCACAGGAGCAAGTGAAAGAGTAAATGCACATTGATGTGGCCTTCAAAGGGAGTCTGTCTTTACCTCCCAATCGTAGGAGGGGAGAGTTCGTGAAGAGCACCCGTAAGTTCGCCGCTGGGGAAGCGTTTGTGATTGCATCGCCTAAGAAAGGCAGTCTTATGAACACGCATTTCTTTCTTTTCTGCAGTTAAGGTGACAGGCTTTTTTGGCGCGTTCACTAATATTTCTGCGGATGAACCTTTCCGGGTATCCATTTTCAATTAGTATGCTGCAGCTGTTGGAGTTCTGCTTAGACAGTTTCAGGAGAACAGATCTGTCGTATTCTAGCTGCTAATCCTTGGACCAGATTTCGTTTTATAGTGAGGGGGACAAAACTGTGGAAATTAGTGTATTGTACTGTCCAGATTTTCTTTCGGAAAACCCTGCGTAGGATAGATCCATCCTCTTGCCTTCGCAGAAGGACGTCAAGGAACGCAATTTCATCGTCCACTTCAGTCACAGCAGAAAACTTGAGTGATGGGTGAGCGCTGTTAAACTTCGCGACCAAGGCATAATGTCAGTGTTATAGTCAGTCAAACAGAAGATATCATCTACATATCGACTGTAGAATGCAAGGTCATTGATGGAGTCCCCTAGACTCGTTTTCTCGATCTTGCCCATAAAGACATTTGCAAGAAACGGTCCAAGTGGTGAGCCCATCGCCACACCATCAATCTATCTGTAAAACTGACCATTGCGTTAATTTCCCTTGCAAATGTTTGGTCTGATGAAGAGTTGCTGAAAACAATTGTTTGCCAAAAACTGACTTCTAAAAAAATTGAGAGCAACATGCGTACCTTTGCTTGAGCCTCCAAATAGCCATGAAGGAGCAGGGACAAGTAAGTTCCAATCGCTCCCAAGGGAGAAGCCAGAGCGAAAACGAATAGGTAGGTTCGTACACGATTTCTCGGAAGCCCCTCATGTACAAGAAAAGAGACAAAACCAAAAGCCGCGGGGGCCTACAAAGATCAGGCGAAAAAAACAGATATTAGGCAAACAGTACTAGCAAAAAGGTAAGGGCGAATGGAATGGCAATTTCTGACTTAGTAGCCGTCATCAGCTAGCCATACACAACCACAGTTGTCGCGCTACCCGAGACTCAAAAGCGCGACCTTGTTGGCTAGAGGTTCAACGCCGACTGAACTATTAAACCACGGGTGCCTTTTCTTTTTCCTTTACGATACGATTTATTAACAGTGGCGGTAGGGCGTTCAGCACTCGCGTTACGGAATATAAACATGCCGTTATGCCGTAGGACTAACTCCTCTCGAGTCCCTCCGGTGGCCGCACAGTGGCTAGTACATTACAGGCAGAATATCATTACGGGCACTTGAATTTTGGCAGTAAAAGACACAAATGTTCAGCAAAGATGTCCACTATTCACTGTGGATAAAATATGGCACACAAAACAAATCACACCGGTAGATTAAAAAAATTTATGCATAATGACCGAAGACTGCACACCATGAATAATCGTCACTGAAGAAGTCGAAAAATGTAGGCCAAAGTAAACTACCTTCAGAATGGTGTTGGCATTGTGCGTTAATGGCCTCATTATTATAAATCGAATGGGCTAACTTATGTAAACATAAGAATATTATCCCTATCCACTGACCTCTCAAATCCACACTGGACAGAGCTGCACACAGGCGTTGAAAAATAAACACGGAGGCGGCCCGGTTGGACTGATTTTGTTGTTTAAATGCACCTTGGCGAGTAAGTCACTTTTCGCGGTGCACGGGCTTTCTCCGTCTCTTCTCTGTTTTCCAGTCCAAGTCTACAAAGAGGAGGACAATCCCACCCCCGTGGACGTCTGCAGCGCGACATCCCCACCAGAATCATAATCACTGGCAATAATATTCGGAACAATCACTTGTGTCGCCACCGTTTACGACCTTTCGCCTGTAACGTCATCAATACACCTTTCCCTCCTACCGTACTTGGTCTCTTACCGACTGTTTGTCTGTGTGATGGAATCGCGGAGCAGCAATGAAGGCGAATTCGGCGACATTGAAAGCCGAGCCAGGAGCTAACCCCACCAGCAGGCCGGGTATTAGATCCATATAAAAATCGCAATAAGAAATCCCGTTTTCCGCTATCGTTCACCTACAAGGTTCAGTGATCGCAACTGCAAGGCATAATCACTTTGCTAAAGGGGCAATAGCCATGCGGAAGAGGAGGAGGAGGAGGAGGAGAATACAGCTCACGGAAATATATACAAATGATTGCTAAACGTTTACTGCGACTCAGTGCAACGCACCAAAGGCCGCGGAGAACCTACATGAAGTGAGGCTGCGTGAACTTTGTCAGCAGACGAGCAGGCAGAGTACGCGTGTCAGACCGCCAGCGTACTTTGCGCAGTTTTCTGACAGGCCAGTACATCGTAAGAGCCTCATACACTGTCGCAAGTCGATAAATAGCGCACAGAAAGCCGCACTGCACTTGCCAACAACAAAGAGCCACAATTATGCATCGAACAGTTTTCTGCTGCTGCTGCTTCTGATGATGATAATGATGATGATGATGATGATGATGATGATGATGATGATGATGATGATGATGATGATGATGATGATGATGATGATGATGATAGACGTGGAAACTCTGAGAGGAGGTGAAAATTAGAAAAGCCTACCCACTCCATTTGCTACCGCTTTTCAGTTTATTAAGGGAAAAGTGCTCACCCGGAATTGGGGGGGGGGGCATATAAATGGGGGACGAGAACATCTGAGATTTGGTGACGAGGGTTAAAAGAACGGCTGTGGCGTGATAGATCGCTATTGTTTTAGGCTAATTTGGTGGCTAGCAGTGACAGCTGCGTAAGTACATTAATGCAGCATTGCAATTAGCTTCTATTACCCCCTCATTGCTTCCTCGGATCCTCGAGGCTTGACTCAATAAAAGCACACCCATCAAAACCCTAGCATTATACCTTCTGATTAGGCTTATGCTCTGGTCACGGGAAAGCAAGCAGATACGCGGAGTTACCTTGTGTAACATTATGGCAACAAAAAGCACCAGCGTGAGGTCGAAGGTGAGATCAAAGGCGGCACCAATGGCGACCCCGTCTGCGATTGAATGAACTACGAGACCAAGAGTAGTCGTGAAGGCAGAATGCTCAGCCCGGGCAAGGTCACTAACATCTGTCGGACCTGAAGATCAGAGGGAGAGGGAGAGAAAGCATAAAGATCAGTTTTTTCTTTGGTAAACGAATAAACTTATCTCAAGAATGTTTCCATGCAGCAAAACTAGCTATCGTATCTCTTTCTCATGCGACAGTTCAGCCGTCGCTTCCGACTACGTCCACCGTATGCCCTACAAGAGGGTAATGCAGGGACGGTGACTTGCGCGTGAACTAGTTTCAAGTGATAGTAGACTTGTGCAGCATCTACCGCACTTTCTCTTCCCTCACTCACCTGTGCCCGGTGTCAGGACAAAGTAACGAAGACCGAAGGCGGGATTGGGCGCAGGTGGCTTGCGCAACCGAAGCCGCCCTTACGGGTGTCATCACGCTTCTTACCCCCATGGTCGGCATTTTTAATCGGCGCGCAACCCGAATAACGCCTGTCGTTGGTTGGTAGTCCATTGTTGGATCAGGAGTCCTCGCTGGGGTCCAAACTGGGTACAGTTGGGAGACGGAGAAAAGCTGCGAGCTTAGCTGGCTTGAGCCAAAGGTCCACGGGGGTGAGTTGGGTGCCTGGCCGAGAACTGCAGGCGAACAGATGCTGACAGTCATGCGGAGAAACGCCGCAGTCGGAACAGCAATTGGGTATGGACGGGTCGAGCCGGTGGTGGTACTGGCGAAGGGCCATTGAGTAGCCACTACTTAGTTGAGCCAGAGTACAGCGAGTGACCCTTGGAAGAACACCGCCTGTCGTACGCTGATCTGGCCCTCATGTTGGTTCAGCGCATCTACCACGCGGCTTGTTTAGGGGGCACATCCCTCTCTCATACGACTGCGACGTGAGGAGTAAAACTCGAACCCCCATCGTAGATCAGGAAAGTGTGAGGCCTTTACCTGCGCCTTACTCAAGAGCAAAATTACACAGACTTTCATTGTCCGATCGACTTCCATGTAATTAACGACGGAAATGCTTTTCCATCGCAGGGACTATTTTACTTAAAAGTTCCAAATAATTAAAAATTACCAAACCAAACTTTTTAATAAGAACAAATAAAAAGTTCTGCTCATAGCTTATTAGTCCAGATGGAAAAGTATTGTCCCGTAAAGCCTAGAAACTTCAGGGGAATAAACTCGTGAAATACTGAGTGAAGTGTTAACATATGGAGCTTGGTGGGAAAGAATTTAGGTCGAAATACGGATTGGCACACAACATAATCTCAAGGTATGGCAGACAGAAAACAGGAGGCTGGTTCACCTTATTTTGCACCTTTTCCCCCTATATTGGCAGAAATATCGTCCACTCGAGTACTTCCCTTAACGCTATATTTTATAACTGCAGTCAATTTTCAACGAATTCGGTAACATAGAACAGGCTTTTGCAAGCCAAAAAGCGTGACTACGTATCCTTGCTGCTATGTAGACTAGCCATCAGGTGCCTCAGACATATCGTTATAGTCGTAAGCTGCAAGAGAAAAATGCATATATAAGGCAAAATGGGGTAACCAACAACTTTGTCCATTGTGTTCAGGAAACACTGAGCTACAGCAAATAAGCCAAATTTTTAGAGTAGTACCGATGAGCATAGCTACGCTATTAATAGAAAAAAATCAACGGATGACGGTAGGTGTTTTGAGTAAGAAAATAACAGCTTTTCTTTAGTTCTAGGGTAATGTGTATTAACTTGGATATAGAGTTTTTTCCTTCAGCAAAAACTCATTGGGAAACAGTCTACATACCCCAATCACCGCTGAATGAAGCAAAATTTTAATTTGGAACAAATCACGTGTGTATCCTAATTTAAAAAATGAAAAGAACGATTAATAGATCATGGCAGTATGCTTTTAAAGTCTCTCGGTAACTTGGTCCGGAGAATTTTCGTTTAAAAAAAGGTAATCGTTTTTTCGCATGGTTAAGGCAATAAGGACGCTTCGTCAACTTCAGCGCGAGACTAGCATATGTACCAAATTATAATATTTTAGGGTTCAACTTCGAAAGATTGAGATCAAACGTTTAGTATAAAGAGCAAGCTAGCTTTCAAAACCTAGCAAAAGGCTCCTGTCTTCTCGGTATATGAGAAGGTATAGAGGAACACATCAAGGTCTCCATTAAATTGGCTCACCGGAACAAAAGAATTTCAACGCAAGCCGTATACAGGGTGTTCACAAAGTCTGGGTATATAGGAATTTTAATATTTTTGTTATTTTTGTTGGGACGGCAGAGTCCCATGATTAGTCAACAACGCTTAGGCTCTCAGCGCAAAGTCCCACGCCGTGGCTTGACAACGCGTCCATAATTATCGATTTTCCGTCCTATCTGATTGGACCGTGAATACTGACGCCCCCTCGCTATGCGCACTGAAAAATAACCTGGAGCCTGAATTTGGCAAGGCGCATCGAATTGTGCATCGCAAATAATGGAAATAATATTGAAAATATAATTTCTTAACATTATAATTAAATATAATTGTTTTGTTCTAAAGGTATGTATTTATTCCCTATGTACCCAGACTTTGTGGACACCCTGTATAATAGGCCAGGCTTTCGAGTTTAGGTAATCTGGTGCAAACGAGGCTAGCCAAGGACTAAGCCATAACCCTGCTTAGTTTTCTGGCTCGATTAACGGATCGTACCTTACAAACCAGGTTTTTTAAGAATGATGACAAACAAACAGGAAGGTTTCTCCTTAAGAAGAGACTTACCTCTGATGGGACACTGATGGTTTACAGTCGCACACACACCCAGAAAGCAACGATAGTCAGGTGACAAAGTAAGCGTCCTCCAAGAAAGCAGAGGTCCTCACAAACTTATTAAGGTAAGGAAACCAGTTTGACAGATGCACTCTGCTCACAGCCCACGTGATTTTGAGGGCAGACAGCATCTGCCAAGTGAGTGGCGGCGGCGGCTGCTGTACGCATGCTATGCTGGTGCAACGGGGCGCTCGATAGAGTGGTGAGGATTTACGTTTCAGGCATAACTAAATTAGAATTGACTAGGATGAGAAGGATGAGGATGAGGAGGAGAAGGAGAAGGAGGAGGATAGGAGGAGAAGGAGGAGGATAGGAGGAGGAGGAGGAGGAGGAGGAG